>CM056551.1:31461219-31616500 GCA_029721515.1 Synanceia verrucosa | reverse complement strand
CAGAGTCTGCTCTGTGTGGTTCAACCTCTGGCTCAGAGATCCCATCAGGAGGCTGAGAAGAACATACAGGTCAGTGAATTAAATATAACATATGATAACATTCTGATTTGCTACAGGTTTAGACTCAAATAAAAGTTAATCTCACCTGGCCTGTTGCAGCAGCTCCTGGATCTCGGTCATTGGTTGTGAGGCTGGGTTCTGATTCAGGATGACCCGGATTTCGGCAACGCTCCTTTCCAAGCTGTCAACTGACTTCCAGTACGGTCCTGTGACTCCGCTGGCTTTGATGGTGTTAACTCTGTTGTTGAGGCGGTGTGTCTGATTAGTCAGCTGACCGATGATGTCGTCCCACTCAGCGAAGCACTGATGGCAGCGCTGGCAGTTGGGGAAAGTCCCAGAAAACCCGCGGGCGCAGATGTCGCAGCGCGGGCCGGAAACCCCATCCACACAGACGCAATGACCGCTACTTTTGTCACACTGCCGCTGAGAGACTCCTTGAGGGTCGCAGTCACATGCTGAGACAGAAACACAGTGAGCTCAGAGTTCACCTGTACCCACACCTGGCAGTGACGTCAAAGCGTCCTGGGTTACTACACCTGCACACAGCCTAGGGGTGGGCGATATGGCCTAAAATTTATATCACGGTATAATTTGAACCATAGACGGTAGATGGTATATATCATATACAATATATAGCATAACAGTTTCTTAATGGTTACCATAGCACATAGTAAAAGCATTCAAGCATGAAGTTGTTTTTTAAACTATTAAATAACATAAAAGTTAAGAATATTATTTCAAGAAAATGTATTTTGCAAAACTGCAATTGTAGAAAACACAAAACAAGTAACTTCACACTGTAACACAACAGTGCTGCCTTCAGTATTAGCCTGCTAGCTTAATGCTAACTCATAATGGAAAGCGGCATAGACGGGCTAACATAAATTAGCATTGTGACCGCAACCATTTTAACCTGTTAAACAAATGGTTATATTCAACGCAAACAGTGCAGCAGCACAAAGGGTAGTGTTGTGTCATTCGCGAACGATTCGTTCGAAAGAATGAATCTTTTGAGTGAACAAACTGAATCACTTCCTGAACTGATTCGTTCCCTTCTCAATTCACTTGAGCTCAGTCTCAGCGTGGTGGCCAGGAGTTGAACTGCCTCGTTCGTTAGTTCATGACTCATAAATCTTCGATGAACGGCCCAGCCAGCGAGGGGAGGGGAGGGGGACTCACTGAACTAACAAGTGATTCTACCAGGAAGCTGCAGCAGTTTGTTCACTGAACTCGGATCGAGTTCGTTGCTCCTCGGAATGAGGGGGGGGTAAGGGCTTCCTCGGAGGAGGAAGCCAGCGTCCTCTTCCGAAGAAGCCGGTAGAGTCACTCAGTCAGTCCCACGAGGAGGAACTAGAAGCGGGGGATAAGCTCTCATGGCGCTGACATGTTTCTCTGAGCTAACAGCAAATGCTAAGTGAAGCCACATTCAAACAAAGGCACATCCATCACAGCGCTCATCTTAACAGACTCAAGAGCAGAGGAGAGGAGAGAGTGAGATTAACCGGTGCATTTACATATTTGATATTTGATATTTCATTCTTAATATATTATTGATTAATAGTTTATTTAGTTAATATATTATTAGTATTCGTTTAGTAATAGTAATAGTTTTAGTAATAGCTTTGTGTTCATTTATGATCTGTCATTCTTCTTCATGAATAGTGAACAAATTACAATTCCACCCAGAAAAATGCTGGAAAGCAGAGACACAAATGATGTTATCCAGATCAGCTGGTCACAGCAGATAGTGTCTAAATGTATTCAGGAGGTCAAACTCCTCTTTCATTTACTAAAAAAAAAATATTTCAAAGGATGAGCCAGCATGATTAGCAGCTGTGTGTTTAGTTCAGGGTTTCTGGTTCTTGCAGCTTCAAAGAGCTTCAGCTGGTTAGGGTAAATATTTAGGATTAGGGTAAAATGTTGGCATTTCCCTTTGATTTTCTATCAATCCATCTTCCTCTTGGTGGATTCCAGGGATTTTTGGAGGTTCAGACAAACCTCTGCTTTTGTCTTTAAGTAACAAGTCATGGCAGATCACAGCAGAGAATGCTGGGAGTGGGAATGTTCCCATGATGCAATGGGGCAGCAGTTGCAAGACTGTTCATTCATCAACATTATCTTCTTTATTCACACAGCAGAAACAAATGAAAAACTGTTGCTTTAATAAAACACCTTTCATGTAGTAAATATAGAAACAGGGATGCATCGTACCGTGACACTGGACCTCTGGGTCTCCCCAGAACAGTTCTCGACACTCGCGACACGTTCTCCCTCCAAAGCCGGGCTGACAGGAGCATTGACCACTGACCTGTCAAATAACAAAAAAAAAATATTCAGAAAGATGAAGCAGAAAAATACATTCACCACAAAGTTCAGAAATTCTATTAAAACTTCTCTAAATCTAGAATTTGTTCTCATGAGCTAAAGGTCAGTGGATGATGCAGTCAACATGGGACTGCATTACATCCTGCAACACCTCGATTCCCCAAGGACATATGCAAGGATCCTGTTTGTGGACTTCAGCTCGGCGTTTAACACCATCATCCTGGATAGCCTCCACACCACACTCTCCAAGCTAACTGTGCCGGTCTCCATCTGTCAATGGATTAAAAACTTCCTGACTGACTGGCAACAGGCGAGGCTGGGGAGCATAACATCCAGCACCAGGTCATCCAGCACTGGCGCCCCCCAAGGGTGTGTGCTCTCCTCACTGCTCTTCTCCCTATATACTAATGATTGCACCTCAGGAGACCCGACTGTTAAACTCCTCAAGTTTGCAGACGACACAACTGTCATCGGCCCCATCAGGGACGGCAACGAGTCCGCAAACAGACAGGAAGTGGTGTGGTCAGAACAACCTGGAGCTAAACACACTTAAATCTGTGGAGATGATAGTGGACTTTAGGAGAAAGCCTTGCTCCATTCTGAACAGCACGGTGTCTGCTGTGGAAACCTTCAGGTTTCTGGGATCTATAATCTCCCAGGACCTGAAGTGGGAGGCCAACATGGACACCATCAGGAAAAAGGCAGAGAGAGAATCATTGGCACCAGCCTGCCTTCCATCCAGGACCTGTACGAGTCCAGAGTGAGGAAACAGGAAGCATCTCTGCAGATCCATCACACCCTGGACACAAACTGTTTAAGCTCCTCCCCTCTGGGAGGTGCTACAGAGCACTGTACACCAAAACAAGCAGACCCAGGAACCGTTTCTTTCCACAGGCCATCACTCTGATGAACAATGAACACCAGTCTTAGTGTCAGAACAATCCCTGTGGAATCACAACTGGTTGTATATACTGTATATTTCACACTGTAATTTACACCTGTTTATAACATCTATCTATTTATCTATTTTGCAATTTATCTCACACAATATAGAGTGGACTGGTAGCTGGAGAGGTGCCAGTTCCTCCTCCTGGGCACTGCCGAGGTGCCCTTGAGCAAGGCACCGAACCCCCAACTGCTCGGGGCGCCTGGATAAGGGGCAGCCCCATCGCTCTGACACCTCTCCTCTAATGCATATGCATGTGTTTGTTTCATGACTTGTGTGTGTAATGTGCAATTGAAAAATATATATATACTAACAGAGTGAAAAAATGTAATTTCCCTCATTGAGGGATTAATAAAGGAATTCTTCTTCTTCTTATATTATGTTCAGCTGAGCTGCTGCTAATTTGTTATTTATCTTTTACATATTTTACTATTCTTTACCTTGTGTGCTGCTGTCTGTCACTTGTATTTTTTTATTCTATGTTGGTACAAAGAAAAGTGCTGTAAACCGGCGTCAAATTCCTAGTATGTGAAAACATGCCTGGCCTATAAAGCTGATTCTGATTCTAAAAACTGATGAAAATTCAATGAATGAAGGCCTGAAGACACAGCAGCTGAGTGTTCATCACTCCATGTCTGACCTGAACTATTTCCTTCTGAGCTCAGATCATTCATCAGGTCTCAGCATTAGGGTTAGGGTTAGCCTGCTCCTCACCTCATCGCAGGAGGTCCCATACGAGTGTTTGGCATCACATTCACAGCTCTGACATCCGCTGCCGCTCGCTATGTTCCAGGTGTTCGGCACACAGCGGTCACAGTTTTGACCAATGACATTTGGGAGGCAGTGACACTGACCGCTGCTGCTGTCACAGTGACAGTCAGCAGATGTTGGACAGCTGGAGGGATCGCTGCCCAGCTGGTGACAAACACATTCTGTGGAAAAGAACCAGATTGATCAGGATTTATCAAGAGTTCAATCTTGATTCCAGTCCAGACCTCTAACAGTTTATCAAGATTCAGATGAATTTTATTACGGCTTTGACAATGTTTGAATCAAATCTGACTAAAATCTGCAAAGAACTTTAAGTAACATTTGTTAAAAAGATAGTGCTGCCATGGTAACCTGATAAAGTGTACTCACTCCTACAGTCCTGCACCAGGGCGTTGCCGTAGTAACCCAGCTTGCAAATCTGACATGAGGAGCCCTCGCTGTGGTAAAGACAAAGCAGACACTCGCCGGTTCGGGCGTCACAGGACTCCGGGTCCAACATGTTGATATTGTTGTTACACTGACAGGGCTGACACTGCCCGCCTATCTCCCCGGGGTTTCCATAGTAACCAGGTGAGCACTCATCACAGCGAGCACCTGCAGAGAAGAAGGTGAGTTTACAGACAGAAAGTAAAATGTAGCTCTAATTTCTATTTTAATCAGCTGACAGTGAATGTTTCCATTGCTTTACTTCCTACAGTATTTCACTATATGAGAGAATATCTGCAATTCATTCATCAGTTAGTTTAGGGTTAGAGAGGAGAAGCATCCAGGATTAGAGAACTATTCTATTTTTGAGTTATTAAAATAACAACTCATATACTCAAGTAAGTGACCGCTCACTCTGAGTGCTTTAATTGCTAAAACAAAATATCTGTGATAAAGAAATGGCTTAGAAGACATGGCGACACCATGATACACTATATTGCCAAAAGTATTCGCTCACCTGCCTTGACTCGCATATGAACTTAAGTGACATCCCATTTCTAATCCATAGGGTTCAATATGATGTCGGTCCACCCTTTGCAGCTATAACAGCTTCAGCTCTTCTGGGAAGGCTGTCCACAAGGTTTAGGAGTGTGTTTATGGGAATTTTTGACCATTCTTCCAGAAGTGTATTTGTGAGGTCACACACTGATGTTGGATGAGAAGGCCTGGCTCTCAGTCTCTGCTCTAATTCATCCCAAAGGTGTTCTATCAGGTTGAGGTCAGGACTCTGTGCAGGCCAGTCAAGTTCATCCACACCAGACTCTGTCATCCATGTCTTTATGGACCTTGCTTTGTGCACTGGTGCACAGTCATGTTGGAAGAGGAAGGGGCCAAACTGTTCCCACAAAGTTGGGAGCATGGAATTGTCCAAAATGTCTTGGTATGCTGAAGCATTCAGAGTTCCTTTCACTGGAACTAAGGGGCCAAGCCCAGCTCCTGAAAAAACAACCCCACACCATAATCCCCCCTCCACCAAACTTTACACTGGCACAATGCAGTCCAACAAGTATCGTTCTCCCAGCAGCCGCCAAACCCAGACTCGTCCATCAGATTGCCAGATGGAGAAGTGTGATTCGTCACTCCAGAGAACAAGTCTCCACTGCTCTAGAGTCCAGTGGTGGTGTGCTTTACACCACTGTATCCGACGCTTTGCATTGCACTTGGTGATGTATGGCTTGGATGCAGCTGCTCGGCCATGGAAACCCATTCCATGAAGCTCTCTGTGCACTGTTCTTGAGCTAATCTGAAGACCACATAAAGTTTGGTGGTCTGTAGCGATTGACTCTGAAGAAAGTTGGTGACGTCTTCGCACTATGCGCCTACTGTTCTCGCTACCCTGGGCAGTACATACATTTCCTATGAACACTGTCGTAATGCTACGTGATGACGTATAAAACGCCCATTGGCTGTGCACATGCAGTGCAACCAACCAGCGTGAGAAACCACAGAAACAGAAAACACAAAGAAGACGGAGCAGAAACTATTAAAAGAATGGATGGAGCTATCCATCTATCCATTTTCTAAAGCTTATCCTCTCATAGGGTTAGGGGGGCTGGAGCCTATCCCAGCTGTCCTAGAGTGAAAGGCAGTGTACACCCTGGACAAGTGTCCAGTTCATCACAGGACACATAGAGACAGACAACCACTCACACTCACATTCACACCTATGGTCAATTTAAATTAGACAATTAACCTAATCCCAATGCATGTTTTTGGATGGTGGGAGGAAGCCGGAGTACCAGAGAGAACCCACGCAGACATGAGAAGAACATACAAACTCCACAGAGTAATTCAGAGTAATTGCTGGGATTCAAACCTGCTACCTTCTTGCTGTGACGCGACATTGCTAACCACTACACCACCGTGGCGCTTTTCCACTAGTACCTGGTACTAGGTACTTTCTTCGTACCTCCTCAGCCCTGGTTCCAAGCGAGCCGAAGCGATACTGAAACGTGACGTCAGCCGACTGCCTTCCACTGATTGGCCAACGAGTCTCGTCATTGTCAGCGTCATTGGATGTGGGACGTCCGATTGGACTGTAAAAAAAATCAAACACAACTCGACTCTGCCATTTTTAAAACCGGCAACTGCTTCGCTATTTTCACATTTCCTGGAGTCTTCTCTGTCTCTCTTCTTTCACTTTGCGCGTGGCAAAAAGTCACAGAGTGAGCAACAAATACATGATCGTTTCAGTGTCCTCCATCGTTTGCGTTGTTGTTCTTCTTCAGTGGGGCGTGCCCGGTACACCTCCCCGAGGAGGCGTCCAGGGGGGCATCCTGAGCAGATGCCCAAGCCACCTCATCTGGCTCCTCTCAATGAGGAGGAGCAGCGGCTCTACACTGAGCTCCTCCCGGATGACAACCCACAGCTCGTAATCCAAAGAACAAGTTCACGAATACATATGTGAAAGTAGGAACGTAGATCGACTGGTAAATTAAGAGCTTCGCGTTTCGGCTCAGCTCCCTCTTGATATACTGATATAGGTTCCGCATCACTGCAGAAGCTGCACCGATGCTCACGTAGGCCTGAGTTTGTGCACAAACATGGAACAAATGTAACTGAGGATGGCTCAGATTCAGATGAACAAATGAGTTCAGAGAGTGATGAAGAAATTTGATGCAGTCAAGCTCTGACATTATCAAAACAAAAATAAATGTTTTTTTGTTGTATGCATGTACTGTACGTGTATGTATTGTGCTTACATTGTGTTAATAAAATCCAAAATGTAAAAAAAAAAAAAAAAAAAAAATCATTCAGCAGCACTCATCTCTCTTATCTAATCTCTGTTATTTTTTACTTGAAAAAAAAATGGCTAGTGGAAATTCTGATTTTGAAATTGGCTGGTAATCAAAAAACTTACTTTAGAACCCTGTGCACCACAATTACAGATTATGCAATAGTCAAACTATTTATTAAACATGGTTTGAACTACGGTAGGCGGAATGGGTGGACTCCCAGGCAGCCACTCACACCGCGGATCCCCAACCTCCAACCAGAGCACCGATCTTTTTATGGCCCTTTTACGCTGAAGATGATTCCTTCTCCTTCGGCGTGGCATAAGTATGGTCTTGGATTATGACCAAAAGTGCAGTGCAGGTTTTAGTTCAGTGCGGGTAAGTAAGACCATCATCTCCACGTTGTTTCTCCGTGAAAGGCGAAAACACATTTTGCCCTGCTTGTACTAGCAAGTAATGCTTTATGTCCCTCTCGGCAGTTCATAGTTTTTTATAGACCAGAAAGACATGGAAGCCTCTGTATGAGCGACCCGTTCTGTGTAAAGATCAGGAGGATAAGTCAGATTGTTGGCATAGCTTATTTTACATGATGAAATAGAGAGTCTCTTCTTTCATTTGAGCTATACAGTGTTTTCAGAGTCATGGTACAAAATATTCTGTGGGTCTTGATATATGACTCAAAATGGGCAAAAAACGCTGGAACAAGGCACTATTTTATAAAATGTCATTCAATGAGTTAATATTCTGATATCATATTGAGAACCTTTTAAACTCACAGCCAATCAAAAACCTCAATTCATTTTCAAAAAGATAAAAGACCGCAATAAAGTTTGTTTGGAAGTTTGAAGTGGGGGGAAAAAAAAAAGTTTGATTCAGCAGCTTCTTTCAGCAACTGATTTCAGCCTGAGCATCTCACTTCCTGCTGTAATAACAGAGTTGCATCACATTCCTGTCATCAGCCTGTTCAGACATTACACAAAAATCACAGAGCTCCTCTTTAATTAAAACTACTAGTCTCTGCAGGACAAATGCTGTTTGACTCTTGGAAACTGAAAAAGTTATGCATTTATTTCACTCAGAAACTTTATTCTGGGAACTAGAACATAAATTCATTTATTATTATCATTATTGTTAATTGAAAATATTAATAGGTTTTTCTTACATCTAGCTCAGGGGTAGTACAGTTTTATAGAGCAGTTCTTACCTCTGTATCCTGTGTTGCAAACACAGACGGCCTGCTGGGAGTCGTCACCTCGGTAACAACTTCCTGCGAACTGCCGCAGGCTGCCGGGGCCATCAGGACACATGCAGGGACGACAATGGTCACCTGACCCTAACAAAGGGTTGCCATAGTAACCATCCAGACACCTGAACAGAGAAGATGAACCTTTTTATTATCACATAAAAGTACATACATAAAATGTGTCCTCTGCGTTTAACCCAGCCCAAAGTGAGCAGAGGGCTGCAGGACAAAGTGTTTCACCCAAGGACAAAAAGAACATGTAGGGACGAGCACTCTTCCCACCCAGAGAAGGGACAGAGAAAGTGATGAGGGTAAGTTACTGATTCAATGTTTGCATCCTCTAGATTTCTGTAAACAGTATTCACGTATCTGAAACTAAAATGCTCCATGTCAATAAATTTCATGCAGTTGGAAATCTTTATTTCCCTTTTAAATGGTACCACATTTGTAAGGAACATACATCTACATCCAGCTTATTCTGCTGCTGGTATTGACTCTAGTTCTATATGCCAGGAGATGTCAGAGACAGGCTGTGAGGTGGATGACCCAAGACAACGGCACATGAAGAAGACTGTCTCCTCAACCTGTCAGTACTTAGAATCCTTAGTAGGCTGCCCTCTACAGTTTGGAATCAAGCTTTGCTTTGCTGCCAGAAGACCTGCCATGACTGCCCTTCACTGTCAGGCCTGTTTGCACTGGAACCTGGACATTTTCTGTGATGAGCCCATATTCTGCCTCGGACAACTGGACTGTAGAGTCAAAGTGTGGAGAACACATTTTTGTAGTGTGACAGTGTAGGGTGCAATCTCCCTCACTTAAAAAAACCAGGCCTGTCATCACTGGAGGCGAGATGAGATTCTGACACTAAGGTCAATCCCATATCTCTACAGTTTAGGACCAAAACCTGGGACCAAAATCCATCCTCCTAGATGACAACACTTATCCCCTCAGCAGGGTTTCTACCTCCAGAATTTGGGATTGAACAGGATGGAATGGCCTGCCAGACTTCATTCATCCAATCCACCAAATAACACCAAAAGAGTCAATAGCAGAATAAACTGTTTGGCATTGTCGGAGAAAAATTTCATTGTTGCATCCCACATACTCAGCTCTGCAGCTAGAAGATTTAATGAGCATCATTACAAACAAATAATCAACCAAAAACTAATTTCCTTACTTTTTGTGCTTTTGTGTTTGGTACTATGTCCTCTGAAAGTTGTACTCAATCTTTCATGACTACCACTACTCTGACCTCTGCAACTAGTCCAGAATGGGCAGTAAAATCAATCAAATCAAAAGTTTTTATTGTCATTATATGACAGTGCAACAACAAAAACCTCTTCAAGTTCTCCATCTTTCAGATGAATTCTTACATTCATACCAGCTCACAGAGATCACGGTTCTGTCACACTGGGCTCACAAGTGTAATAAACAAGAGCTTATGACAACATAAATGGGAGAAATCTGTCTCTGTGGATCATAAACCCAGTTCTAGACTGTGGTGCTGGTACAAAGGGCAGGAGATGAGGGTCCATCTCTCCTCCGTTCCCATAATAGTGGTACTTTTAGCAGCTGAAAAGTTGGACATCCAGGTGTTGAAAGTCTACTTTTGAATCCAAATGCACTTTAGGCATTAGCCAAATATTTGTCTCCCACAGCAGAGATTTGTCTTGGATAAAAAAGGCCAGTGCTGCAGTGTAATACAACACAAATAGACATGATAAATATGTTTAAAATAATGACTTTAAAACAATGAGCATGATGTGCAAAACAACAACATTCATTTTTTCCTTTCTCCTCTTTTGTTTCTTTTCTTCCTGAGCTGCTAGCTGCTCATTAATGAGCTTGATCGACGGTAGGATACATGAATTTTTAAGGCGATTGTGTTTACAAAGCAGAACTCTGTACCCTGAGTTTAACAAAAAGTATTCTGAACTAAGCACATGTGATGTGTCAGCAAGAATGTTTTTGGCCTGCTTGATAGCAGTCTGCACAAAAAGGTCTTGTGGAGAGGGAAGGGCAGATGGCCACATAATTTTGAAAGCACAAACACTTTCCACCTGTGTGTGCCAACTAAGGTCACTGTCAATGTGCACTCCAAGATATTTAAATGATGTGACCAGATTGATGGGATTGCCATGTATGGTCACAGGACTAGTATCACCGACTGATTTGGGGTCCAACATCATCTCAACTGTTTTGGTTGTGTTGATATGTAGTTTGTGAGCATCACATCAGTCAACAAACAAAGTCACAGCAGCTTTATGGCTGCCTGGTTTGTCTGTGAGCAAGCTGAGGATAGCAGTATCGTCCGAAAACTTAACTACATACTGATTTGGTTGAGAGCTAACACAGTCATTAGTGTACAATGTGAAGAGGAATGGTTAACTGACACAATCCTGAGGGGCCCCTGTGCTGCTTACAGATGTGCTGGAGAGGACAGAATTGATTTTTACCTGTTGTGACCGGTTTGTGAGAAAAGAGTGATACCATCTAAATAAAAAAAAAAAGCTTTGTAAGAAGGAGGTTTGGCTGGATTGTATTAAAAGCGGAACTAAAATCAATAAAACGCAACCTTGCATATGCTGCAGGACTTTCAAAATGCTTTGGGACCAGATGCATTGAAGTTGAGATGGCATCACTTGTGCTATGATATTTTGTTTATGCAAACTGAAAGTGATCAAGGGATGGCTCCATCTCTGCACGTAACAGATACAACAGGAACCTCTCCAGAAATTTCATGACATCTGAGGTGAGTGCCACTGGCCGGTACTCATTGTTCAACTTGGGGCATGCAGATTTTGGAACTGGAAATATAATAGATTTTTTCCAAAGTTCTGGGACAGAGTGTGTGTCTACAGAGAGCTGGAAAAGTCCATGCCAAACAGGTGAGAGCTCATCTGCAATTGTTTTAAGCAGAAAAGTTGATGAGTTGTCTGGCCCTGTTGCCTTTTTTGTGTTGCTGGATTTAAAAACTGTCGAAACTAACTGAGAATCAATCACAGTTCTGTCCACATCCATGTCACTGTTTACATTCTCAAAAACTGTACAACAACTGTCCGTTTCAAAAATGCAAATAAAAATGATTCAACTCATTAGCTCTTTGTTTCATTTTGAAAAAAATAGGGTCCATGTTGGTCATTCCTCGTATGGAGATTTTTTTGTTTTTAACTGGACAGTTTCTGTTCTGTCCGTTCCTTGTGCTGCAGCCATGCTGTTCTTAGCTGCCTGTTAAGGTCCTTTTGTGCCGCTCTGACATCAGCCATGTCTCTGGATTTAAAAGCTCTTTTTTTCCTATTTATGCAGTCCCTTATTCCCCTTGTAATAAAAGGTTTGTTGTCAGGGTACTTCTTCACAGTTTTGTGGGGAATAACTGAGTCAACACAAAAGGAGATATAATCAGTAATGTATTTTGACTTTGTTTTATATCACAGGTCAAACTCACCTGTCACAGGTGTATCCGGTGCTGTAGTCCCTACAGTTGATGCAGAGTCCGGTGCTGGGGTCACAGTCATCGCTGTGTCCATTGCAGGAGCAGGGTCGGCAGGTGGGGAAGCCCCAGTGACCCGGCAGACAGCGATCACACTGACGACCAGTAGCTCCCGAAACACAAAGGCACTGTCCGGTCAGCTGATCGCAGAACGAACTCTGCGAACCCTGAGGATTGCACGCACATGCTGCAAACACAGGAAGCACAAAAGCACAGTCTGTGTCTACTGTCCATTCATGACTGTAGGGCATTAACTGCAACTGTTTCAATGAATGGACTAGCTCTGCTTGGTCCATTCACTGAAACAATCTGGATATGTAATGACATAATGAAACTTTAAACACATTTTGCTGTAAATCACAAAAAAAAACACAAATTCATTAGTAATGAATTAAGGCTGATGATCACTATGAGTATGCTTGGATTATATTAAACATATTCATATTCAGGGATCATCATGGTTCAGACCTTTGCAGCCATTAGGTCCAAAGTGAAACGTGGCTGGAGCACATCGGTCACAGCTCCTACCGACCACATTGGGACGACACTGACACTGACCCCCGCTTGCTTCACAGACTGTGCTGAGAGAGCCCTGAGGATCACACTGGCATTCTGGGAAATGGAGTCCAACAAAGGAAATAGATTAGACCAGAAACAAGCTTCAACAGGACCAGAAAATAAAGCATTCTCCACAGATCCTGATCAGTGATCATTTATGAACTTGAAGGACAGAGGACATTTGATGACTGTAAAGAAAATGACGCCACTTGAGTCCGACTCACAAGGTGAGAGATTACTGACAAGAAAGAAAAACAAGGGACATTTACAGTCTAACGGAACATACAGATGTACAGTAGATACATATACACGGTATGCAGTACACACATTAAAAATTAGCTTCCTGTGGGGTACTGATGGGCCCTTGGTGTGTGAACACGTGATCATGATCAATGAGTTTTTCATATTATGAAAAACTCATTTCAAATAAATAAATAACAATAATATAAAAAATGAAAATAAATTAGAACCAAATGAGTATTCCAAAAGGAGTGAGAAGTAAAACTTATTTACTCCCACCCCTTGTCCATAAGTAAATGGCATAATCAACTTCCTTCCATCTCTTTCATACATACATAGACACATACTGTATGCATTAATACATATAAATATACACACATTCATCCATTAACACATGTACAGTCCCACATATAAATCTATATACACTATACAAGCACAATACACACAAAAAAGAGACTAGCCAAACTAATTAAAGCAAGGAAAAAAAAGAAACGAATAGAAATAACCAAAATAAATAATTACACATGTGCCCCTGAAACACCCAGTGATTGGCCACACCTCCCTCATCCTCATACCTTTTAAAATATTTTTATACAGCATTTTGTCAACTGTCTCATAGTTGAACATTGCCTCAAATCCACACCAAATCCCTTCAGAAGTCTTACCCCGCACACTGATAGACAAAAACATTTTCCAGTCGCACGAAATCTTGGTTCTATAAAGTTACAACTTCTCCTTAGATTGTAACACTCTTCATGATTTTTGAACAACTGTTGAATATTCCCTGGTAATAGATTTTTTTTTTTTTTTTTTGCTTTGAACATTATTTATGCTGTTTGGTATAGTACGATGTCAGTAAGCTTGAGTAATTGCGAATTTAGAAATAATGGGTTTGTGTGATCCTGATAACCAGCTTTGTGAATGACCCGTAATACTTAAAACCTTCTTAAGATCCAACAATGCAAAATTGAAATTCAATTCAAGTTCTTGCAATTTTTCAACTGGTCTTAAAATTTTGATCAGGAGTGTACATTACATTACTGAAACACTGAAATATCCTTGTAATCAGTAATTCTATAAGTTAGAATTTGAATATGACATGAAACCTGACAGGCCTCCTAAAGGCAGCTGTGTCTGTTGAGTATAGGCTGAACAAATTCACAACCAACACGGCTCCTCTTTCAGTCCTTACATTGATGTCACTACAATAATAACACTGCAGCGTACAGAATTCATTTAATTAGTGGAGTGCAGTCGGAGGGTGTACGTCTAGGGTTTTTATTAGGACAAGTAAGAGCAGAAGGCATGGATCCACTCTGAAAGGAACCATCCTGGTTCTGACCATGCAGCATGTTGTTTCAGACAGTGTGAGATTATTAAGGTGGACTCATCAGAGTTAAGGTGGAATGGCATACCTTTAGCACCCTGGTGCAACATGGCTGAGATGCTGAAGATGAAGTTCTTGCAGATGTCAGTCATCGGTGACTTGACGACACTCTGGCTGTTCTCCAGACAACGGTAACGCTGAAAAGTTTCCCAAGCATTGTTCCTGCTGGAGTCTAATCCTTCTGAGGCCGTGAAGATCTCCAGGTTCTTACAGTGAGGCATCAACACGATCTAAGGAGGAAGAAAGCCATGACACTGGCTGAAAACTGGGCTGTACCAATGCAGCTGACCTTTACACAGAGACGTTTCCTCACATTGACAGGCTGTGCAGCTGTTTCTCAGGTGCAACAATTAGAAAATCAATCTTCATTGATCTTAACTGATTAACTGTCGGTCATCGTTCAAAGAAAAATTGGAATCATTCTCTGGTTCAAGTTCTTCCATCATTAGGAATATAATAATACCTGCAGATTTATAGATTTGTATTTATTTATTTATATATAAAATATGTTTGCAGGGCAGATCAGAGCTTCCTCACCGAGTCAATGAGTGTGTATGGAGATTGGACGTCACTGAGGGCAGAGTACAGCGGCAGACTGAGGCGGACTGTGTAGTTCAGACCAGATTCAAAGCAAACTGGTCTGGGAAGAGCCACATATCTGACAGCACAGAGAACTCGGGTTCAAACAACTGTAATGTGCTTTAATGACTCAGTAATAACACAATCTGATTATTACCAAGAGGCAGAACATAAAGTGAATGTATTTTTAGGAAACTGTGCTGGTTGCTGGCAGTTACCGTGAGCCGGGATGGAGCGAGATCATCTGGTGGTCGTCATCTGGAACTGTGTTGACACAGCGACTGTCTGCTCTGATTGGTCCAGGTCTCATCACCGTCATCAGAACCTCCTCCCATTGGTCAGGCAGCTGCAGGACCAAAAACAGCAAACACATCACAGCTTCTATGGATCAAACTTAACTCTTTTTGCGCCAAAGGAGTATATGTACGTCTTTTAAAATACAAAAAGGAACAGAAAAAATATAAATCATATCCGACCATTGTTGATGTTACCCCACCTTCACTATATACATACATACACATACATATATATATATATATATATATATATATATATATATATACATACATATGTACATATACATGCATGTATATATACATACATATACATACATATATACATACATATATACGTATATATACACACACAAATGTATATACACGTACATACGTATATATACATACATACACACGTATATATACACACACACACGTGTATACACGTGTATATATACGTACACACACGTGTGTATGTATGCAAGTGTATATACGTACATATATATAGACACGTACGTGTGTATATACGTACGTGTATATATATATACACGTACGTGTGTATATACGTACGTGTGTATATATATATACACACACGTACATACGTATACATAGGTGGTCAAACTTCATTGATTGTACATTGCACCAGTAAGAGCAGAGTGTGAAGGTTCAATTAGCAGAGAAATAGCACAATTTTGCTTAAAATATTCCAATGCACACAACATTATGGGTGACATATCAGAGTTCAAAAGACGACAAATTGTTGGTGCATGTCTTGCTGGAGCATCTGTGACCAAGACAGCAAGTCTTTGTGATGTATCAAAAGCCACGGTATCCAGGGTAATGTCAGCATACCACCAAGAAGGACGGACCACATCCAACAGGAGGAACTGTGGAACGCAAGAGGAAGCTGTCTGAAAGGGATGTATCCAAAAAACATAAAACCACAGCTGCCCAAATCACTGCAGAACTAAATGTGCACCTCAACCCTCCTGTATCCACCAAAACTGTGTATATACACGGATATACACGCGTATATATATATATATATATATATATATATATATATATATGTGTGTGTGTGTATATACATATATATGTATATACACACATATACATGTATATAAACACATATATAAACATATATATACACACACATATACATGTATATAAACATATATATACACACATATATATAAACATATATATATAGACATATACATGTATATAAACATATACAGTCATGGAAAAAATTATTAGACCACCCTTGTTTTCTTCAATTTCTTGTTCATTCTAATATCTGGTACCACTAAACGTATAATACAATGAACACAACAAAAAATGCAGCTGGTCACATAATACTTTATGTCCTATTTGACATTCTTAAGCTTAATTGATTCCCAGGGTATATAAGAGGCCATTTCATGTCACAAGCAGCACTGCACATGCAAAGGCCTAGAGTGGTTTCCTGCTTACATTCAAGCCGTAGCACAACTCAGAAGTTGTCAGCTCTCACATAATGCCTAAAACAAAAGAATTACGTGAAGCAACAAAGGCAGCCATCTTGGCACTGCTGGAAATTGGCATGAGTGAGAGACAGGTAGCGAAAAAACTGAAAATCTCCAAGACAGCCGTTCATTACAACAAAAAAAAACAAGCTGAACATGGCACTACCAAATTGCTACCTGGCCGTGGCAGGAAACGTCTTTCTACCCCACGAGATGACCGTGCACTCATCCGTTCCTGTGTCAGGAATCGTCGTCAGACCTCCAGGGACCTTAAAAATGAGTGGGCACTGTCGAGAAATGTGACTTGCTCGGCAAGGACAGTTCGAAATCGACTTGTTGAAGCTGGTTTGAAGTCACACAGAGCACGCAAGAAGCCCTTCATCAATGAAAGGCAGAGGAAGGCCCAGTTACTCTTTGCTCGAGACCACAAGGATTGGACTGTTGATGATTGGGCTAAGGTTCTCTTCAGTGATGAATCCAATTTTGAATTGATGCCCACTCCAGCCAACTTACTGGTTAGGAGGAAGCCTGGAGAAGCTTACAACCCAGACTGTCTTGCCCCTACAGTAAAACATGGGGGTGGATCAGTCATGATCTGGGGTTGTTTCAGTCTGAGTGGAACACGGCAAATGCAATTGTGTGAAGGCCGAATGAACCAGGTCAAGTACAGGACTACCCTTGAAAACAGTCTTCTTCCATCAGCTGGAAAACTCTTTCCTGCCTCGAATGACTGGATTTTCCAACAAGACAATGCCCCTTGCCACACGGCAAGGTCAGTTAAAGCCTGGATGGAGAACCACAACATTCGCACCATGCCTTGGCCTGCTCAATCACCAGATCTTAATCCAATTGAAAACCTGTGGAAAATCATCAAACTCAAAATGGAGAACCACAAGCCCAAAAACAAAGAAAATTTGTTTGAATTTGTCCAACAGGAATGGGCTGCTGTGACAGCAGAACAATGTCAGAAGCTGGTGGAGAGCATGCCAAGACGCATGGCTGCAGTCATCAAAAACAATGGTTATGCAATCAAGTATTAACTCTTGTGTGTATCATGTGTTTAAAGCAAACAGAAAAGAAAACATGGAATGCTTAAAAGTAGTGTTTTTGGCGGTACAATGCCATAGCTATTGATGTAAGAATTTAAGTAATTTTGGTTATTATCAAGAAAACCATGGAAAATGAATAATCCTTAGTTCTTAAATTAAACTCTCATGAGCTATTTTTGTTGTTATCATTATAATTGTCCAAACAAATGTACCTTTAGTTGAGCCAGGCATTAAAATTAACAAGAAATTGAAGAAAACAAGGGTGGTCTAATAATTTTTTCCATGACTATATATATATATATATATATATATATACCCACATATATACACACATACGTACATACACACACATATGAGACACGTGCGTCTTTCCTTTTCTCACCAGCAGGCACAAGAGGGTGCTCTCACACAGCCTGTGAGTAATTTTGGGGCTTCTGGGAGATGTAGTCAGAGCATAGAGACGGTACACACCACAGAGATCAAAACAGGAAGTGGAGACGATCGAGATTAGAGCGCAAAACAAACAGTGGACAAAAAGTGGTGATTTTGGTGAAAGTGGCCTCTACTCCTGATAAAACAAGAATGGAACAAGCTAAAAACAAACATTTTTTCATGATGAAATAGAGAGTCTCTTCTTTCATTTGAGCTATTCACTGTTTTCAGAGTCATAGTACAAAAAATTCTGTGGGTCTAGAAATATAGAACAAGGCACTTTCTGTTTTAAAAAAGGGGGCTGGCACTTAAAAAGTTAATAATTATTATAACTGACTGGGCAGGAATCTGATCTATTTCTGGACTCCTGGATCTGAGAGGACTGACAACCTGTCAGGATTTATCCTGAACTGCATGCTTTCTACGCTCACCAGCCACTTTATCACATGTCAGCAGCTTAAAGCATTCAGTCATGTGGACGTGGTGAAGACAACTAGCTGAAGTTCAAACTGAGCATCAGGAGAAGAAAGAGGATTTAAGAGACTTTGAACATGGTTGTTGGTGCCAGACAGGCTGGTCTGAGTATTTAGGAAACGGCTATTCTACTGGGATTTTCACAGGAACCATCTCTAGGGTTTACAGAGAATGGGCCTTCACTGTTTACAGAGATGAAGGTGCTGTTGGGGGACTGGGCAGATAAGCATTTCATTGTATGTACTACTCATACTGTGTGAAGGGGACATTTGACGAGATGAACAATCTTTTGGCCAGTGGGGGGCTACACCTGGCCAACAGCATCCCACCTGAGGTTCGTAGCGGATGAGGATGTCATACTCCATTGAGTGGGGGATGTTGTCCACAGAAAACTCCAGGAAGGCCCCCTCTGGGACACTGACCAGGCCAATACCTGTCCAGGTGGGACTGTGGTCCAAAGGGTGGGGCCTTGGGACTACTGTCACTCCCTAAAGAGAGGAGATGAAAACATGAAATCAGATGAAACAACACTGGAAGCAGCTCACTGTGGTCTTTTGTTTTTATAATTCTCATAAATTAAATCCAATGAAAATTTTAAATATGCCCTCCAATACTGACAAAACTGTTTGTGTTAAACAAATTGGCTTAATAACCTTTGACAAGAAAAGTCATAATCATGACCCTAAAATGTTGCTGACGCACCATGAATCATTTTATTTTTGTCGTTCTCAAACTTTGATCTGTGTGGAAATGGATTTAAAGATAAAGGAGAGTTTGGTCCAAGGTTAAAAATTGACTCACAGGTCCAAACTTGGCATCTTCAGCCTCGTAGGTGTAGTGATCCAGAGTAATGAAGTAGAAGCCAGACTCCACCTGATCGCAGCGTCGGCCAAACATGTGATCTCTGCAGACGCACTGACCGCTCACCTGATCACACCTGTTAATGAGGAAGGCGATCTCTATTAACAAGCCCAACATGTGATGTCCAGGAAAGTTCAATCAATATGGATAAACATGAGACAGTCTCGGGTAACACGGTGGTGTAGTGGTTAGCACTGTCGCCTCACAGCAAGAAGGTACCAGTTCTATCCCCAGCCTTTCTGTGTGGAGTTTACATGTTCTCCTCATGTCTGTGTGGGTTCTCTCTGGTACTCCGGCTTCCTCCAACCATCCAAAAACATGCATGGGGATTAGGTTAATTGGTGTGAATGTGAGTGTGAGTGGTTGTCTGTCTCTATGTGTCCTGTGATGAACTGGACACTTGTCCAGGGTGTACCCTATCTTTCACCCTAAGAGAGCTGGGATAGGCTCCAGCCCCCCTGACCCTATGAGAGGATAAGAGGTAGAAAATGGATGGATGGAGGAATGAGATAGTCTCTAACCCAAAGCCAGACACCAGAGAACCAAGTGTCAAGAACAAAGACGGAGCTGCTCCCTAGACGATAACGGCAAGGCAATTTTATTTATATAGCACGTTTCAGCAACATAAAACATCAAGAATTAAAAGCATCAAAGTATGGGACATTAAAAGCAAAAAGACATTAAAAAAAGAATAAGACAGGTATAAAATCCAAGAATTAAAGTTTCGGTGTGGTGGAAATTAATAAAAAGCAGCGGCAAACAGGTCTTCAGCCTCGATTTAAAAGAAGGTCGGTTCTCTGTTCAGAATTCTAGTTTTAGATGTTTGATGATGTTTAGCTGTCTTAGAACAGAAAAATAACATAGGAACTGTTGCAAGACAGTCCACCACTTGAATCCCAGTCAGTTTTCCCAATAACACCAAAATTAAAAACCCAGCTTCATACTCAAACACTGGACCACTTAGAAGAGATGTGAATGGGGACTCACTGGTTGTTGACGGCTCCTCCAAGGTCACAGTCACATGGTCTGCAGCCATCCATATCATTACTGAGGCCCCAGTGTTCAGACTGAAAATGACAAACATCATTCATTCAAGTCATTTCATCTCAACAGCCAAAACCCTGATTAGAATGATGACTGAAAGCTGAAAAGATGAGAAACCCTGACTTGTTAAACTTCCTGCTCGCTATAATCTTCAAACATGAACCACATACAACAAATGCTCATGTTACCAGCAGCTCAGGTCAGCTGAACCAGGGGTCGATCTGGAGCCTCATGAGGCTCTTTGGCTCCTCAGCCTATATATATATATATATATATATATATATATATATATATATATATACATATACAGTTATATACATATACATGTATATGTATATAACTATATATATATATATATATATATATATTATACACACGTATATACATATGTATATGTATAAACGCACGTATATACATATACACATAGATATACGTGACGTATACACGTGTATATATATATATACGTATATGCATATATACATACATGTATATATGTATGTGTATATGCATATATATATATATATATATACATATACACATACATATATACATGTATACATACATACATATATACATACATACACATATATGCATATATATACATAGACATATATATACATACATATACATGTATACACATATATATACACATATACATACATATATACGTATGCATATACATATAAATACACATATACATATATAAATACATATATACATACACATATATGCATATATATACGTATATATGTATATATATCACAGTATGTGTGTGTATATATATATATATATACACACACATACAAGATATATATATATATATATACAGATATATACACATGCATGCATACAGATATATGTATACACAGATGCATATATATATATATATACAAGACGTATACATATATACGTATTTATGTATATACACATAGATACGCATATGTATGCATATATATACACATATATATACACATACATATATACGTATATCGCATGTATACACTTTCAGTATATATACACGTGTATATATATATATATATATATATATATATATATATATATATATATATATACGTATACGTGTATATATACACATATATACATACACACACACACACACACAATAGAGATTAATTTTCTTCAGATTCAATGGCTCGTCTGTTTGCTCGATATGTGGTGACAAAGTAGCAACGAAGTGAGCTACATGGGGTTTATTTTATTAATTATCCACAAATATGAGGAGCACTGAAATAGTTCTGTTTAATTTATTGGACCAACACAGAAAAGTTTGCTTTTTTTCTTTGTTATAACAAATAAAAGTAGTACGTAAAGTACAATCCGTTTTCATCGTTGCTGTAAATTCCCATAAATACAAGTTTTTGTTTTTGCAGTATAACTTTATATGAAACTTACTGTGTACGCTGTGTTTTGTTTTGCGGCTCCATAAAAATGATATTTGGGGGAAGAGGAGGGTGAAGGTTGCTGACCCCTGAGGGACATCTTTTTACTGAACCACACTTCTTTAAATGAGCCTCACTGTGTCACAACATTCTCACCACACACTGGTCACAGTCTCTTCCGGTCACCAGACGTTTACAGAAGCAGCTTCCTGTTTCACTGTCACAGGGGTTTCCTCCAGGAAGAGTTCCCGCAGGGCTGCAGGTACATGCTGCAACACAGTATTAATACACACTATGAAAGAAATATTGCTGACACGTACTGTCAGATAGTACTTCTAGTATCTGCTCCTGTAATTGTGCTCTGCTTCCTGTTGTGTATTGTATGTTTTTCCCAGCACTGTTGTGAATTGCATCGTACCTGTACAGCCCTCCAGACTGCTGCTCAGCTGGAAATGCGCCAGCCTGCAGCGCTCGCAGCGTTCTCCCTCCACGTTGACTTTGCAACGACACTGACCAGCGATCAGGCCAGTCTGGAGGTCTGTGGTTCGGTCACACATCCCTCCATTCAGAGAGCCCAGAGGGTCACAGTTACAGGCTGGAGACACAAGACAAGAGGAGTCATCACTGCAGCTCTGATGAAGGTTGATGTTTACACTGAGACTCCAGGTTCAATAAAGAAACTAGAGTGAAGACTGAACAGAAATGATCCTCTTCACAGCTTTGTAGTAGGACTTCCTCCTTTAACAGGGAAACACAATAGAAACGTCAGGAAGAACAACCAAGTAGAGAAATACCAACCTTTATTTTTCCTTTGTTGTTTGGTTAAGAGTCATAAAACCACAGTGAAAAACAGAAGCCTGAAGACGACAAATAAAGGACAAATGTTCCTGTTGGCCATAAAAGACAGAGGTCAAGATGGACATGAACTCAGCTCAACAACAGTGACCTCAAATTTAGGAAGAACTGATTTTTTTGTATACAGACTGTATATCAGTGAACTATTGGTTTGGGATCAGACACGGGAACTTAGCTCTATCTCTGAAACCATCTGAATACTAGCTTCTAATCTTTCACATCATCAGCAAACACATCATCTCCTGGTTTGTTCACTTGTCTGTTTCCAGTCATGGCTTGGCTCTAATACCGGCACTTAAGAGCTAGAAACTTGGCTGTAGTTTCTACTGTAAAGGTGGATGTTCTGGGACAGCTGGAGGTGAATAATGTACAGTGGTGGTCAAAAGTTTCCATACACTTGTAAAGAACATAATGTCATGGCTCGCTTGAGTTTCCAGTTATTTCTACAACTCTGATTTTTCTGATAGAGTGATTGGAACAGATACTTCTTAGTCACAAAAACATTCATGAAGTTTGGTTCTTTTATGACTTTATTATGGTTCAACTGAAAATGTGACCAAATCTGCTGGGTCAAAAATATACATACAGCAATGCTAATATTTGGTTACATGTCCCTTGGCCATTTTTACTTCAGTTAGGCGCTTTTGGTAGCCATCAAAAGTTTCTGGTTGAATCTTTGACCACTCCTCTTGACAGAATTGGTGCAGTTCAGTTAAATTTGTTGGCTTTCTGACATGGACGTGTTTCTTCAGCATTGTCCACATGTTCTCACTGGGGTTTAAGTCAGGACTTTGGGAAGGCCATTCTAAAACCTTAATTCTAGCCTGATTTAGCCATTCCATTACCACTTTTGATGTGTGTTTGGGGTCAGTGTCCTGTTGGAACAACCAACTGCGCCCAAGACCCAACCTCCAGGCTGATGACTTTAGGTTATTTTTTTAAACTTTTCATTTATTGAATATTTTTACATTTTAGTACAAAAAAAGTTAGAACAAAACAAACAAATACAATACAATGAACACAAGACAAAGCATCATACCCAGTACATGCATACAGTCTCACTCACTAACCAGATAGGCTTGCCATTTCTGCCACCGTTTTCACCTAGATCTTTTTGGAGACTGATTGAATAAATCATTTGCTCTTGTACGTGTAGTTGTTTTACAGTATTAACAAAAGAATCTGTAGTGGGGGCATTTTTCTGGAGCCAACACTTAGTGATGGCTTTTTTACTTGCAGCCAGCAAGATCCTGAAAAGTAACGTTACTTAATGTCTATGCTCCCCCTGGGAGCAATATAACGTTTTTCAAAAGAATAGTTGAACTAATCACAATATGGGACTCTTATTTATGCAGGAGATTTTAATACACTTTTGAATCCTTTAGATACAACCAATAGAATAAGAAGTACTTTGATTGAAAAAACACATAAAGTACTTAAAGACTTGGGACTTATTGATGTACGGCAGGCTCTGAATGGTTCAACTCCACGATATACTTTCTATTCCGCAAGACACACAGCCCATTCAAGGATTGACTATTTCTTCATGTAAAACAAAGACCTCCATAGGCTGAAATATTGCAGCATAGGTCAGAGGGATCTTTCAGACCAATCAAGGATTTTTCTAACTTTACATCTAGATGGTAGACAGCAAAAAACTTTGTGGCGACTTAATACCAGTTTGCTAAATGATCATACCTTTAGAAATTCAATGGAGAAGGATCCAGCATTATACATGCAGGACAACAATAATGAAGAAGTAAACCCCAGTATATTAGGGGATGCATTATATGGGATGATTGGCTTTTTCAGATCCGTGCTGAGCTCCTTTGACTTTCCCATTGTAGCATTTGTGGGCATTTGTATCCAATGAGCCCTATTTAAATGGCCTCAGAGAAGTCACCAGCTGTAGTCACTCATGATCACTCACAAGAAGTTAAGAGGCCATGCTATGAAGCACATTTTATTGACACAACTTTCTAAATCACCAAAATAGCTACCGTAATTTCGGGACCATAAGCCGCTACTTTTTTCTCACGCTTTGAACCCTGCGGCCAATACAACGATGCAGCTGTTTCAAAATTTTTACGGGCTAATGGCCAGGTGCGCCCACGCAGGACACACAGGAGCAAGACAGACAGGTGGAAGACGTGATGCGCCAGGGAAGATGCTATTTTTAAGCTTAAATTTTAACACCCTCATCATGAATAACACATGAAGAAATGTATATGATGCGATCTGGCTACGAAAGAGAGAGACTGAGAAGGTGTGTGACGGAGCCTTTCTGAGGCTGAAGTCCAACATTAAAGAAAACAACTTTGGTGGTTTCAGTGCGCAGGGGAAATATGACGATAGCCTTCAATTACTTTTCTGTTTTTTTTAACCAGCCGTGTAACTGCCGTTTTAATGCCATGTTACAGCCGCGTTTCAGGTACTGTTTGGAAAAAGCAGTTAAGGTATGTACCGTAAATAAATATTTAAATAATTTTTCTGTTTACCATCTTTCTGTGTACCGGTAAATATGTCATGTTACAACGTGACATAAAGTGCGGCTTATACTCAGGTGCGCCTTATAGCCCGGAAAGTACGGTAATTCATGTTGCTGTATGTATATTTTTGACCCAGCAGATTTGGTCACATTTTCAGTTGACCCATAATAAAGACATCAAAGAACCAAAGTAACTGTTCCAATCACTCTATCAGAGAAAAATCTGAGTTGTGGCAATAACTGAAGCCATGACATTATGTTCTTTACAAGTGTATGGAAACTTTTGACCACAACTGTAGATTAAGGAACAGTGATGCCAGTAACGCTTTACATAGTAAAGCGTTACTGGCATCACTGAGGGAGGAGTCAATCACTGAGGCAACAAGTCACGTTTTCAGCACAAGGAGCACTCGTGTGCACACGCCGAATATTAATACTTCTCCAGCTGAAGTGATGTTTTTAGAGGACCAATCGCAGGCCTTGCCATCTCTGTTCTCTCTTGAAGGAGTGAAATATCTCATGCGCCCGGAAAGAGCAGAGAGGCTCTCCGACAGGCACTCTGGCGACGCAGAGGGCTTTTTGTGTCCACGTCCAGCAGTTTACGCAGTACTATAAATTGGCCTCAAGCGGCTGCAGCAAAACGAACAACAATGCGGAGGTTCACGAGCACTGCATTGATTAGTATATTTATCTGTACACTAGACAAAAAGTTGACTTTTTGCTCGTTGTTTTGATACGTGTTCTACATTTCATATTTCATTAGCTGCTTTCACACTATCAAGCCAAAGCCAAGCCAACCTGGGCTTGCCTGTACTGTTTTCTTACTGTAGGGCCAGGGGCTAACAAGGGCCATTTCCAGGCCATCTTGGTACTGATGGCCCGTGATTTCTGGCCCCATCGAAAACATGGTGCTAAGTGGTGACAAAGCAGGGCTAGAGGCTGTGTCAAGATTGGGGTTAGCTGTTAGCTGCGTAGCCTACAACTATCAATGTAAACAAATAGCCTATCAGTTAGTGAGCTATCTTCCTAGCCTCATGACGATGTGTTATAGCTGACATTATGAGCAGATTGTTTTGTGGTTATCATACCTCAATTCTACCATGCCTTGTGTCTCCATGCCTTGGCTCTCAGTCGTCATTGCTGTTGTAATTTGATTGCTCTTTGCCGTCGCCTCAGGTAGCCTCTGTAACAGCATAACTGGTCTGATGCTGCTTGCTCATATAAAAATCGCCGTCTTAAATCCATGCCTGTACTGATGAATTGACCGCCTATTCTGTATAAAAATGTGTTCAATTATAACGTTTTCGCTAACGGGGCGTAACCCGGAGGAGCTAGTAGCCCGACAGTGTGAACACAAATGGTTTCGGGGCATATGGCTTATGGCTCAGCGCTATTAGCACTGAGGTAGCTGTTGAAGAGTCTATTAATTCACAAAGGAGTGCACGTGGAAGGGGGGCGGAGAAGCGGATTGAAGTTTGATGGACGTGTCAGGATCCAGTCATTTCAAACAACCCGTTCAATATGATTAGGTGCTATTTTCCTGGTTACAATGCAGGTGTGAAGAGGTTTTCAAGCGATATGGTAAAAAAATGCTCCAGAAAAAGATCTCCTACTCCACCTTCAATCTTATTTCGCAGAAAATATGAACTGCTTTGGCTGACAAGAAAAATTTTGGTTCTTGAAAAAAATAAATTTCCTTTCATTGACAGGACAAGGATTATTATTGTCAAACTGCATCTTAGAACAATGACTGTAGTATTTCTCAGCCTTTATATCATCATGTCTGATCACAGTAGCTCAAGATCACAGCAGGTGGTGGATTAAAGTTAATAAACCAGGTTAGTAACTAAAAAATGTGATTAGGGTGGACTCACGTTGGCAGATGTTGGGGTCTCGAAGGTCCTTCTCTGGATGCTGGTAGTAAAACGGTTTACACTGGTCACAGTTGTATCCAGCTGTGTTGTGCTGACAGTCGTCACAAACTCCTCCGCTGATGTTTCCAGAAGCCACAAACACAGCCATGTCAAAGTGGCAGGAGTTTGAGTGCTGGTTGCAGTTACACCCTGCAGACAGAGGAGTCAGGTTCACCTCTAATCTGAGAGCCATGATTATCGATTACTGATCAGAGTGAACATGAAGACTGGACAAGGAACTGAACCTACAGATCTGACAGGACACACTTAAACCTCTGCTTTCAGTCCGTTTGACAACTGCCCCAGTCCACCAAAAACCAGTACAGACCAAGTTTGTACTAGTTGTCTTCCAGTATAGACCAGTATGGACTCACTTTTGCAGGCGTTGGTGTTGCGTCCCTCGGCTGGTCTCCAGGGCAGGTCGTGGTAGAAATCCTGACACTGTTCACAGTTCAGACCTTTAGTGTTGTGATTACACATGCAGTGACCGTGAACCTGAAAACACGGAACAAACAGATCCAGATCATTCTGCTAAGACCAGTTCCTGGACTAAACTGATCAACCTCAGCTCCCATTCAGGATTCACCCTGGACCAGGGCTGAGCCATAACAGGAAAAGACCTAATTGTGATTGTCCTGGCAGATATTGAGATTTCAATTTGATTCATGAATCAAATCAAATCCAGCTTCAGTGCAATTTTCACAGTAACATTTAGAAACATGACAGGAAATGACATCACATCATGAAAACTTTAGAAGCTGTTACTCTGATGTGGGGATGAAAATTAAAGGTAATAATAATAATAACAACAACAATAACAACAACACAGAATTACATCAGTAAAACATGCAGTTTGCTACAATGGGCCAGAGAATCATTTTCAGACTTCCCATCATGCACTCTGTGGTGATTTGTCAAGAGCTGCTATCAGCTGCAGTGTTCCCCTTAAAGGTTATTTGGGAAGGATCCCCATCCAAAAAGTCGTAGATTTTTTTATTGTTATTTAACTCTTTGGTGCCATTGACGGCTTTCTCTGTCAAAGTGTTTTTCTGCAGCAGGTCTCTGATCACGCTCTCACACAGCCTGTGAGTAATGTTGGGGCTTCTGGGATTTGTAGTCAGAGCATGAAGAGACGGTATACATCACAGAGGTCAAAACAGGAAGTGGGGACGATCGAGATTAGAGAGTAAAACAAACAGAACCTGGACAAAAAGTGGTGATTTTGGTGAAAGTGTCCTCTACCTCAGATAAAACAAGAATGGAACAAGGTAAAAACAAACATTTTTTTCATGATGAAATAGAGAGTCTCTTCTTTCATTTGAGATATTCAGTGTTTTCAGAGACATAGTACAAAATATTCTGTGGGTCCAGAAATATGACTCAAAATGGGCACAAACAAAAAAAAAAAAAACATGCTGGCACAAGGCACATTTAACGACTGACACTCAATGAGTTAATTGAAAGGGCAGATAACAAGCATTCTTTTTATCAAACAAAAAAAGCTACTTTTAAAGTGCTGCTATTGTTTCATTCCATTGATTAAAATGAATTTCTGTACAGATGCTGTTTCTGCTGCTCGTCTGCAGCCTCAAACCTCGAAAACTCCTAAATGACTCGGTGCTGGTCATCTTGCAGATTAAATCTAACTCCTTCTGGTTCAGCTTAAGTCATTTCTAAACACATCAACTTTACAGAGCAGGAGGAGCAGCTTCACACTGATTGGTTGGTGTGACCTGTCCACGAGGAGCATGATGCTTCTGATTGGTCAGCAGGATGGTAGAGTATGTATGAGTAAAACAGTTGACACAACAGATCCTGGGACAGTCAGGAGTTGCAAAAAAAAAAAAAAAAAAACAAAAAAAAAAAAACAAAAGGCAGCTTTGATGATCACATGATCCCTCTTCTGGACCCCGTCAGGACTCACCATGCCCTCACTGGTCCAGCCGGATTCGTGGATCGGGGCGCATTCAGAGGCATGTCCGTAGCAGAAGCAGTTTCCTCGGACCACCATGTCGTAGATGGCATAGTAATACTTCTCTCTGATCTCCATCCTGGAGTCCAGCAGGTTGTCTCCGAGCGTATGCAGTTTGGTGAACTTCACCCTCAGGTTGGTGATCTTCAGCATGTCTGAACGGAAGACCAACAACAGGTGATTGATTGTTCATAACTGATCCAGGTCTTATCTGGTGAGGAGACCTACTCTGGATTCTGGGGCTGTAGGGGTCATCGATCCTGAACGCCGGGTCCAGAACTCTGAAAATCACCTGGAAAAAGGGACAAGTTATTAAAAAAGATGACGTCACAGCGATGTGTCATCAAGTGTGTTATGACATCATCAAGTCTGCAGTACCTCTCCTTCAGTGGACGGCTCAATGTCGGAGTAACGTGAGTCGCAGATGACATCATCAACCTTCTTCATTGGACCCTGGGAGACAGACGGGAAGGAGGTCTCGCAGTCGTAGGCAAAGTAACGATAAACCTGCCACGTCTTCCCAAAGTCAGCTGAGCGCTCGATCACCATGGCAGCAGGTCGAAACGTCTGAGCAGAAAACATCCAGTAAGTAAACATCACATGAGGATCAATAACAGAATAAAGACCATCTGATCACCTGATATAACAGACTCAATGTGAACCATGATGATATGACTATGACATAATAAAATACCTATGACATGATAAAATAAAGTGATCTTTGACAGGAAACCAGCAGACTGGATCTGTCTAGAGGTAACCTTGAAGGTCATGATGAGATGAGTGAAGTGAAACTCGGCCTCCAGGTTCAGCTGGATGGTGACGTTCTCCAGACCTGCAGGAAGAACAACATTCATCTGATGGAGACAGACAGCGAATGAGACACTAGTTCCTGTTCTTTCTGGAGCAGCAGGAGGAACATGACATGAACATGGGTTCCATCCGGACTGAAAATCTGGAACTAAAAGTCTCTTTCATACAAAGGATTCTGTGTCCTTCAACTCTTCATTTCCTGATAAAGTGAGAACTACATGTCAATACCTTTTCTCAGCATGAACCTGAGGGCTCAGTTGAGTCCAGACTAGAAGTTAAATGAAGAACTTCAGAGCACCCCCCCGACCTCACCGTTCTCAGACTGCCACCAGGTCTTCAGTCTGTTCGGCGCGAACGTGGTGACAACGTTCTCGATACGATGGCTACTCATCTGATCACTCATCTCGTCGTAGAATGCCGCCGACTCACAGATGAAACACTTCTTCTCCTCCTGATTAAAGACACATCTTCAGTTATACCATTTATTATACCATTATCCTATTTTTACTTCCATTATTACCACCACCAAGGACGTTATGTTTTCACCAGGGTTTGTTTGTTTGTTTGTTTGTTGGTTTACAAAATAACGCAAAGTTACGGACGGATTTTGATAAAATTTTCAGGGTTGGTCAGAAGTGGCCTAACTTAAAACTGATTAATTTTTGGTGGTAATTGGATCCAATTCAAGGTCATCAGGGTCAAATGAAAGGTCACGCCATAGTAATGTATGGGACACTCCAGGTTGTACAATTTTCAGCCAATGGTCACCTACTTTGGTTTATAACTTAATATAAGAATCTAGAAGTCACAGATTCAGTTTGGTCAAGATCAGTGAAAGGTCATGGTCAGTGAAAAGAAAATATGTGAAAATAATTCTCAAACTGCATTTGCAAAGTTTTACTGGTATTTTGGTCTTTTTTTAAAATTCAAATTCAAATGTGACAAAACATGAAATGGAGAGAAAATAAATTAAAAAGTACATGATATTCATGTGAATACAATTGTTAAATGTGTGTTTCAAGGTGCATCAAAGTCAACACATTCACTCTTAGGCGTTGTGGGCTTGCAGGAGTATATGCTCTCTCAGAATGCTGCCTTGGAGGAGCTTTTCTAGTTATCAGATGTTTTCATTCTATTATCTTCCTCTGCTGTGGAAAGAGAGGAAGAGGATGGACTGATGGTTCATGATGAGGTGAAGTCCTCACATCCTCTGAACAGATTAGAGGAAAAGATTTAACTTCATATTTCAGTTTCTGGAAAAACAAACATTCATTTACAGTAGTTTTCATTTCAGAATCAGAACCTGAAAACCAAATCGGAGTCCTTTAACAGGAAACAGACAGAGCTTCACACTCAGCCTTCTCTCCTCCAGTTTGACCTTTGAAGTTGTCTGTTTGTTCTCCACAGAAACATCTGGACAAACATCAGTCTGCTGTGAGAGCGCCACATTTCCTTATAGGGTTTTTTCTAAACACAGGAAGTCAAGCAGACAGCGACTGACCAATCAGAGCACAAGAGAAACACAAACAAGCTCTGTGTGATCCAGCTGTTCAAGTGTTTCACTCTGTTTTTGCAGAACAGCTCAAAATGTCCAGCATATATACACAGTCCCCATCCACTTTATTAGGTACACCTTGCTAGTAAAAGGTTGGACCCTTTTTCCTTGCCTCCTGCCTCGATTCTTGGTGTCAGACTTTCAACAAGGTGATGGAAACATTCCTCACAGATTCTGCTCCACATTAACATGATAGCATCACTCAGCTGCTGCTCATCTATGATGACAATCTACGTTTCTCCACATCCCAAAGGTTCTACTGGACTGAGATCTGGTGGCTGTGAAGGTCATTAAAGTCCAGAACTCTTTGTCATGTTCTAGAAACCAGTTTGAGATGATCTGGGGTTTGTGATTATGTACTGTTTACCTGGGGGGTATTCCATCAAAGTGGCTAATCATAGCAGCGCTTAAGTGATGAAGCCTCGCTTGAAGTAGCGTCAACCTTAACATGAGGCTGAAGCCATTCCATCAACACGTTTAAGCTGCGCTTCAGTGGCATTAACTTCAGCCAGGCTTATCCAAGCTTCTATTAGGCACGTGTGTGGGGTACACAAGAAGCCCAGAGCATGCGATTGTAGAAAACACGAACATGTCAAAGAGTCGGGCTGATTTTTTTCCAAAAGTGCAGAGCAAAAAATGCTTTTGGAACTCTATGAGAAGTTTAAACCGACAATAACCAAGAAGGGACATACATGGCGTGTCTGGAAATTGCCAATTACTTTAATGCGCAATTTAAGTTTTTGCAACAATGCCAAACGTCAAATTTGTTTTTTTAAGTAAGGATATGTATTCCATGACATGTATATGATATGTAGGATAGAGGAAACGCTACAGTCTGATATGTAGGAGACCTGTGTTCAACACCCGCTCAGTGCAGATGATGGTGTGAATTATTTTCATATTTATGGAGCTGTTTTGTCAGTTGTAATTTCTTTTAATGTGTAAAAGTACTTGCACTAATATGCCAAACTGTGTTATTATCTTTGAACAGGAGTGGTGTTAATAATGTGAAGAAGACCGAAAGAGGACTAAAAACATTTTGCAGAGTGATCAAGTGTTAATGTTAGGCCTAGCTGATATTTATAAGTTCTATAATGATATAAATAATAGTAAATAGGTTAAATATAGGTTTAATAGAATAGCATTCATTCACATTTCTGTAATATGTGACAAATGTAAGTTAGTGAAACTATAACAAATATTTTCCTTAAGTATAACTTTCGTTTCCATTGGGAATCGAACCCCGGAATCCTGCATGATTTACAGCACACTTAACCACTCATCCAACATATAATCACGACAACAACATTAATAAAAATACGTTAAATTATTGGAAATTCTTCAAAACTTACCAAGAATGTAAGGTAAATTATTTTTTGCTCTCATTGTCACCTTTGTTTTCGGACAACACGGACAATCAGACAGGGAGCGTGAGTACATATTCACCGCTAACATACACCGCTAACCCTATCCCTGATAGTTAACCTGCCACAGAGCAGGTTAGTTCAGAAGCATATGTTACCCCGGTAACTCAGCTGAGATTCTTGTTAGTGAGAGTGATGGAACCCAACTCTCGCTAAAACTAGCAGGGCTTATCGAAGTTAGCAAGGATTTGTGGTTAGTGCGGTTGATGGAATACCCCCCTGCATGTCCCGTTGTTCAGGTGTTGTTTACCTTTACGTCTTGTTGTTCAGGTGTTGCTTACCTGCAGGTGGCTGACGATGCAGAAGGGTTCAGGCCGGTTCAGTCCACAGGTGGAGGTGGATGATAGTTGGCTGGCTCGGCCAATCAGGAGGTCTCCTGTTGCAGGGTAACAGCTGCCCTCTGTGCACACGTCACTGAACTCTGGCAGATTGACATCATCCTGGGTCCCTTCCCCTGAGGCCACGCCCTCCTGGGCGCAGGTGAACACCTGCATAGCTGAGAGAGGCTCTTATTGTGTCATCAAAATTAAACAGTTTGACAGAAACATGAGGAGCAGAAGGCAGGCCAAGAAATCGTGGGCGTATCGATCTAAATATCAATAGTATCGATACCAAGATGAGTATTGGTATCGCATTGATACTAGCATGATGAGATCGATACTGCAGTTGCAGTTATGAGCGCAGCGTCTTGGCTGTATTGTCTGTGCTTGCACAATCCAATCCACAGCCAATCAGTCTGTGCAAGCACCTCCCCCTCCCTCCCTCTCTCTCTCTTGGAGAGCAGAAAGTCGTGATGGCGCACAGAGACAGAGGTCTCTGGCAGGGGCTTTTCAGCCCCCCCCCCCAAAAAAAACAGGAGTATCCAGGTAATCTCCAGCATCAATGTCTTTTCAAAGTGATTAGAGAGGCAATTTTAGCATTATCATAACTTTTATCATAAATTCAGTCTGTTAGAAAAAAAATCTTAATTACTTTAGTGGAAAAATATAAACTTAGGAAATATTCAATATAGGCCTATTGTTTATTATGTTTTCATATTTATTATTATTTGTGTATTATTTTATTATAAATCAACTAACTAAAGGCAAATCATTAATTATTCAATGATGATGACATTTCAAGTAAAAAGTATCGGTATTAGTATTGGCGATACTAGCCCAGTATTTACTTGGTATCGGATTAATACCAAAATTCCCAGTATCGTCCACCCCTACTGAGAAAGTGATTCCTCTGCTGGTCTCTGACATGTTAAAACTGTTTAATCAGTGAGTCGTCTGATTGAAAAGCTCCTTTACTGATGAGCAGCTTTATCTCTGAACCTTTGATCTTCCAGGTTTTGGGATTCCAACTCTGAGACTTCTGTTCCTTACTAAGATTTAACCGCTGAGCCAACAGAAAGTTAAAACACTATTATTATTGTTATTATTATTATTATTATTATTACAGTTCTAACATGTTTAATATTGTAGTATTTGATGGTGGTGCTGTAATAGATTGTTCAAACTTTTAAGCTGACCCACTTTGTTCTATTGTTCTTCATCTATTGTTAGTATTCTGACAGATTCAGTGAAATGTTCCGATTACACTGAAGCAGAAGGATTAAAGGTGTTTCTAATGAGCAAAGACCACAGACCAGGCAACATGGCTGCCGTCCATCAGAGACAAAAGGTGGAGCGCAGCAGGACTGAAGGAGGACTCAGGTCTTTGATTGATGCTGATTAAATCTGGGGGAGGGGATCCTGAGGAATTTACCCTGAAGTCACTTTAAAATCCGCTCAGTGCTGCTTTTTCTGTCTTAAACAAGCTTTACACCATATTTAGCTTTCTTACTCTTTAATTTACACTTTCCGTCTTCCAAACTCACAAATCCTCATTCCTGAAATTACAAATAAAGTTCTAAATAAAAGTTTAAAAATCTGTTTTTTTTTAATTAAATATTCGTCTGAGCTGCATGACTTAGAACAACACGTTTATTCTCTGTATTTTAACAGATAATTATATCACAGCATCAAATAGTTCAGTACGTAGTATTTGAGTGTTAAAGTACTGAAAAGAGCTGAAGTATTTCAGTGTCAGAGTACTGTCTCAGTACTTCAGTAAAACACAGTAAAACTCACCGAGCAGCATCGCGACCTGAAGCCCCAACATGCTGCTGATCTCCCGCTGCTGGTCCTAGAAAAACTCCGACAAAAACCTCCGAGTCTTTTTCTTCTCCTGAGCCCGACCTGTTAAAAAGTTCCTGTTCAGACCTCCACAAAGAGACGAAACGAAGACCACCTGGATCCTGGAGCCCTCATCAGACCAGACCTCCTCTGACTCCGCCTCCTCAGATCCACCGGCAGACTTTCAAAATAAAACTGGATGAAATGTTTTTATTTATATAGGCCGCACAGTATAGTCTATAATAAGAATAATAATCTATAACATTAAAGACTGTATAGTATAGTCTATAATATTAATCTTTAACAGTAAAGACAGTAGACGATAATCTACAGGAGCAGTCGATGTTTGTGTCTGAACGACAGATTATATGTTCACCGGAGGAACCGGGGGTCTGGAGCTTCTCCAGGATCTCCAGGGTCTGGAGGGTCTGCAGGGTCTGTAGTGATCTTTCTGGATGAATTTATATCACCAAGTACTTAACTGTCCTGGGCAAATGTCAAAGTTTTTAGAGTTAGGGTAAGGATTAGGGGGTTAGTGGTCCAGGACTATTGTGATAGTTGTCCAGGACTGTTAATTACTTGGTGATATCAGATTGTGCGATGTTTCCTGTCTCAGGGGGTCTACAAGCCCCAGATGGAATGCAGACTAGCACCAAACCTCCAGTGAAAAACAGATAATGAAGAAAGACCTTTGACTGATAAAAGCTTATAGTTATAGTTACACTGATATTAAATACCTTCAGAATCTGCTGAGACTCTGTTTCTACCCCCCCACCACCAGCTGCATCTACAGACAAAAGACATTCCTAACTCCATCCCCCCTCGACCCCTCCTCTTCCCACAGTTACACCTCACCTGCAACAACAACAGAGGTGTGTGTGTGTGTGTGTGGGGGGGGGATGTCTGGGAATTCGCCCCCCCACCTGAACATCTACAGACTCAGAAAGAGTCTTTTTGATTTACTTCGACCTGGATGACTGAGAACCTAGACAGACTTCATTTACTACAAAAAAAGTTTTTCATCAGCCTGTGACTCTATTTGTGACTCTACTGTGACTATTTCTACAACAACACCCTGAGCAGCATCCTGGGTCATCACTGGTTCACCAGTGAGAGCCCCCACAAAGCTTCAGGCCTCACTGCACAAAGTCTTTGGGAAACACCAGAAGAGAGGCACAGTCAAAGGTCCACTCAAACGTCATCATAAACAGTCCTGGAAATACTCAACTATCAGCCATCTTCTCAAACCACAAACTCCCCCACTGACAGAAACTTCAGAAGAGCACTACAATAACTAATGATCTTTATTCTGACCTGTCTGCCTCCTCCACTCAGTCTGAGATCTCCCAGCTTCAGGTCTGTTTCCAAGAAGTTGAGGACATCATCTGGAAGATGAAACTAGCCACCTGTCCTCCACTTAATCAATTTAATCTTTTTTTTTACAGAGAGAGCAAACACCTGCTGCACCCTAAACAGAGGTTTATTACTTAAAACCTGAGTGAAAGTGTCTCTTTCTATTGGCAAGAAATACGTTTCAAAAACAAAAAAATCTACTAAACTCTAGACATCAGAACCTATTTAGTTATTTTATTATATTAACAGTTTATTTTTTTCTGTTTCTGTTTCTTTTTATTGAAACAGCACAGCATACATTCCATGTACAACTGGAGTCTTTTATTTCTCCTCCCACACACTATTATGAAATAACTTGTGACACTCTTTTTCAAATTGTCTCCTCAACCAATAACGAAGAAGAAAAGAAAAAAAGTGTCTTGTGTCTATTCAAAAGTGCTATTCTATTCTATTTTTGTTCAGGATACATACTAAAAACATAGACATTATGCCAGTTAAACTGACACTATGATCAAAAATAGTAAAGCTATAACAACAAACAGCAAAAAAAAAAGACAAAAGTTAAACTTCTGTAGCCGAGAACCAGGGTTTTTTGTATTACCATGATGAACATCTCAGATAAATCTGATCTAATTGATTTTACATATTCCATCCAGTTTTCCCATATGCCCAGCTCCAGCCTCACAGAAAAAGTTAACTTTTCCATGACATATATATTGTGCATAACTTCAACCCAGTAATCGATCTGAGGTACCTCCTTCTTCATCCACTTTCTGGTTAGCGCTTTCTTGCTTGCAATCATCATGATTCTATAAATATGCTTGTCCCCAAGCCTTGTAAAATCTATGTCCAGTTTTCCTAAGTATAGCCCCTCAAATATAAATGGAAGGTCTACTTTCAATACTTTATCCATACACCTCTTAAGCTCCTGCCAGTAGCTGTGAATAGAAGGACAGCTCCAGAACGCGTGAAATTGATCAGCTCTATCAGCTCCACATATGCGCCAACACTTTGTGTCATGGTACACAGTTTGTGCTGGTGTTCTAAAAACCTTATGATGTTCTTCTACCCATGTTCTCTCCAAGACATGGAGCAAGTTGTCCTCCCCTGCTGTTCATTGATCTCTTCCCAATCCTCTACTGATATAATCACCTGTGCCTCCCTCTCCCATTTCTCTTTTATGTATGCCGTATCATATCCCTTTAGGTCTTCCAGTCCTTATATATTTCTGAAATTAGCTTTTCCCCGTTTTGATTCAAACACTGATACGAACATCTAAATTACCCCTTTTCCACCAAAAAGAACCTGGTGCTAGTTCTGTGCTGGTGTTAGTGCTGGTGCTCACTTGGTTCAACTTGCGTTCCTTCTGAACACCGGTCGTTTTTCCACTGGCAAGGAGCCCAGTCAGAACCACATCATTATGTCACTGCAAAATGTCAGAACGTTACTATGTTTTCATTTTTCACCCAGCAAAGCTTGTGCGGTGTGAAATCAAAACAACGTAATAAAAAATCCAGAGCCGACAGAACTAACTGCATGGAGTTATATTTGTGCCACATTCCTGAGTGAAAAAAGACAGATTTTGAGCAAGCAAATGAACAAATAAGAGAAACACAGACTCAACTGTGTTTGTGGCATGTTCAAAAATAAATTTACTAAGCACATAATACATTTCTGTGCTAAATCTGCATCAGTTCGCTCAGTTATGTGGCACAAATATAACGCCATATAACTGATAATGGTTACCGTAATCGCTTCGAGCAGCGGCTCCGTTTGAAAACAGATCAGGAAATAGCCGACCTGCGGCTGCCAGCGGATCTGCTATTTCCTGGTTACAACCATGATCACAGTACTGGTGGAACACTATTATTCTGGGTTTGTGCTTTCAACACATTTAATTTGCAATCGAACCAGGAAGTATTTACTCTGGTCGGCAGTAACCCCGCCCCAAGCCCCTGAGGTAATCGGTGCTTAGCTCTGGACCAGCAAAGACTCAGTGCTTGCCTGGCCCCAGTTTTAAGCACCAGGGGCCAGTGCTTAGACTGTGGAAACACAAAGAACTGGTGCTATGTTAGGCACTGGCCCCGAACCAGCACTGGAACCACCCCGGTGGAAAAGGGGTAAATGACTGCTGAGTTCCTCCTCACATGGTTTTTAAAGTTTGTTCCAGATAATGCCTTAATTGCAAATATCTGTACTGATCCTGATTTGTTAAATGAAATTTGTCTTTTACCTCTGGGAAACTTTTAATCTTCTGCCTGTTTTATTTGGTGCAAATTCAGAATCGTAGCCAAGCCACCTTAATAATTTACTGTGTGATCTCAAGTCATATTTCGCGACTATTTCAAACCAAAGCTTCAGTGATACATCTGACCATGGGTTTGCCCCCTTTCTAAAGTGTTTTCTCAAATTATTGGCCCCTATCACAGCTTGAATAAGAACCCCATCTGCTGTATTAACTGATTTCCCTCCATCTCGCGAAGTAGGAAGGGCTGTATATATGCAACAATGTTTTTATTTGAGCGGCTTGGTAATAGCGCTTTAGACATGGAAGTGCTAGCCCTCCCTTGTTTTTAGGCAACTGCAGCATTCTGAACCTGATCCTCTGCCTCTGTCCCTGCCAGATATTTCAAGAAATAATTTTGTCCCATTCCCTGAATTCATTATCTGTCACCTCCACTGGTAGACTCTGGAACAGGTAGAGAAGCCTTGGCAGTACATTTACTTTTATCATCTCCGCTCTCTGTGTAATACTCAAATAGGGTATCAGATTCCATCTGTTGATATCAGATTTAATTTTGTTAATTAAAGGGTTGTAGTTGATTGATTTTAACTGTCCTAAATTATGGGGTAGAGCAACTCCCAAATATTTTATTGATTTTTTTCTTCCCAGTTGACCTTGTATTTGTCTCTGATTGCTTGGCTTGGTCGATAATTGAAGGCAATAACCTGAGTTTTTTGTAAATTTATTTTATAACCCAATATATGTCCATATTCTGTAAGAGTCCTCATAAGTGCAGGGAGGGATGTTTTTGGGCTAGATAAATACATATTAACAGTTTACTAATCAACTACTTAACTCCTTAATGATTTATCTCACTTCACTTCCATTGTATCTTCTTCACAGTTCTGAGTTCTGACCCACGAGGTAAACCTTAACCCTGAGGTGGGGCTGAAGAGGAGGAACACAGTGACCGGAACAGAGTAACGGTTATAAACACTCTATTGACTCTTGAAAAAGTTTCCACTCTACTTTCCAGATTGCTGGTCGACCAAGCTGCTAAGCTCAGGAAACAACCGCTCAGACCACCGCTACCAAGCATCTTTCTGACCAATGCCTGATCCATCAGCCGCAAAATGGTTGAACTGGAGTTACAGCTTGCCACTAACAGCTTTGTATTTAACTACAGCGTTATTTTCATCATGTGGCTTCAGCCACTGATCACTGATGGTAGAGTTTTGCTAGCGTGTCGCACGCTACACCACAGAACCAGAGTCTGGTTGGTGGCGGTGGGGGCGGGTGTTGAGTGGTGGGTGGGCCCTCTTGTCCCGGACCTCCTGGGCTTGTTTGTGGCACTGTGGGGGCGTCTGGCTGTGCCCCCTCTTGGTCCCTGGGTTTGTGTGTTTCTCTGTTCTTTTCTGTCTTCTCCCTATTTTGGGGATATTGGTTGTTAGGAATAATGCATCTCACATTCTTGATTTCTAATGACACTGCATGTTTGTACCCTTTCCCATCCATCCTATCTCATCCTGTCTATCATCCATTTTCCCCTCAATTCACAAAAGCTGCAGCACTTTCCTCTCTGGCTCATAATAAGAAAATCTAATAAAGAATGACAGCTTAGTTTCCAGAGAGGGCTAGTGACAGTCACACTCATGCACAAAATATCAAAATAAAATAATAAGTAAAATAAGCACCACTCCCATAAAAAGTTGACACCTCCCATACTGTGGTGTTTTAGGATGGGAACAGGTGACAAAAAAAAAACATGAGGACACTCTCTCTCAGCTGCAGGACTGTTCTTCTCGCACTCTACTGGAATTATTTGAACACCACAAGGAATATACAGACACTGTACTTTCCTACATCAAAAACTGTATGGATTCTGTTACTGTCAGTAAATGCATCCAAGTTTTCTCCAACCAAAAACCCTGGATGACCAGCAAAACACAGGCACTCTTCAAAGGCTGCCTTCAGGTCAGGTGACAAGCAACAGTACAGCACTGCCAGAGCTGACCTGAAGAGAGGCATCAAAGAGGCCAAGGTGGCCTAATAGAAAAGTGAGGGGCATTTCACTGGAAATAACTCCAAGAACATATGGCAGGATATACAACACATCACTGATTACAATGACAATAACCAGGTGTCTGCTAACACAGACCCCTCGCTGGCAGAGGAACTGAACTGTTTCTTTGCCTGCTTTGAGACTGAAACTACTACTACTTATCAAAGCAGTGTACGCCGTGGCGTACACCAGCATCCATGTTCACGTTCTGATAGTGAACTAAGCGTGGAAACTGGTGCTGCTCCATGCCAAGATCATAGCTGCCATACTCCTGGTTCTGATGCTTTTGGTCCGTTGGTGACACCCAGAGAGGATGCTGAGAAACTGTCACGAGTTGGTAAACAGCTGTGAGGAGCTGTGAGAGGTCTTGGAGCACCATAGGAGAAGCCTGGAGCTGCCAGAGCCACACAGGTGCTGGTCGACCAATCAGGAGTGAGCCAGTCGACCCTGAGCCGGACCATGACACCTGTGTTGCACTGAATCCACCTCATGTCAGCCAGGTGTATTAAAATTTGCATACATGCAGTTAAACAGGTCAGCATTAATGCACAATTTGCAGCGATAGCTGGATTTCCTGATGTAATCAGAGCGACCGACTGCATTCATGTTGCAATAAAAGCACCATCACAGCATGCAGATTATTTGTGAGTCCATTTTGAACACTTCCCAGTCTGTGTGCTCAAAACAGTCCTGTAGCACTGAGGAAGCCTCCTCAGTCCAAACCTGGATGGTTCTGGTGGTGGGTTTGGTCTTGCAGATCAGAGGTCTGTAGGCAGGGATTAGTCCCACAGAGATATGGTCTGACATACCCAGGTGAGGAGCTGCTGCAGCCTTGTTCGCTCCTGGTATGTTACAGTACACCTGGTCCAGTATGTTTCAAACTCTGGTGGGAAAGTTGATGAATTTGTGGAATTTGGGGAGGACAGCTTTCACTTCCACATGGTTAAAGTCCCCAGCCGCAATCACAGCCGCCTCTGGATTAGCGTTCATCTGGCCGCTGATCAGGCAGTAGAGCTCCTCCAGCGCTAACTTAGCATTAGCTCGCGGTGGTATATAGGCCGCTATGATTATGACAGAGCTGAGTTCTCTCACCGGTTTAAAAGTATTCCAGATCGGGGGAGCAGAAGGTTCCGATGATGTTCGTTGCTGTACACCATTATGAACGTACAGAGCCAAACCTCCCCCTTTGGTCTTGCTCGAAGCGGCAGTCCTGTCGGCCCGGAACAGAGAGCACCCCGCTAGCTCCACTGCTGTGTCAGAGATGTTGTTGTCCAGCCAGGTCTCGGTGAAGATAGCCACACAGCTGTCCATCTTGCGTGAGACGATCCTCAGTTGAATTTCGTCCAGTTTGCTGAGTGCCCCTCCTTGAGCCATCGCCTTATTATGGTGGAGGAGTTTGTGTGTCCCTATGACCCTAGGAGCTATACTGTCGAGGGCTTTATGCTCCTGGTAGGGTCACCCAAGGCAGACAGGTCTGGAGGTGGGGCCCACTAGCGAGCGCCTGGTGGCCGGGCCCGTACCCATGGGGCCCGGCCGGGCAAGCCCGAAGAGGCAACATGGGACCCCCTTCCAATGGGCTCACCACACGTAGGAGGGGCCAAGGGGATTGGGTGCGATGTGAGCTGGGTGGCAGCCGAAGGCTGGGACCTTGGCAGTCCAATCCCCGGCTGCAGAAGCTAGCTCTAGGTATGTGGAATGTCACCTCTCTGGCAGGGAAAGAGCCCAAGATCCAAATTTCGACTTGACGTAGTCGTACTCACCTCGACGCACGGCTTGGGCTCTGGTACCAGTCCTATTGAGAGGGGTTGGACTCTGGAGTTGCCCCCGGTAAGAGGCGCCGGGCAGGTGTGGGCATACTTGTTGCCCACCAGCTCGGTGCCTTTACATTGGCATTTACCCCAGTGGACGAGAGGGTAGCCCCCCTCCGCCTTTGGGTGGGGGGACGGGTCCTGACTGTTGTTGAACAGCAGTTCAGAGTACCCACCCATTTTGGAGTTCCTGGAGGGTGTGCTGGAGAGTGCTTCCTCCAGGGACTCCCTCGTTCTACTGGGGGACTTCAATGCTCACTTGGGCAACAACAGTGAGATCTGGAGGGGTGTGATTGGGAGGAACGGCGCCACCGACCGGACTCCGAGTGGTATTGTGTTATTGGACTTCTGTGCTTGTCACAGATCCATAACACGTCACGTCCATATCAAACACCATGTTCAAGCATAAGGGTGTCCATATGTGCACTTGGCACCAGGACACCCTAGGCCGCAGTTCAATGATCAACTTTGTGATCGTGTCACCGGACTTGCGGCCGTATGTCTTGGACACTCGGGTAAATAGAGGGGCGGAGCTGTCAACCGATCACCACCTGGTGGTGTGTTGGCTCCCATGGTGGGGGAAGATGCCGGTCCCACCGGGTAGACCCAAACGTGTTGTGAGGATCTGCTGGGAATGTCTGGCAGAGTCCCCTGTCAGAAGGAGTTTCAACTCCCACCTCCAGCAGAACTTCAACCACATCCCATGGGAGGCGGGGGACATTGAGTCCGAATGGCCATGTTCCGTGCCTCCAAGCAAGTTGAAGCGGCCGACCGGAGCTGTGGCCGCAAGGTGGTCACGGTGGCATTCCCTGAACCCTTTGGTGGTCACCAGCGTTGAGGGATGCCGTCAAGCTGAAGAAAGAGTCCTAACCCTGACCCTTTTTGGCCTGTGGGACTCTGGAGGCAGCTGATAGGTACCGGCGAGCTAAACAGAATGCGACTATGGCGGTCACTGAGGCAAAAAATCGGATGTGGGAGGAGTTTTGTGAGGCCATGGAAAATGACTTCCAGATGGCTTCGAGGAAATTCTGGTCCACCATCCGGCGTCTCAGGAGGGGGAAGCAATGCACCCAACACTGTGTGTAGTGAGGATGGGGCATTGCTGACTTCAACTCGGACGTTGTGAGACGGTGGGGAGAATACTTCGAAGACCTCCTCAATCCCACCGACACGCCCTCCGATGAGGAGGCAGAGTTTGGGGACCCCGAGGCGGGCTCCCCTATCTCTGGGATGGAGGTCACCGAGGTGGTCAAAAAGCTCCTCTGTGGCAGGGCTCCTGGGGTGGATGAGATCCACCCGGAGTTCCTAAAGGCTCTGGATGTTGTGGGACTGTCGTGGTTGACACGTCTTAGCAACATCTCGTGGATAACGGGGACAGTGCCTCTGGATTGGCAGACCGGGGTGGTGGTTCCTTTCTTTAAGAAGGGGGACTGGAGAATGTGTTCCAACTATAGGGGGATCACACTCCTCAGCCTCCCTGGTAAGGTCTATTCAGGGGTTCTGGAGAGGAGGATCCGTCGGGAAGTCGAATCTCAGATTCAGGAGGAGCAATGTGGTTTTCGTCCTGGCCGCGGAACAGTGGACCAGCTCTACACCCTCGGCAGGGTCCTAGTGGGTGCGTGAGAGTTCGCCCAACCAGTCTACATGTGTTTTGTGGACTTGGAGAAGGCATTCGACCGCGTCTCTCGGGGAGTCCTGTGGGAGGTGCTCCGGGAGTATGGCGTACTGGACCCCTTGGTTCGGGCTGTTCGGTCCCCGTATGACCAGTGTCAGAGTTTGGCCCACATTGCCGGAAGTAAGTCGGATTCATTTCTGGTGAGAGTTGGACTCCGCCAAGGCTGCCCTTTGTCACGGATTCTGTTCATAACTTTTATGGACAGAATTTCTAGGCGCAGCCCAGGCGCTGAGGGGGTCCGGTTTGATGGCCTCAGTATCACATCCCTGCTTTTTGCAGATGATGTGGTTTTGTTGGCTTCATCAAGCCGTGATCTCCAACTCTCACTGGAGCGGTTCGCAGCTGAGTGTGAAGCGGTCAGGATGAGAATCAGCACCTCCAAATCTGAGGCCATGGTCCTCAGTCGGAAAAGGGTGGCATGCTCTCTCTGAGTTGGGAATGAGATCCTGCCCCAAGTGAAGGAGTTTATGTATCTCGGGGTCTTGTTCACGAGCGAGGAAAGAATGGAGCGGGAAATTGACAGGCAGATCGGTGCAGCCTCTGCAGTGATGCAGACGCTGTATCCGACATGGTGAAGAGAGAGCTGAGCCGAAAGGCGAAGCTCTCAATTTACCAATCGATCTACGTTCCTACCCTCACCTGTGGGTTGTGACTGTAAGAACAAGATCATGGATACAGCGGCCGAAATGAGCTTCCTTCGCAGGGTGTCCGGGCGCTCCCTTAGAAGTAGAGTGAGAGGTTCGGTCATCCAGGAGGGTCTCAGAGTCGAGCCACTGCTCCTCCGCATCAAGAGGAGCCAGATGAGGTGGCTCGGGCATTTGGTTAGGATGCCCCGGGATGCCTCCCTAGTAAGGTGTACCGGGCACGCCCCACCGGCAGGAGACCCCGAGGACGACCCAGGACACGCTGGAGAGACTATGTCTCCCGGTTGGCCTGGGAACGCCTCAGGATCCCTCTAGAAGAGCTGGATGAAGTGGCTGGGGAGAGGGAAATCTGGGCTTCCCTGCTTAGGCTGCTGCCCCCGCGACCGGACCCCGGATAAGCGGAAGAGAATGGATGGATGGATGGACTGTTGACGAGTGGTGGCATTGGTGAGGAGGAGACTGGGCAGAGCCTGTCTGTGTGGGTTAGCTCTTTGCCTATCACACAGCCCACTCCACTTACCTAGCTTTTGTTTACGTTTTCTTCTCCGTCTCCTAGGCCACAGAGGGAGGATGGTGGGGGGCTTCTGAGGTCCGTAACAGTTCAGGTGGAATAAAATGCAGTTTTGGCGTTTTAAACAGTCAGTTTTCCTCCAATTCCCACAGTTCAGCCTTTCCGTACTGTATTAGGGCTTCCAGTCTCAGAAATGCAGGTGAATACACTGGCAAAAACACAAATACAAACATAAAAAGCCGAGAGCCTCGAGCCGCTGCATCTACATGCGCCGCCATCTTGACTACTAGAGGCAGCATCAGTGAAGTTGGTGTTTTTAAATGTTTATGCTCCCACCCACAGGATGGCATTTTTATACATTTTAAGTGATGCTGTTAGAGACTGTGGTACAGATGATTTTATGTTTTTAGGGGGTGACTTTAACTGCACAGTTGATCCGAACCTGGACAGGAATCATCCTGAACCACATCCGGCCTCATCCTGCAGGATCAGACAGCTCACTGAGACTCATGAGCTGTCTGACTTGTGGAGGGTTTTTAACAGGGATCACAGACAGTACACCTGGAGCCACAGCAGGGGAACCTTTTATCTCTGGCCAGACTGGACCGTTTTTACTGTTTTAAGCACCATTTAAATATTTTCAAGAGGTGTTTTATCCAGTCTGTGGGTTTCTCTGATCATTGTCCCGTCTCCTGTTCTGTTTTTATTAAAAATATTTGTTTAAGGAGCACCTATTGGCATTTTAATACGGCCCTTTTAAATGACCAGGTTTTTAAAACTGCTTTTAAGCATTTTTGGCGCTCCCACAGAGAGAGCAGGCCTGCCTTCCCCAGCATTCAGCAGTGGTGAGACTTTGGCAAAGCTCAAATTAAACACCTTTGCCAGCAGTTCACTCGTAATGTCACTAGAGATCTGACCCGGTCTGTGAAGGATCTGGAGAGTGAGGAAGTCGAGCTGCAGATTGCAGCATCTTCTACAGGAGACCGAGGGTTATTAGACTCCCTCAAGTCCAAACAGTTGGCCATAGCTAACCTCCTGGGCGTCTCAGCACAGGGAGCTCTGGTCCGGTTTCATGAACATTTCACAGATGGACGCCCCATCTCAGTTCTCATTCATTCATTCACATACGGGTAGCAACTCTGAGATCTCAGACCCATCTGAGATCAGGAGGTTTGCTGCCGGTTTCTACAGAGACCTCTTTAAGAGTGAGTGGTCACATAATCCAGATGTGCACAGCAGCTTCCTCAGCGGTCTCCCTCAGGTCACAGCAGAAGCTAACAGTGGGTTAGCAGCAGCGCTAACGCTGCAGGAACTGCACGGCGCTCTGTTAAGCCTGCAGAGAGGCAGAGCTCCAGGGCTGGTCCTTCCTGTGGACTTTTATAAGTCTTTCTGGTCCAAGCTGGGACCAGACCTGCTGGAGGCTCTGGAGGACAGTCTCCAGAGTGGAAAACTGCCTTAGAGCTGCAGGAGGACCGTCATCACTCTGCTGCCAAAGAAGGGAGACCTACAAGACCTGAAGAACTGGAGGCCGGTCTCTCTGCTGTGCACGGATTACAAGATCCTGTCCTCAGCTCTGGCCCTTAGACTGAGGGAAGTGATGGCATCCATCATCCACCCGGACCAGACTTACTGTGTGCCCGGCAGACTCATCAGTGATAATGTCACTTTAATTCAGGATGTTTTGGACCTCTCCAGTTCATTGGCTGTAGAGACTGGTCTTATTTCCATAGACCAGGAAAAGGCTTTTGACTGGATTGAACACCAGTACTTATGGCAGACTTTATCTGCCTTTGGCTTCAACCCAGGATTTATAGCCATGATCCGGGTCCTCTATAGTGACATTGCGAGTGTACTGATGATTAAAGGGGGGCTGAGAGCTCCATTTGGAGCCCACAGGGGGGTGAGGCAGGGCTGCTCTCTCTCTGGGATGCTCTACTCTCTGGCCATCGAGCCTCTGCTACATAAACTGAGAAACCATCTGAACGGTGTGAGCTTCCCCCAGTGTAATGTGTCTTTTAAACTGTCTGTCTATGCAGATGACCTTATCGTGTTGGTCAACAACCAAAAGGACATTGACGTTTTAATTGATACAGTGAAAGAGTTTGGTTTTATCTCATCAGCGAAAGTGAACTGGGGGAAGAGCGAGGCTCTGATGGTGGGAGAGAGGCTGGGGGATCGGCTCAGGCTGCCTGGTGGCCTCACCTGGAAAACAGGTGGTTTGAAATATCTGGGCATTATGAGCAAAAACTGGGAGAACCTTGTGGAAAAGGTGAAGGGGCTCCTCACTAGATGGAAGTGGCTTCTTCCTAAGTGAGGTCGCACCCTGATCCTAAACAACCTGGTCTCATCGTCCCCGTGGCACCGGCTGGCCTGTGTTGATCCTCTAGCTTCTCTCCTGACTCAGGTCCAGAGAGTTTTGGTAGATTTCTTTTGGGGCAGGATGCACTGAGTCCCACAGAGTGTCCTGTTCCTGCCTAAAGAGGAGGGGGGGCAGGGCCTGGTCCACCTCGCCTTCAGTTCCTCCAGAGACTCCTGACTGGACCAAAGGACACTCTGTGGAGACCTTTGGCTCAGTGCATCCTGCAGCGGTTTAACAACCTGGGCCTGCATTTTAACCTGTTTTTAATGGACACCAAAAACATGAGCACATCTCCACTGCCTGGTTTTTATAAGAGTGTTTTTACAGTGTGGAACCTGCTCAAAAAACAAAGACCGGAGCAGGTGGACTCCCTGCACTGGCTCCTGCAGGAACAGTGGGCCCCGGACTATCAGAATTGCAGTTGTCCCCTGCTGGAGCCAGCCCCCCTGGTCTCCCTGGAGGGGGGATCTGGGAAAACCTACAGACTACTGGTAAAGACTCTAAACAGGAAAAAGTTGGACAAGTGACAGGATACTGTGTGGAGGAACCATCTGGGTCTGGACCCTGGTTCCTGGTTAGCAATGAACTCTTTTATTTCAGTTATCAATGCTGTTGTGGAGTACAAGTGTCCTTTCTGTGGACTGAGAGAGACGATCTTTCACTGTTTTTATGAGTGTCCTCATTTATCTGCACTGTTTCTGTTTTTAACAAGTGTTTTTACCTGTTTTAAAGAGGTTTTAACAGGCAGCTTTTTATCTGTGCTTTTAAATACACTCGCCAGCACAAACACAAGAGCCAGCTTTTAAACTTTGTTTTGGGACAGGCCAAGATGGCAGTGCATGTGAGCCACAGGAGGAAGGTCGAGGTGGTGGGTGTGGTTGCTGTTTTAAAGAACCTAATCCGGTTCAGACTGCTTGTGGACCACAGGTTCTACCAGACCTCAGGGGACCTGGGGTCCTTCAGGCAGATCTGGACCGTGGATCAGGTTCTCTGTTGGTTATTAGAGGGACAGCTCATTTATGGAGATGTGCTCATGTGAGGTGGTTTATTTATTTATTAATGGAGACTGATTTTAATTTACTTTTATTGTTCTTATTATTGTCATTTGGTGTTATTTATGAAGAAATTGTCCAGATGACAAACAGACAATAAAGTTGTTTTAAAAATCAAAAATCTCTCTCTGAGATGAGTGCTGAGGACTGGTAACACCAGGAAGGCTGCTGGTACTCAAAGCCTGCACTGTTGCCAGACTAAGCCTTCTAGTAGAAAATTGTACAAAGCTTTTAAAGTACACTATTGTGAATATTTGTGGCTGGAGTTTCAGCTTTATAGCATGAAATCCCTAGGAGGAGTTCATTTTTGAAGACCTTAAAAATTGGGCAAACTCTGTTAGGGTGTGGCGTTGCATGAAATACAAAAACCCAAATGCAGGACTCCAAAGTATCGAACAAAAATAGTTAACAGAAAAGGGACATTAACAAAACAGGGAGGAATTTACACTCTGACCAAGAAAAAAAAGCAAGGCACTCCCCGCAGCTACCACAGTTAAATACTCTCAGACTAAACTAAAGGCTACACTAAAGATACAAACTGACATGTGGCGAAAAAACAACAAAGTGAGAAACAAAAGACAGAACAAGACATGACACTGAACCTGACAAGGCAAGGGATCAATGACAAGGGATGGCTGTTAGCTTGGTGGATATAACATAAGACAGTTTGGCACTGGACAAGGGGGAGACAGACTATTAATACATGAAGAAATAAGGAACAGCTGGAATCAAACAACCAGGCACTGGAAACAGGAAGTAATGTGGCTGAAATGAGAGAGAGACAATTAATGTCAAAATAAAACAGGAATTGACAAGACAACACAACAAGACTGAAATAAAAAAAAAAATGTGACTTAACTTGAATAGCCAACGCAAAATTTGTAAAAAAAAAAACAAAAACAAACAATATTTCAAATTAAAATGGCTGACTGCCAGTAGGGCGTGGCCCATGGGTCCAAGAGGCTTTTTTGTTCGTCTTCAAGTCCTACATAACAAATTTCATAGCTGTGGGTTAAAACTCAGGGGCAGGACTTATATTTTGAAATTTTCTAGGAGGCGCTATAATAGCCATTTTTAGGATTATCGTCACATTGACACTGAAATCTTTAAGAGGTCAGCCCCCTTTATTTGTGTATTGCATTTCATGTGGCTGAGAGGTTGTTGCAGTGGGACAAGAACTCTTATTTTTTTCAGCAAACTATATAGCGCCACCATGTTGCAGTTACACAAAATCCAGTGAAATTCATAATGCAGAATCTGCACGACAAGTCTGTCATTTACAAATTCTAGCAGGATATCATCACCATTAAGTGGCGCTATTACATATATGGGATGTGTTGACATCATTTGGTTCAGTGGTTGTAAATGTGGAAGAATTTGTGCTTGGAAAATAATTTGTAGTTCCTTCCCTGTGCATTTTAGAGAAAATTCCCCGCGAGTGAAATCAAAGGTCTCTGAGAGCTCTACATAATTTCACAGTCCTATGACAAATTCACTGAACATAACAAACTGAAGCGGTGCAAACGCATATTTTTTTTGTCCATGATTATGCTCAGTAAAATATGCAGTTTCATCAGCCCCGACCTGCCTGCAAAATTTCAGGACTTTTTGAGCATGTCTTGAGTGTCGTAACATTGAAAAAGTGGCAAGAATAATAGAGAACCAGCAACCGGCAAGTCTCTTTATTCTACTGTCGTAAAAAAAAAAAAATATATAGATATACACATATTACAACCCTTTACATAACATGCTGCTGTTTTCAATCTTAAAGTCACTGTTCAGATGAGCTATAACACATTTCAGTTTGTAAAAAAAAAACAACACAAGGACGAAAGAACGAACAGAAAAACGTCTCTGAGTAACAGATCTTCTCTGACCTGAATGTGGTTTAAATCTGGACCTGCACAGTCCTGGATCCTGCTGGTTCTGATGGTGCTGCAGGCCTGAAGACAGCAGCAGACCAGCTGAGGAGGTAATGTGATGGGAGCTGCTGGACACTACATATCCCAGAATGCTTTGAGCATGATGTAATGTCAATTGAAAAGGTGGAGAACGATTTTGTTGCAGCCCTTTTCAACCTATGACCACACATTTACAAGCTAAAGGAATTATTGGAAAATATAGTTCTGTATTATACAGAACAGTAAGAAAAGACATTATTATTATTATTATTTCAAAGTACGAACAATGAGTATGATTTCACAAAGTCAGAAAATCCCACATCCACAGAAAAAATTCTCATCATAAAAAATGTGCTGCATTCTTAAGTGCACACCATCAAATAATTTAAATATTTCAGTTACTCTTGTTATGACAGAAGTTTCATTTCCTGTGTGATTGCATCAGTGCATTTCTTTTTTACATTTCAAGTACATTTGTGTCAACTACTTTGGTCATTAACAAAAAAGTGGCAGCCAAATGAAACTATATTTGATGACAGAATTAACTAGAAGCAGTGAGAACCACTAGCCGAGCTTAGCACAATGCTTTGAGTCATTGTCAGAAGATAAAAAATACAACAAATGTTGTTAGCTTGTTAGTATATTTACATGTTGTTTGTTGTTTATTGAACAGGTGTACAATAGAATTAGTTCATTGTGGCTTTAGCAGCAATTAGCATTGAAGCTGTTAGCTGACCGAAAAGCACTAAGTGCAGTAACCACATTAAACATCCCAGAAGTCCAACTGGTCAGTGGATGGGCCGTTAACTGCCAAGCTAATGACAAGCAACATGTCAATCAATGGATTTCCCAATGCTTCCAGTCTTTGTGCTAAGTTAGCAGTTCACGTCTTTAGTGTCACTGAATGGCGTGGTACAGAGTTACGTTATAAAGTACTTTATGTACTCTCTAGTGTCACTGAATGGCGTGGTACAGAGTAACGTTATAAAGTACTTTATGTACTCTCTAGTGTCACTGAATGGCGTGGTACAGAGTAACGTTATAAAGTACTTTATGTACTCTCTAGCGTCACTGAATGGCGTGGTACAGAGTAACGTTATAAAGTACTTTATGTACTCTCTAGCGTCACTGAATGGCGTGGTACAGAGTAACGTTATAAAGTACTTTATGTACTCTCTAGTGTCACTGAATGGTGTGGTACAGAGTAACGTTATAAAGTACTTTATGTACTCTCTAGTGTCACTGAATGATGTGGTACAGAGTAACATTATAAAGTACTTGGTGGCCGTTGTTCCAGGCGTAGAGCGCTCTCTCTCGGGGGTTGTAGTCCAGCATGGAGAGGTGGCTGTATTTATTGGTCAGAGGAATGTCGATGTACTCGTAGGTGGAGGAGTTGGTGGAGTAGGCATAGTACACTTTGGTTCCACCTGAGTACCCATTAGTAACATACAGCGTTCCACAGATCATGAATGCCTCGCCGGCGCTACGTTTCGGGTGGTTGGTGGTCCAGCTACGGATGATCTGGAGAGTGTTTGGGTTTAACTGGCTGAGGACAATGTTCCCAGCATTCTGATTGGTGGCATACACAGCCCAGAGCCCCCCCTCGTCCACCATGAGATCAATGTCTGAGTGCCCCCCCCATGAGTAATGGTACATGTTGTTGTAGCCGGCAAAGTCAAGCTGCCGGGAGCGACTGATGAGAGACGAGCTGAAGTCGAACTTGATGATGGTGTGACTCTGGAACTTGTTGAAGTAAATGGAACCGTTGTAGACCACCTGACCGGTGCCAGACCAGGGGTGGGGAAGGCGGTGAGAGGTGAAGTTATCTGTCGTCATGAAGTCATACATTGACTGGTACTCCCTCACAAAGCGGTTGTTATGGTAACCATCCATGTACCACACCTATGAGGGAAGAAACCAAAAATAAGAAAGTGAAACTCTTTCCTTAAATTGCCAAATTCTACTTTCTTAAGTTCACAGTGTGATCAATAATTAGTAGTGTCTGAGCGAGATCACTTCCTGCTCCCCTCCAGTCTAAAACCAGGACCAAGTTCATCACCCTCAGCTCTGCCTGACTGAAAGAATATTTACTCTTATTTATGATCTGCCTTTTCTAAAGGAAGAGAGGTATGAACTGTGGTCCAACAAACAGCCTTTATTAGTGTTGATGAGACTCACTCTGTTGTCTCCAGCTGGAGCGAGCGGGTCGGTCATCCATGACCCGAACCTCGACCCGGACGTCTTCACTGTGATTGGCTCAGAGATTCCTGTCAACTTTCCACAGGCTGGAAGACAAGAAGAGCAACAAGAGACAGTGGATAGACAGAAATATAGACAGGAACATGAAGGGACAGGATGGACAAAATAACAGGAACATGAAGGGAGAGGGTGGACAAAAAATAGGAACATGAAGGGACGGGATGAGGCGGCACGGTGGTGTAGTGGTTAGCACTGTAGCCTCACAGTAAGAAGGTACTGGGTTTGATTCCCGGCCCGGGGCCTTTCTGTGTGGAGTTTGCATGTTCTCCTCATGTCTGTGTGGGTTCTCTCTGGTACGCCGGCTTCCTCCCACCATCCAAAAACATGCATGGGGATTAGGTTAACTGGTTAATTTAAATTGACTGTAGGTGTGAATGTGAGTGTGAGTGGTTGTCTGTCTCTATGTGTCCTGTGATCAAATCAAATCAAATCAAAAGCCTTTATTGTCATTATATCACGGTGCATACAATGAAATTAGGAACGCTGCTCCACATGGTGCTCAGTGAAATAAAACAGGTATAAAAAGACATAATATAGAAAAGAGAGTTATAAGAAACGAGACACTATTTACAGTAGTTGGGCACAGATGTACAGAGGATCAGATAATTGTACAGAGGATCAGATAATTTTCACGATTTCAGTTTTTCCAGAAATGGTATTATTGCACATAGAATGGGGTAGAATTATTGCACATTGTCATTGACCATTACTGTACAGAGGATATATATATATGTATGTTTATAATATATAAATAGAACAATATATAAAGATAACATAGTTTGTGTCTGTGAGATACAGCGTAACAATATGATAATACTATAACAGTATAGTACTAACGTAGTACTAATATAATAATAATATAAAAATAATAGGACAATACTGTAGTATATGTATATATGATATACATTAATACATATCTCAGATATGCAGAGTGATGAACTGGAGACCCCCCCCCCCCCGCAACCCTATGAGTGGATAAGAGGTAGAAGATGGATGGATGGATGAAGGGATGGGGTGGACAAAATAACAGGAACATGAAGGGGCGGACACCTTTGCTCGCTCTGTGCTGCTCTGGACTCACCTAGCCTCTGCATGCAGGCTCTTAGCCGCTCCTCCAGGTTCAGCACTCGGCTGTGCAGCTCCTGGTAGTCCAGACCTCCCAGCTGTTCCTGAAGTGATCCCAGTAGCTCCGTCACATTCGCTGCCTCATCCTTGAACTGTCGGACTAGCAGAGCATCGGCCTTGTAGGCCTCTAGGACTGGGATCAGAGGACGAAGCTCCTCCATCTTTGCTTTGATGGACTGGTGGACAGAAAGAAGTGAAACTGGTCCGAACTGTGAGTTGAGGTTGTGTTTGTGGAGGCGTATCCTGCGAAAAGGAAACCCCTGGGATCCACCCTCACCTGAACGCCTCCTCCAATATAAAACAGCTGCTGGGCAGCTCTGGAGCTCTCTCTCCTACCCAGCATGCCTTTGTTTGGTTTTCTTTATTCTTTAGCACTCCTCCTTACACCACATACAGTATACACATATCACTGATAACAGTGAAGCACACATTCCATCTCTTTTTTTTATGTATAGTTATTTACTTTACAATAAACTAAGAAAGTTACTCTGTGGTCTTCCATCTTTAGTCTAAATGCTGAACCCCTCCCCTCATCATAGATTCAATAATAATTTTTGGATGTGGAATTATTCTTTAATATCACTTTAGCATGCACAACAACCTGGTGCTTCACAAGCTTTACCTTAACTTATATACTTTATAAACACACAAATACCTCTTCAATACAATTTTAGACTGTTTCTCAACTTCCTGTCTCCAGCTGGTTTCCAGTCTGGGTCAAGCTGACCCAGTTCAGAACAACGGCCCGGTCTCACTCCAGCTGTCGAGGCTCTTTAACTGAAGGGGAGGGTATAAATAAGATGAGCAGGTATGGGACGCGCTCCGGAAAATGGAATCACTTGTCGCCATGGCAACAGAAAGACGCCTCCTGTACAGGAGGAGCTACCTTATACTTGAAATCATTTTCAGTGAGTGACATTTCCAATCAAACAAATAAAGTCAGATGAATTTAGCTGCCAGTTGTTCTTAAATTTTGAGGATCCAGGGCTGAAAACTCAAACCAAATGTCAGCAATGATGAAGGTTCAATAGTTTTCTCTTTTTTATCTTTCCAAACCAGCCTTTAGTTTTATTTCCTGTCAGTGTGACAAATGTGTGAGGGACATGATGGACACCTCCATCTTTTGCCATCGCACTTCCTGCTAAAGCCATAGGTTAGTCAGTCTCACTATTTAAGGCTGAACGGTCCACCAGCCCTCCTCACGACAAGGTCTGAGACAACCCTTAATATGGAGGAACCTCCTAGAGAAGGAGGAGGAGGAGTGAGGAGGTTTGAAGAGGTTTGAGATTGAACCCACCTGCCCTCATAACTTCATAGCTCCATAGCTACACTTTCTGGGCTGATATGTACATTTAATAACTTCCTGTCTCAACTAAGAACTTTCCTGAGAACTGAGCTATGACATGATGTCATGACACAGTTGCTTCTGATTGGTAGCTGGAGCTGTAACGGCATACATCAAAAAAAGACCTATTCCAATTGTATGGGCCACACTGCCATTTGCAATTGCACTGTAACTGTCAGACTTTTATATTTCTGTTTATAAAAAAATTGCACCTCATATTATGTATTATCATACTTTATTATAATCTGCACCTTGCATTCCTGTTATGGTATCTATTATAATACTGTATATATTTTGGTACTTTGAATCTATCTATCTATCCATCTATCTACTGTGTGTGATACCTTATACTGTCTGGCCAAGTTGCTCTCATGTCCGTCTTCCACCTGCTTGAATTTGTTTTCCAGACCTTTCAGTTGGACTTCCATTTTCTCCACAAAATGCAGATCTCTTTGAGTCCGCTGGTCCAAGACCTCGATGGACTGACTCATGTTCTGAACCTGGAGCACACAATCACATCAGAACACATAAGTATTAGTACTGCAACTACTGCTACTGCTGCTGCTGCTACTACTACTACTATCTGTTAAATGCTTAATCAGTATATCCATCCATATTCTCCCTCTTATCCTCTCATAGGGTCAGGAGGGCTGGAGTCTATCACAGCTGTCTTAGGATGAAAGACAGGGTACACCCTGGACAAGTGTCCAGTTCATCACAGGACACATAGAGACAGACAACCACTCACACTCACATTCACACCTACGGTCAATTTAAATTAACCAATTAACCTAAACCCCATGCATGTTTCTGGATGGTGGGAGGAAGCCGGAGTACCAGAGAGAACCCACACAGATATGAGGAGAACATGCAAACTCCACACAATAATCAGTATATCATCATTATTATTATTATTATTATTATTACAAGCTGCGCTGTGGCTCAGTGGGTTGTTTGGTAATCGGAAGATCACTAGTTCGAAGATCACCTCTTCCCCCTAGGTGCATGTTGAAGTATCCTTGAGCAAGATACTGAACCCCAAATTGCTCCTGATGAGCTGTTGGCACCTTGCATGGCAGCCTCTGGCATCAGTGTATGAATGTATGAATGTGTGTGTGTGTGTGTGTGTGTGTGTGAGAATAGGCCATGGTAATGGTAATGTAATTGCGCTTTGAGCTGTCGGCAGACTGGAAAAGCGCTTACAAATGCAACACCATTTACCATTATTACATATAGTACTATTAGCAATAGCAGTTTTAATATCAGTAGTATATAAAGTAGTTACAGTAGTATTTCGGCGGCATGGTGGTGTAGCAGTTAGCACTGTCGCCTCACAGCAAGAAGGTACCGGATTCGATTCCCGGCCCGGGGCCTTTCTGTGTGGAGTTTACATGTTCTCCTCATGTCTGCATGGGTTCTCTCTGGTACTCCAACTTCCTCCCACCATCCAAAAACATGCATGGGGATTAGGTTAACTGGTTAATTTAAATTGACCGTAGGTGTGAATGTGAGTGTGAGTGGTTGTCTGTCTCTATGTGTCCTGTGATGAACTGGACACTTGTCCAGGGTGTACCCTGTCTTTCACCCTAAGACAGCTGGGATAGGCTCCAGCCCCCCTGACCCTATGACAGGATAAGAGGGAGAAGATGGATGGATTGACAGTAGTACTTGTAGGAGTACTTGCAGTAGTACTATCAGTAGTACTTGTAGGAGTACTTGCAGTAGTACTATCAGTAGTACTTGTAGGAGTAGCACTATCAGTAGTACTATCAGCACCTTCTCCAGCAGCTGCCTCAGCTGTTTGCTCCGGGCGTCTCTGGAGCAGACCGTCTGCTGGGGAGCGACCACCGTACAAACACAGCGACCTTCAGAGTCCTGAGCAGAGCTGAACACTTGCCAGCCATCCTCAGGGGCAGAAGGGCCCACCTACCAGAAGGGAAGTCAGAGGACAGCATGCTGAAGAGTGGAAGTTATGTTTGTGATGATCATAATATATCTCTACAGAGAGAGGCAAACAGCAGACAGTTGGACCCACGTTACTCTTATAAACATATGGATTCATAATCTGCTACTGGGTTGACTACATTTCATTCCAGCATCTCTTTTACAGTTAAAATGTGTGAAAAATGTGTTAAAGTACAGTCTGCTCTTCTTATGTAGTCCTGTAGCTTCTTTCACTACAATAAAAACAGAAATGTCTCTCTAAACTAGAGATCTATTTCTACATTAAATGAGATGAATATAAATGTTTCCTCTCAGAGCAGCAGCGGAAACCACTGGTTCAACTGGTGAGTAGTAACTTTAGATTTCAGTGTCAGCAGCAGATCAGTGAGCAATGCCTCAGATATTAGAACACATCACACTGATCTATCAAACACTGAGGAGTAAACAGATTAAAGATGGAGGTTGTCATCATCCAGCATTCACAGGAAGTCATCTCAAACAGCTGTGAAGGACAAGATCTGTCACAATGATTGTTGCGCTGAGATGTGTTCATTTGTTTCATGTTCATTAAAGAACGGAGTCTGTATTATTTTGACTTAAATACTCAGATGAAACATTGACAGTTTAAAGTATCCCCCACTATCAGTGTTAGGGTATGTTCATAAGGATACATGTCATATATTTATACAATATTATATAACATTAATGTTACTGTTAACTGTACTCGTGGATTACATTTGTCTTTTGTCATTTTAGGAGCAGATGGGAGTGGACGGGTCAGGTAGACAGGAAGTGTATGGGTCAGGTAGACGGCAGTTACAGTTTCACTAGATAATGTAGATGAATGTAATAACAGGCATTACAATATATTAGAATACAGTAGAATGGCAGATCAGCAGCCAACAGAAGAGAGTAGAATAGAAATGGCAGACAGCAGATAGAATATGAAGATGATGTACTCACTACAGTGAACAGTGATCCCATCAGCAGCAGCAGGAAAACATTGATCAGATTCTCTTCAGACTCCATCTGTCCAAGATTCACAGTTTATCTCCTGAATGACCTGCTAGCCTGATGCTAACTGCTAACCTGCTGCTAACCTGGTTATCTGCTGCTATCTATTATGTATGGGTTCCTCTCCTCTCCCAGCTCTTCCTCCACCCTCCCTCCTCTCCTCTCTCAGCTCCTCCCTCACCCTCTCCCCTCTCCCTGTGGTTTCTCAGCTCTTCCTCCACCTTCCCTCCTCTCCTCTCTCAGCTCCTCCTCTACCCTCCCTCCTCTCCCTCTGTTTTCTCAGCTCTTCCTGCACCCTCCCTCCTCTCCCTCTGGTTTCTCAGCTCTTCCTCCACCTTCCCTCCTCTCCTCTCTCAGCTCCTCCTCTACCCTCCCTCCTCTCCCTCTGTTTTCTCAGCTCTTCCTGCACCCTCCCTCCTCTCCCTCTGGTTTCTCAGCTCTTCCTCCACCCTCCCTGCTGCTGTCCTGCTATCATGTTCCATTTCCTGTCTCATACATCCATCATCCATCCTGTCTGATCAAGGCGTTCTAATCAATCAGCCTCTTTTCTGATCAGGTTGTTCTCGTTGATCTAATCAATCAGTTATCAGAAGGATGTTCATAGTGGAGATGTTTCAGTCTGAAAGACAAAGAGCAGCAGATGGAGAAACACATCTCTGAATTAATCATCCTTTTCCTCATTTGGTCGTCATGGAAACATCCTCCCTGCCTGCATCACAGGATGAGAGTCGGATGGTCCTCAGCAGGATTCACAACACACAGTAACATGTTCTAACATATTAAATCTGCTGATTATCATTGTTATTATTGGGAAATTCTACATTATTTAACATAATTTAAAAGTTAGTAGTAGAAAAATAAGAAATATACTTTTTCATCTTGAAGGGAATTTCAAGTTTATCCCCATGAGCTGAGCAGGGATTCACCTTCTTCCAATGAGGAGTCATCTGGAGTTTGTCTTTTTGTACCTGCCCTCTGTTTCTTCCCTGCTTTGCTTCTTTGAGCCGTCACCTTATCGTGGAGGAGGAGTTTGTGTATCTCAATGAACCTAGGAGGTTGTTGGAAGCTTTATGCCCCTGGTAGGGTCACCCAAGGCAGACAGGTCCCAGGTGAGGGACCAAACAAAGCACAGCTCAACCCACCCATATGAAGATAAACATCTTTGATCAATTTCTTCCCTTACCTGGGCCCAGACCACCGGGCCCCCCATCTGGAGCCAGGCCTGGAGGTGAGGTCTAATGGCGAGTGCCTGGTGTCTGGGCCTGCACCCATGAGGCCCGGCCGGGCACAGCTCGAAAAGGCAATGTGGGTCACCCTTTGCATGGGCTCCACACCTGTGAGAGAGGCGAAGGGGGGCAGGTGCACTGTGAACTGGGTGGCGGCCGAAGGTGTGGACCTTGGCCAAAGAAGCTAGCTCTAGGGCCGTGGAATGTCACCTCTCTGGCAGGGAAGGAACCCAGACTGGTGTGTGGGGTTGAGAAGTTCCGACTTCCGACCTCAACACAGAGTTTGGGCAGCAGTACCAGTCCCCTCGAGAGGGGTTGGACTCTAGTCCACTATGAAGTTGTCCATGGTGAGAGGTGCCAGCAGGTGTGGGCATATTTATTGCCCCGTGGCTCTGTGCCTGTACGTTGGGGTTCACCCCAGTAGACAAGAGGGTAGCCTCCCTCCACCTTCGAAAGGGGAGATAGATCCTGACTGTTGTTTGTGCTTATGCACCAAACAGTAGTTCAGAGTACCCACCCTTTTTAGAGACCTTGGAGAGGGTGCTGAAGAGTACGCCCTGTGGGGATTCCCTCATTCTGCTGGGGGACTTCAATGCTCATGTGGGCAATGACAATGAGACCTGGAGAGATGTGACTGGGAGGAAACCCCCCGACCAGAACCCAAGTGGTGTTCTGTTATTGGACTTCTGTGCTTGTCATGGATTTTCCCTAACAAACACCATGTTCAAGCATAAGGGTGTCAATATGTTCACTTGGCACCAAAACACCCTAGACCGCAGTGTGATGATAGACTTTGTATTCATGTCACCAGACTTGTGGCCACATGTCTAGGACACTCAGGTGAAGAGAGGGGTGGTACTGTCAACCGTTTGCCACCTGGTGGTGTGTTGGCTCTGATGGTGGGGGAAGATTCCGCTTTGACCTGGCAGACCCAAAAGTATTGTGAGGGTCCGCTGGCAGGCCAAGCGGAATGCAGCTTTGGTGGTCGCTGAGGCAAAAAATTTGGCCATGGGAGGACTTCGGTGAGGCCATGGAGAATGATTTCCGGGTGGCTTCGAGGAAATTCTGGTCCACCATCCGGCGTCTCAGGAGGAGGGAGCAGTGTACATCAACACTGTGTATAATGGTGATGAGAGCTGCTGACCTTGACTCGAGACATTGTGAATCAGTGGGGAGAATACTTCGAAGACCTCCTCAATTCCACCGTCACACCTTCCTTTGAGGAAGCAAAGTCTGGGGACCCAAGGTGGGCTCTGTTCTCTCTGGGGTTTAGGTCAACGAGGTGATTTAAAAGCTCCTCGTTGGCAGAGCCCTGGGGGGGTTGAGATATGTCCGGAGTTCCTAGAGGCTCTGGATGTTGTTCGGACTGTCATGGTTGACACACCTCTGCATCGCATGGACATCGGGGACAGTGCCTGTGGATTGGCCTACCTGGGTGGTGGTTCCCCTCTTTAAGAAGGAAGACCGGAGAGTGTTCCAACTACAGGGGGATCACACTCCTCAGTCTCCCTGGTAAGGTCTATTGGGGGGTTCAGGAGAGGAGGACCCATCGTGAAGTCGAATCCTAGATGCAGCAGGAGCAGTGTGGTTTTTGCCCAGGCCATGGAACAGTGGACCATCTCTACACCCTCAGCAGGGTGCATGGGAGTTCGCCCAATGAGTCTACGTGTGCTTTGTGGAGAAGGTGTTCAACCATGTCCCTTGGGGAGAGGGGGGTGCTCCGGGAGTATGGGGTACCCCTTATACAGGCTGCCCCTGTACGACAGGTGTCAGAGATTGGTCCACATTGCCAGCAATTGTCAGATTCCTTTCCAGTGAGGGTTGGACTCCGCCAAGGCTGCCCTTTGTCACCGATTCTATTCATAACCAGTTATGCAGATGCTGTACCGACCTGTTGTGGTAAAGAGTCAATTTCCCAGTCAATCTACTTTCCTACCCTCACTTATGGTCAAGAGCTGTGGGTTGTGACCGAAAGAACAAGATCACCAATACAAGTGGCCGAAATGAGTTTCCTCTGCAGGGTGTCCCAATCTGGTCAGGATGCCTCCTGGACACCTCCATCGTGAGGTGTACTGGGCACGTCCCCCCGGCAGGAGACCCTGGGGATGTCCCAGGGCACTCTGGAGAGACTGTCTGCCGGCTGGCCTGGGAACACCTCGAGATCCCCTGACAACAGTTGAACAAAGTGGCTGGTGAGAGGGAATCTGGGCTTCCCTGCTTAAACTGCTTCCCTTGCAACCAACCCCAAATAAGCGTAAGAGGATGGATGGATGGTTTCCTTTTTCCCTTGTGTCTGCCTTTCAAGCTTCAATTGCCTCCTCCGGAGGTGTGTTACTGGGAATAGCAGGTTTCCTTTTCTTCTGCTAAGGCCTAATATCCTCTGGAGTTAATGTGTTGGTGGAGGTGACATGACTAAGAAAGGGTAAGATAATTGCTGGCTTGCTAGGGACTGGCGCTGCATCTTCACTTTTTACTCCGCGTTTGGACGAGCGTTTTTGGGAGGAAATCTGCGTGCATACGGTGATGCAAAAGTGTGTAGAATTCGATTGGGTATGCATGCCAGGCAGATAGTTGGTGCTGTGATTTACTATCACACAACACCACCATGTCTGCATGTAGTTACAGATCCTTCTCTGTTCAGTAATCCTATCTATGCAGTTTCTGTACATTTGATGGAAAGACTCCTGTATGTTTATTGGAGCTGTCAGAGCACCTTGAAGGTCCGACGCAAGCAAATAATCCAACATGTTTGTTTATTTCCCTGTACTGGCACATGTAAACGCATACGCAAAGTGAGCAGATCTGAGCAGTTTTGCGTCTTGGGCAGTGTAGACAGAAACGCTATGGCGGAGCGTATTCAACTTTTCCACTCTGGAGATCGTTTTCATTTCTTTGCATTTTCAAGCCCCAAAAACGCAGTCACCGTCTAAACAAAAGGCACTTCCGACAAAGTACTCGTTTTTACCCGCTAGCGTTCTTGTGTAAACAGGACCTTAGTCTCTGTAGTGTGGGTTGTGCAAGATGGTTAGCTGGTGCTCACCTCAGCTCACATTGCGTCACTCTCTACTCAGACAAGACATGCCACCTAACATCCATAGATCAGGACTTCACCATGGTGCAGAAAGGCTCGTTTTGGGAAAAGCCTAATGCTAGCAGACATAGCTGCCCTGAACAACAGGTCCTGCTGAGTGTTCCTTTAATGTTCTGGTCTATGTTTGTTGTGCTTTACTTTGAACAGTGTACAATTTACAAGTTATTTGCATCTTGTTTTTTGTTCTAAATGTTTTGGAGTCCATATATATTGTCCGGGGGACGGACTGTTAGCAGTAGCAGTTTTAATATCACTAGAATATAAAGTACTTATAGTAGTACTTGGGCGGCACGGTGGTGTAGTGGTTAGCACTGTCGCCTCGCAACAAGAAGGTATCGGGTTTGATTCCCGGCCCGGGGCCTTTCTGTGTGGAGAATACATGTTCGTTCTCTCTGGTACTCCGGCTTCCTCCCACCATCCAAAAACATGCATGGGGATTAGGTTAATTTAAATTGACCGTAAGTGTGAATGTGAGTGGTCGTCTGTCTCTGTGTCCTGCAATGAACAGGAGACTTGTCCAGGGTGTACCCTGCCTTCCGCCCGAAGACAGCTGGGATAGGCTCCAGTCCCCCTGACCCTATGAGAGGATAAGAGGTAGAAAATGGATGGATGGATATCTGGTTGTTGTTGTTTGTGACTGGTTGTAGGAGTATTATTAGTAATATTACTGCACTCGAACACAGCCACTGCAAAACATTATTGTGAGTAGCGTGAGGGCTCCATTTGGGGAGAGTCCAAACACACGACTCGGGAGACAGATTCTGGGTGCAACCAAAAGGATCTTTATTTAAAAGGAACACTATGTAAATTTTAAGTATTTTATTACCTCAAATTAGCATCTTCATTCATAAATAGATCCTCAATAGTGTAAAATAACATATGCCAACAATCTGACTTATCCTCCGGGGCAAAGAATCAGTTATCTGTCTTTACATAGAGCGGGTCGCTCATACGGAGGCTTCCATGTCTTTCCAGTCTATCAAAAACTACGAACTGCCAAGAGGCACATAAAGCACTTCCTGCCAGTACCCATAGGACAAAATGCATTTCCGCATTTTGCGATTCACTTTTCACAGAGAAGCAAGGTGGAGACGCTAGTTTTACTTTCCCAGCACTAAACTAAAACCTGCACCGGCCCGCCGGGAAGTCCTCTGGTCCCGAGGAGAGCTGTGGAGGTCCGGGGAAAAATGACTGGAGCTCCGGGCCGGGGGCTGGGGATTCGCGGTGATAGTGGCCGCCAGGGAGTTGACCCATTCCGCTTACCGTAGTTCCAACCATGTTGCAATGCATGCAAAGTCAAATTTAACCACTAGATGGGAGAAAATAGTACATAATGTCCGTTTAAAGCACACAGAGAGGATTGAGAGCACGGTGTTCCAGCAGGGGAGTGGGGAGACACGGGCCAGGGAGACTCTGCTCTGACTACTCTCAACTATTAAAGGGAGAAATCAAAACCACTCTCCAAAGTGAAGAGGGAAAACACTTTAACAGAATACCTGAGAAAATAAAGAATCTATCTAGGAAGGCTATAAAAATTAAGTACAACTTAAATCTATAATGAGGGAAGGGAATGTAAGGGAGAGCAAACTAAGGATGCTAATATCAGGCACACTAGGATAATAAGCTAAGCTGGTCAGGCTGTAAAATGCATCAAACAAAAGAAACACCTACAACTCATACACAATGAGGAGGGACAGAAGTAAGCTACAAAATTTACAAAACCAAACTCTCACTCTACACTAGAGGAAACAGGCTAAACTTCTGGGGTCGACTCACACAGAGGACCTACCAGGAAATACAAACCACCAGGGTCAACTCACACAGAGGATCTACTGGGAAATACAGAGATAAACTAGAAACCAAAAAAGGGCATTATGGCTACAAAACTTACAACAAAAAAATGCACTGGAGATTCAGGGATGCTGGAACACTGGAACTGGGGACAGGACTGGAGATGGACGAAGGGACATGGCGATCTTGCAACTAACATACAAATGAAGACTATACACGAGGTAAGGGGACACAGGTGGGGTCCGTTTCACAAAGCAGGTTTAGTGAAAACTCTGAATCTGTTAACCCTGAGGGCGGCACGGTGGTGTAGTGGTTAGCACTGTCGCCTCACAGCAAGAAGGTACCGGGTTCGAATCCCTGTGTGGAGTTTGCATGTTCTCCCCGTGTCTGCGTGGGTTCTCTCCGGGTACTCTGCCTTCCTCCTACCACCCAAAAACATGCATGGGGATTAGGTTAATTGGCTAATTTAAATTGACCGTAGGTGTGAATGTGAGTGTGAGTGGTTGTCTGTTTCTATGTGCCCTGCGATGAGGTGGCGACTTGTCCAGGGTGTACCCTGCCTTCTGCCCTAAAACAGCTGGGATAGGCTCCAGCCCCCCCGCGACCCTATGAGGATAAGCGGTAGATAATGGATGGATGGATGTTAACCCTGAAATGAGGGAAACTGAGTTTCCGTTTCAAAAGAGAGGCAACTCAAACCAGAGAAAGAGGGATAACTCTATACGGTTTCACAGAGAGAGATAACTTAAGCTCTCGGTCAGTTACCGTAGTAATAGACTCTATGAACCTAACCTGGTCGGGACCAGGTTTTTCTCAATGAACCTCGAGTTTCTCTCTGTCTCCGCCCTCTTTCAGCCACACACACTATTTGATTTCCTCATTTGTCAAAACAATGTCTTTTCATCAACGAGCCAGTAGATGAAGGAGCAGCATTACTGCACAGAGAATTAACTATTCGTCGGGAGAGGTACTGCTTCACGTCACAGTCCATAATCTACAGACACAACCGAATCTGTTCTTACATTTATAACATCACCAACCGCAATCATGCTTTCACATCCCATCATGTGTGCGAATTTCTGGCTTAGGGCCAGCTCCTCTGCCTCCGTTAGAGGTGGTGGTGCTGGGCCACCACCCGACTTACGGTCATCTGTTGGCTGAGTAGAAGTCTGTTACTTTAAATAGAATTGTTAAACAGAACATGATATGGATGAAGACATGTAGGCTATGTGTGGCAGTGTGCGAAATACCTGTCAATATTCCCATCTCTGAATTGTTGTGCAATACAGATATACATTTTCTCAACATGTAGTACCCTATGTGCATTACAATGCAAGGAAACTACTGAATAAAGGGATGGACATGCAATCAGTGCACTTGTCAAGGACTATGGTTTCCATGACAATAACTGGGGACGTAGGCTACGGTGCAAATTGCACATGGCTAATTTGCATACAGGCACAAGATTGACTGGCTCTGCTTGGCAAAAAATATTTTGTGAATGTTGACTTATGAATATTTGGACATTGTGAGCTTAGAAAACAATTTAGTGACCATTAAGTCAGAGATCTGTTAAAAGGCTACCATTCAAAGAGTTTTTCCTGTAATATTATTGTGATTGCAAAGGACTACATTTAAACTTAAGGCCAATTTATAGTACTCCGTAAAGTGCCGTACGTAGAGACGGAGAGCCCTCTGCGTCGCCGGAGAGCCAGACGGAGAGCCTCTCCGTCGTCTCTGGGCGCAGGAATTTTTTTTCAACTGTCCGTCAATCCGTCAAGGAAAGACGGAGACGACAAGGGCTGTGACTGGTCCTCTAGTTGTACCCTGCTGTGAAATGCAGCCTCTCTCCCTACACAGAAACAGAGAGACAGGTATCCTCTGCAGCAGCACAGACAGGAACTTAAGTATCGATTATCCTTGTGAAAGGCAAATCAAACACATTCAACCTGCTCAAAAAATCTATTTAATTCATTTAGTAATTATGGCTGGGGTATATTTACACAGAACATACCGAAAGTTGTTGGTTTGCGTTCGCTATTATCCGATTTTGTGTTGAAAAGAAAGAGGAAGAGGAGCTTGACTGAGAGACTGAAAGTAATCAATGTTGTTCTCTTCTATCACCCTCACAAATAATTAAATCATAAAATAGTATTTTCTCTGCTTTTATCTGCGATGTTAAGGTGAATTGCTTCACTTTCCGAGGGGCAGGGCTGCACAACACGCATCACGACGGAGAAGTGCGAGGGCTCGAGGGGTCTCCGTAGCTACGGAGTCTGATGACGTATTACGCAGACAGAGAAGTATATTCCAGCCTTTAAAACATGTTCAAACTCACCATATGAGCGCATTAAAATTTCAAATTCAAGTGGGGTGAAAAAACAGCCCCCCGCTTCCCCGTTGTCATGGTGACTCGTTGACTCAAGGCTCCATTGATGCTGGCTTTTTGTAGTTGTGGCGCATGCACTTAAATCCGGGTGAAACTACTTTGAGTTGATTAAACCAACTCAAATCAGCTGTTCTGGAACCGGAAACTCAGAGTTTCCTACCTCAGAGTTGATCAACTCAGAGTTCAGGGTTACAGTTTATTGAACCTGCTTTGTGAAACGTACCTGTGGAAACAATCAGGGCGGGTTTCACAATCACAGACACAGGGAAACACAGGGGCAGGAAGCAACACCATCTAAAACAAAAGGGAGACAGGGTTACTTTCAAAATAAAACAGGAAGAGATAAGACAACATGCAGGCACAAGACAAAAATGGTGAGCTTAACCAGACCAGACAGATTGAGCATGACAAGAAGCAGTAATACCAACATTATTAAAGCACTCATCCAGTAATATTAACTATAATATACCAGTATCGGGGTAGACAGTAAAAGTGCAAACAGAACAACACAGTACTATCTTAATCAAAGCAGTAGTATTAGTTACAGTGGTAGCAGCAATATATTTTACAAGCTGCAGGAATATGGTTTAATTGTTTTGGTTGCTTCCTCAGATGTAGGTCTGAACTCCTAACAACACAGGGTTACCATGGAGACGTAGAGTCTTCCTCAGCACAGACAGCAGGTAAAAGCTTCAGTCCTGGTTGACTGGATCAGTTTGAGTAAAGACAGACAAAAGATGCATCACAACAGAGAATCACCTTCAGCCAGGTGATGAGGTACAGGTGAGACTGACAATCACACAGGTTCAGGAAGTGATTTTATCTGAGAGAGGTGAGCAAGTCAAAATAAAACACAGGTGCCATCGTCTGCAGACATGTAGAGACAAACAGGAAGGGACATGAAGAGACAGACAGGAAGAGACAGGTGCCTCTGAGCAACAGAGTCTGAAAGACAGCCTTCAGCGTTGAATTCAGTGTGTACTTTATTTTTAAAGTTTAACATACAGGAAGTTGAAAAGAGTGTGACCAGCAGTCTCACGTAGAAAATCAATAACTGATCAATATGTCACTAAAAAATAAAAAGGTTTCACATTTCACACAGTAATTCAATAACATAATGAGGAACAAGCAGGGGGCTAATATCAGCAGGTAAACAGGGGCAGGGCTAATATCAGCAGGTAAACAGGGGCAGGGCTAATATCAGCAGGTATGCAGGGGGCGGAGCTCCTATCAGCAGGTATGCAGGGGACGGGGCTTTGACCCGTGCAGCAACAGTTTCTATTCATATACATGGTTAAAACAGGAACCTCACAGCAGTTCCATCACATGAGGTTAAACTGATCTCAGGTCAGTGGCTCTGATAAACATCAGAATACAACAAAGCACAAAGTCATCTTTTTGTGCACAATTGTCAAATCAGAACTTAGTTCATTTTATTATTTCTAATGTGTATTTTTCACATAGAATGAAGATAAAAATAATAGCTGACCAAAGTGTGTGAGTGATTAATGTGATCTACAGTAAATACACATAGAATAGATGGGAGCTGTCTTATGTGATCTGTGTTTGGGACCTGTCTAATATCTGATGTCTTTTTGGGACCTGTCTAATAACTGATCTGACACATTATCTGTGTTTGGGACCTGTCTAATATCCGACCTGACAGTATCTGTATTTGGGACCTGTCTAAAATCTGATCGACACATTATCTGTGTTTGGGACCTGTCTAATATCTGATCTGACACAGTATCTGTATTTGGGACCTGTTTAATATCTGATCTGACACAGTATCTGTATTTGGGACCTGTCTAATAACTGATCTGACACATTATCTGTGTTTGGGACCTGTCTAATATCTGTGGTATTTTTGGGATCTGTCTAATATCTGATCTAACACTTTATCTGTGTTTGGGACCTCTCTAATATCTGATCTGTGTTTGGGACCTGTCTAATGTCTTATCTGACACATTATCTGTATTTGGGGCCTGTCTAACATCTGATGGATTTTTGGGACCTGTCTAATAACTGATCTGACACATTATCTGTGTTTGGGACCTGTCTAATATCTGATCTGTGTGTGGGACCTGTCTAATATCTGATCTGTGTGTGGGGCCTGTCTAATATTTGATACGACACATTATCTGTGTTTGGGACCTGTCTAATATCTGATCTGACACTACTGTATTTGGGGCCTGTCAAATATCTGATGTATTTTTGGGGCCTGTCTAAGATCTTATCTGACACATTATCTGTGTTTGTGGCCTGTCTAATATCTCATCTGACACATTATCTGTCTTTGGGACTTGTCTAATGTCTGATCTGTGTTTGGGACCTGTCTAATATCTGATCTGACACATTATCTGTGTTTGGGGCCTGTCTAGTATCTGATCTGTGTTTGGGACCTGTCTAATATTTCAATCACCAGTAGAACCTCGCTCCTCCATCACAAGTTGGCAGCAGCCTGTCATGTGATTGGCCGAGACATCTGAAGAGTTTCACTGTCCAATGAAAAGCTGTTACCTGTCCTTTACACCACTTTGCTGTGGCGAGTCGTCCTCACAGGTTGCTTACTGTGCTAGACTAGCCGACTACTCTGCACAAAGCCTACAAGATACAGACAGACAGACGCCGGCAGACAGAGAGACAAACAGAGAGACAGACAGGTAGATATGTCAGAGCAGGTAGAGTGAGACAGGAGGTCAGACGGCTCACTAAAATTACCTTGGGGTCCGACTGGTGCTGGATTTTAGTAATACTAACAATAATACTGCATGTTTGATGTTCAAATAAAGGTCAACTGACCTGCAGCTCCACTGATGTGTTTCTTACATTTTTAGATATTTAATCAAAGAAATCTGATCTATAACAATAATTTCAGTTCATATGATCATGAGAAAAACAAGATGCGACGAGTCCCCTCTGGCATCTCAGACCAAATCAATCATTAATCAACCAATCATTCATTCATCATTAATCAATACATAAAGAAGAGTCACTCAGGTCTGAAGCTTCTCTCAGCACACAGACAGGCTGCTGCCGTAACCATGGCAACTAAGGTGTCAAAAGGTCAATAGGTCATTGAGGAAACCACAATTAGGTCAAAGTTCACATGGAGGTCAAAGACCAGCATCTGTGTAACAAGAGGACCGTCCACACCAGGATAGAGAACAGAGGACAGAACAGAAGACAGAACAGAGGATAGGGGACAGAACAGAAGACAGGATAGAGGACAGAGGACGGGACACAGGATAGAGGGCAAAGGACAGAGGAGCTCTGCTTCATGACCTGGGACCCGTTGCACAAAAGTAGGATTCAGTCATCCAAGATCAGTGACTGAGTTGGGCTCAACTAATACAAAATAAGAGAGTCCAGGCTCAATCAGTTGCACAAAGACCAAGTCAGGATGAGCGAACACAGATTCATCAAGCCAGGTGAAACCGATCCAGGAAAATGCATGCACGCCGCTTCCCCTACTAGACACCGAGATCGATCACAGAGTCACTGATTCACCATGGCAACGAAAGAGGCGTCCTTTTCCATGTCGGAGTCAGAAATCCTCATGGAGGCTTAGAGGAGGTAAAGGACAAAATCAAAAGAAAGGAAACACCGCTACAGTTATAAAATAAGGAGTGAAAGTGAGGCAAAGTACTGCAGCCCTCCTGAATATGTAACTAGTGCACACTCAGTGCTCTGTGAAACATCACAATTAAAATAGGTCATTAACATCTCCGAAAACCAAGTTGTGTTCATACATACACATACATATACACACATATATATATATATACATATACACACTCATATATATATATATATAGTATATATATACATATACACACACACATATATATATATATGTATATAGTATATATATACATATATATATATATATACATATATATATATATATATATATATATATATATACACATACACACACACACACATATATAGATACACATATATATACACATATATACACACACACATATATACGGATATGAATGTACGTGCGTACATATACGTATATATACACACACATAAGACGTGTGTGTGTATATATACACGTCTTGCTGTGTGTATATATACACGTATACGTGTATATATATACACGTATACGTATACATATATGTATATACACACACACGTGTGTGTATATACATATATGTATACGTATATATATATACACACACGTATACGTATATATACACATATATATGTATTTATATGTGTACGTATGTATGTATACACATACATACGTACACATATATAAATATATACATATATACATACATACATATACATACACACACACAGACATACATATGTATATATATATATATATATATATATATATATATATATATATATATACACACACACACACACAAATTATATACTTTAACAATGCTCTTCGGTGGATTATTTGTTTGTGGAATTACAGGAGAGGCTTTGACAGATTTAAAAATAATAGTTAAACTATTTATATTAGCATTTTTGATTGGCAGGTACAACTGCATTTTTCTTGATTTTTTTGAATGGCGTTCTTCACGATCTGCTTTGGTAGTGCATACCGCTGAGGATCGTGTTACAGTGGAAACAGCAGTAAATCTAATTTAATTGAATTTAATAATACAATTTGGACACGTTCAGCGGTTCGGATTGAAAAGCCCGTAGTTTGAATGGGATAACATTGTGTAGTGGGCAGTGAAATAACTGACTGCTGACTGAGAAAAGGGATGAGATTAAATAGATCCTGGAACATTGCCTGGTCTGAAGCAGGCTAGCTCCACAAAATAAATCTCCATGGTGATTTATACCATAACATAGCCCTCTGTCCTCTATCCTGCTTTTGTGCAACCAGATCACCGAAAAATTGAGCCAGAATAACGAGGATAGCCCGGCTTAATCCCTTGTCCTAGTTTTGTGCAACGGGCCCCTGCTCTAATCTTCTTTAGTTGTTACACATTTCAGTTACACTCGTTTGTCCAACGAGTCTTACTGTCATGCATGCTGCTGTGGATCGTGTTACTAAATATAAAACTGAATTCAATCATATAATTTGGATCAGCGGACCAGATTAAAAAAAAAACAAAAAAAAAAACAGGCCGTATAAGGCCCTCAGGCCATAGTTTGAGGACCCACAGCTTTTGATGATGTCACACATTAGCTAATTTCCTGTTCTCAGTGGACGCTAACGTCACTATTGTTGTTGGTGTGGACGGCCCTTCAACACAGAGGTCACACTTTGCTCACTCTGGTCAAAGGTCACATTTTAAAGGTCACACAAAGGGCAGGTGAAGGTCATATGTAGGTCATGGCACCTTTGGCACTGCTGTCCAGGAAGACTTTGATGTAGGAGGTGGGAACGTATCCCTCCTCCTCCAGGTTCCTCCGTACTCTGGTCCAGCCATCTCCTTTGTCCTCCTCCACCACAGAAAGTAGTTCTCCCTCCACCATGGACAGAGTTCCTTCATTCTGACCTGCAGGACATCAGAGACAAGTTCAGACCACAGAGGACCAGAGGAGAGCTCCCCAGAACCAGGACCAGAAACATGACCAGGACATAGGGTCAGTAGAAGTGTTGTGGTCTGGTTCAGCTCATGTACTGACAGTAGTAGTAGTAGCAGTAGTAGCAGCAGCATCTCAAATGGAACAGTACCTTGGAAGGGGTAGAGGGACTTGCAGGTACCAATACTCGGTAAAGGTTCTTCATCATCAAAGTCATCATCAAACTCTGAACTACGAGACTTAAACTGAAGCTCTGCACTGTGGTCCTCAGTGTAGCTACCATCAGGACTGAGGAGAGACAGACAGGTAGAGAGAGAAAAAGAAGAGTATTTATTGTCATGTAGACATATACACATATATTCAGGTACATACGTACATATACAAAATTTGTCTCCTGCATTTAACCCTCCCTCAGGGATCAGATTCAGTGTCTCGCTCAAACACAAGGACATAAGATTTATTCCCATTGTGCAAGACATACAACGAAATTAAGATGCTTTCAAGTACCAGATGTGAAAGTCTATTAGCCAGCCTATTACAAATAGTTTATCAATAAATACATGCACTTAGCACTAAAATAAATAAATAAAATCAGGCCATTCAAACAATCACTCTCCACACCACAAGCACTCATCATTCCACGCACACACACACACACACACCTGATGCTGCCTAGTAGCCTGACAAGTCAGACTGTGGCATCAAATGTATAGTCAGGGGGCAGTCAATAGGCAGAGTTGAAGGTGGGACCAACCGTTGTTCAAACTGCCTCTGCACGTAATAGGTCAGCGCTATGACCAATGAGAGCAATGGATAATGTGAAGCTAACAGCGGAACCAGCTGGTATATTAGGCTTTTGCCGTAACCAGTTGGCAAAGTCAGCAAATACATCCTTTTTTAAAACGGATAACTTGAGTGCTTCTTCATGCCCAACTTTCAAAGAAGCACCCAAGTCTAACTCTTCCAAAATCGATGACGGAGCCGATTCAAACAACCGCTGTTCGTTAGCCACAGCCATCTTCCATGCTATCTCCAGCGTCACGCAGTCCTGTCATCATCGTGCTACGCCCACCCCAACAACTCTTTACACAGATACACCATGTTGCCAAAAGTATTCGCTCACCTGCCTTGACTCGCACATGAACTTAAGTGACATCCCATTCCTAATCCATAGGGTTCAATATGACGTCGGTCCACCCTTTACAGCTATAACAGCTTCAACTCTTCTGGGAAGGCTGTCCACAAGGTTTAGGAGTGTGTTTATGGGAATTTTTGACCATTCTTCCAGAAGTGTATTTGTGAGGTCACACACTGATGTTGGATGAGAAGGCCTGGCTCTCAGTCTCTGCTCTAATTCATCCCAAAGGTGTTCTATCAGGTTGAGGTCAGGACTCTGTGCAGGCCAGTCAAGTTCATCCACACCAGACTCTGTCATCCATGTCTTTATGGACCTTGCTTTGTGCACTGGTGCACAGTCATGTTGGAAGAGGAAGGGGCCAGCTCCAAACTGTTCCCACAATGTTGGGAGCATGGAATTGTCCAAAATGTCTTGGTATGCTGAAGCATTCAGAGTTCCTTTCACTGGAACAAGCCCAGCTCCTGAAAAACAACCCCACACCATAATCCCCCCTCCACCAAACTTTACACTTGGCACATTGAGAACATGTGGACAATGCTGAAGAAAAAAGTCCATGTCAGAAAGCCAACAAATTTAACTGAACTGCACCAATTCTGTCAAGAGGAGTGGTCAAAGATTCAACCAGAAGCTTGTGGATGGCTACCAGGAGCGCATAACTGAAGTGAAAATGGCCAAGGGACATGTAACCAAATATTAGCATTGCTGTATGTATATTTTTGACCCAGCAGATTTGGTCACATTTTCAGTTGACCCATAATAAAGTCATAAAAGAACCAAACTTCAATAATGTTTTTTTGTGACAAAGAAGTATCTGTTCCAATCATTCTGTCAGAGAAAAATCAGAGTTGTAGAAATAACTGGAAACTCAAGAGAGCCATGACATTATGTTCTTTACAAGTGTATGGAAACTTTTGACCACGACTGTATGAAGACAGTAGGAGGAGGAGATCAAACCTACGACCCTGAGGTTGAAAGGCGACCGATCAAGAATGCTTCTGCTCCACATTTCTCCTTTGTTAGCCTCTGTAAAATCTAGAATTTAGAATGCTCCTGCTCACCTATAAGGCTCTGAATGGTCAAGCACTGTCTTATCTTGAAGAGCTGATAGTTCCTATAATCCTGCTAGAATTAAGGCAGTTCTGAAGGAAAAAGGGTCCAACCTTTTACTAACAAGGTGTATCTAATGAAGTGGCTGTAAGATGTGGTGCAGATGAGCTTTTGTATCATCTTGTCTTTCTCCCTTTTAGTATTTCATCAGGAAACCCAAATAAACCCACGGTGGTGGTCTACCTCTGCACTGTATATTGTTCCACCTCTAGTGATCAGTGATCACTTATCAATAATCAGTTATCAGTACCTCTCTCTGCTGGCTGGGCTCCGTTTCTCCAGCTGCTTCAGGCTGCTGCTGCCTGGCGTCGTCACCTGAGAATTCAACCCACAACCTCCACTCTGTCTCCTCCCACTGAGGTCAGCCAGCCTGTCGGCCTCAGAGAGCCACGCCTCCTCAGAGTACACATTAGTACACAAAGCACATACACACGCAGTACATTAGAAGGCAGTACTCATTAACACTCATTAACATTCAGTAATACACAAAGACTCGTTAGCATATATATCAGTGCTGTGTGTATGTTCAGTACTGCGGTAGTAGTATTTGCAGTACCTGGTTCCTCCTCAGCTCCTCCTCCAGTCTCTGCAGACTCTGCTTCACCTCCTCCAGTCGGGGATCCAGACTGCCGGCGTCCCCCATCTGAGGACTGTGTTCATACACCTCCCTCATCTTCAGCAGAGCATCTCTGAAATACACAAAAACATCCCAGTACTTTGACTGAAAATACTATATAAAGAGTCATGTTTGCCAGATTTAACCACACTGTTTATAACTAGAAATCATTTACATCCACACACCTGAGGTCAGATGTCAAGCACAGGCCCAAAGACATGCTAGCTTGTTGCTAAAAGTCCAGTCCAGGTTTCATGATAGAACCAGATTGACCAGAACCTCTGAGAGAAATCAATTTATGTTCTACCAAGTACCCTTTCCATTTCAGTCAACACCGGCCACTTTATTATTAGGTACACCTTGCTAGTTAAAGGTTGGACCCTTTTTCCTTCAGAACTACCTTAACTCTTGGTGTCAGACTTTCAACAAGGCGTTAGAAACATTCCTCACAGATTCTGCTCCATATTGACATGACAGCATCACTCAGCTGCTGCAGATTTGTCGGCTGAACCCAGTAGATCAGCAGTTTCTGAAATACACAGACCAGCCTGCACCAACAACCATGCCACGTTCAGAGTCTCTTAAATCCTCTTTCTTCTCCATCCTAATGCTCCATTTTAACTTCAGCTAGTTGTGTTGACTAGAGATGTTCCAATAGTATTTTTTCCCCTCCCGATACAATACTTGCGCCGTGGGTATCGGCCGATACCGAGTATGTTATTAAATTATTAAGTGATACGATTATCACTGGATGGTGGTTGGTGTAGTGGTTCACACTGTTGCCTCACAGCTAGAAGGTACTGTGTTCGAATCCCGGGCCCGGGGCCTTTCTGTGTGGAGTTTGCATGTTCTCCTCATGTCTGTGTGGGTTCTCTCTGGTACTCCGGCTTCCTCCCACCATCCAAAAACATGTATGGGGATTAGGTTAATTGGTTAATTTAAATTGACCGTAGGTGTGAATGTGAGTGGTTGTCTGTCTCTATGTGTCCTGTGATGAACTGGACACTTGTCCAGGGTGTACCCTGCCTTCCGCCTTAAGACAGCTGAGATAGACTCAAGCCCCCCCGTGACCCTATGAGGATAAGCGGTAGATAATGGATGGATGATTATCACTGTGGTGAGGCCTGGCTCAGATTAAAACCTTTGAAAAACATGAATGAATACAACAAACTGAAGCCATTTATTTTTTAATTGTGTGTAAGAGGTAATTGAGCTAAACAGTAAACAGGTTCCTATTTTAATAAATTATGTGGTATCGGAGACTGGACTCCAGTATTCGCCAATACTGATGGCAGCATTTTCGGCACTATCAGTGACATTTCCGATACTGGTATCAGAATCTGAAAAACTTTAGTCTTGACCACATCTACATGAATGAATGCAACCAATTGAACAGGTGTACCTAATAAATTGGCCGGTTAGTGTATATACAGTATGTATGTGTTTATGTTAGTGAACAGTACCTCTGCTCTCTCTCTTTCTGCAGCTCCTGGTTGATGTTGTTCAGTCTGGTTTGAAGCTTCTTTCTTCTCTGTTCAGGAGGAAGATGACTGCAGTCTGCAGGTCCAGAGCCCTGCGACAATTCATCCTTCATGTCAGATTATACGCTATATTATACAGATTATATATTATACTGGTGCTTTTATCTTGTCTCTCCAACACTCCCTCACTAGCAGCTGCAGTAATGGAGAAAATAACAGTAATACACTTCTGAATGGTTGGTTTTATTTTGAAAAACTCAACAAATGTAATATGCTCCTTGTGTAAAAACTGAATTAAAATAGCAGGGAAGTACTTCCGGTTTGAACTAGCCGCTATAAGCTCAGCTAATGCAAGTGCAGCTAATCATTTGGATGCTAACAGCTACCACGCTAAAGCTCCTACTGATCAGTGATCAAATGCCCACAGAGCTGAGGATGAAACTGAACAAAGAAGTTAACTCCAGCTCTGGTTAAATGGTGTCAGCTGACTGCAGACCAGTCAACATCATGAAGACTCTGGTCTAAGCGCTGGTTGTCACCTGACGTCATTGATCAGACACTCATTGATGAGATGATCAATACGTTTTAAATGTAAAATAAAAAAAATATGATTGATGGCAATCAAAATGTGTTTTATATTTGACATCCATCACTATGTTATACTACATTACATGAAGAACACAACTGAAACAGGCAGGAGAACAGTGAATGGGGTTTAATACACCTGTGTTACAGACACTGTGGTACTGACCAGTTTCAGTGAGAGCTGTCCAATCAGAGAGGTGCATGAGGGACACATGGCAACAATAAGAAGCTTTCAGTTAATATCAATACACATGTTTATGTGTACATACAGTATATTTGTACATGTGCACTGATACATGAGTGAGTACCCCTCTCTTGAGGCTGCGCAGACACTGCTTCCTGGTTCTGGAGCCTGAGGTCATGAGGTCATTCAGCCGCTGCGTGATTGGTTCCCTCGAGGCAGGCGGAGACTGCAGACTATTGGCCACTCCCCCAGGTGAGGGTGAGGTGGGGGGAGGAGGGGGGGGCTGCCGTGGGGAGGACAGCAGGGTCAACAGCTGGGGGGAAGAGGAAGAGAGAGAGAGTATATAGCTATATATCTGTACACAGGACATATCGCACATATCTGTACCTTGTTTTTTCGGATGAAGGGCCACAGCTTCCTGCTGTGTCTCCGCCCCTCTGTTCGGTTGTCAAGGTAACTGGACTCAGAGATGCTCCTTCTCATGGTGGCACTGTAGTCCTCAAACTCAATGTCACCTGGAGGATCGAAGCCTGACTTGAACACCTCCACCACTTGCTGGGTGTCCTGCACAAACAGGAAGTGAAAGAGGCTAAGGCCCAAACTCCTTTGTCTTCCCTTAACACTAGCACTTGGTTTCAAGTGCCCTCCAAAGGTAGACACCCCTACAGGATTAAGTGAGAAGTGTCAGGGTAGAACTCTTACTCTACAAAGTGGGACAGCACTCAGCGTAGCGACGTTGTTCACTGACATCACGCTGTGCACCGACGTTGGTGCATAAGTCACACAGAGCGTTTAACAACATGAGAGGCTCTCGTAGCTCTCCCGCTAGATTTGTGCACTGCAAAAAAATAGTGATTTTATTATACTCGTGTTTTAACACAACGCTACGTAAATCAACTGTACTTATAGCGAACAAATATATCCTGCAATATTTTCTTTTTAAATGCATGTTGAAATGGGACAGGACCTAAGGTTCATCGTCATGGAGACGGTTAAAGACCAGGGGCCTCATGTATCGCAGCAGCTCCACCAGGATCCACGTTCACGTTTAGATGGATCAACAGTGAACTGAGTGAAGAAACTGGTGCTGCTCCACACCAGCTTCACAGCTGCCATACTCCTGGTTCTGATCCTTTCGGTCCATTGGTGACACTCAGAGAGGATGCTGGGAAACTGTCACCAGTTGGTAAACAGCTGTGAGGAGCTGTGAGAGGTCTTGGAGCACCACAGGAGGAGCCTGGAGCTGCCAGAGCCACAAAGGTGCTGGTCGACCAATCAGGAGTGAGCCAGTCGACCCTGAGCCGGACCATGACACCTGTGTTGGACTGGATCCTCCTCATGTCAGCCAGGTGTATGAAATTCACAAACAATGCAGTTTTAACAAACTAACATTAATGCACAATTTGCAGCGATAGCCGGATCCAATGATGTAATCAGAGCAATCGACTGCATTCATGTTACAATAAAAGCACTATCTCAGTGTGCAGATTTGTGATGCGAAAATGCATCTGACCAACATTGCTGTGAGGCGTCTGTCTGGCTCAGCACGTGATTCATACATCCTAAATAAAAGCACGGCACAGGACGGCTGCAGTAAATATTGACTGGTCATCAGTCATTCTCTTGACTCATGGTTTGCATGTGTGCATCCCTGATTATCATCTACACACTGATAAAGGCACAAATAGCTTCATCAGTATCTCTCCTGAATTTCTCCTGAACAGTTTGATACATCAGGATTTTTGACAGTATACACCACTTTCTGGATTACAGCATACGCCAGCTCTCAGTATGAAATTCACATAAGTTTTACTACATGAGGCCCCTGATCTACCCGAGGTTCCTCCAGACCAGACTCACCATCCTGGGCTGAATGCCTTCAGCAGCGTCCATCATGACCTCCAGACAGCGACTCACTACAGGAAGGACTTTTCTCTCCGCCTCCGCTGACGAACGCATCGCATCACAGATCCTCTCGATCCTCCTCTCCTCCATGTCCTGAATACGCTACAGAAGAAGACCTAGTTTAGCTTAGCATAGCTTACATTATCTTATATCTCTCAAATCTAACTGGTACCAGGGAGTGGTGGTGCTGGTTTACCTGGTATATAACTGGTACCAGGGTGTGGTAGTGCTGGTGCTGGTCCTGGTTAAACTGATTTAAACTGGTCACATAGTCCTTCCTGGACTCTTCAGCAGCTTGTTTTTTCTGTTGAGCCGTCTGACGAGCCTGAAACCAGCAGTTTTACACAAAACACATCAGAATATTAAAACCAATGCCTGTATCTTGTTTGTTTAATCCCAATTAAAAGATTTTATAGTGATGTTTGTTTGATCATACACATCAGGATGTTAGCTGCTTTTGAGACCCAGAACATCTCTAAAAACTTTGTCTCCATTTCTCAACATTTTACCACTAAAGACAGAGAGCTGCAGTGGAAAACAAGCTTCCAGAAATCTTCTCAATCTTGATTATTTTTTCCATCAAAGTAACACAAACGTCTTTGGGTGTCCTTTCTACAACATTAAGAAGGAAACTGTGACTAAAATTGACTTAGACTTAACTTGATGAACTTGATGGTACCATCAGCAGACAGCGACATCCACCTCTAATAGTGACTTTTTTACGAATTAGGGACAGAGATGTAAAATGTAATGTACAATGTAAAGCAAAGCAAAAATGCCTAAATGTACAGACATTTTTAAAGGAGGATTATCCTGATTTAGTTAACCAGAAGAGAAATAAGCTACTGCAGAGATAGAGGGCACATTTTTAAGGTTTGATAAACTCATCATCCACAAACAACATCAAGGAAGAAGGAAGTCGAAACAGACATGAAACTGAAAGTTTCTGTAAATATTATGCAGCTTCATATTAACTTTCCCCCATGTTAAATCAATTTTCCTGGGCTGCTGTTAGAGGCCACCAGGCTCAAATCACAATTATTCTTATTATAAAAGTAAAAGGTGAAAGTCTGGACAAATTATGTGAACTGAATATGGAAGTTGTTTTAAATATCTACTATCTATCACACATGTCCCTTTAAACATGATGAGTGTTGTCTGAAGCAGATGGAAGCACAACCAACTAGACTAAATACTAATAGCAGGGGTGTCATCACAACATCTTATATAGATGGAATTTGCAGGACTCTGCTAAGGACCTTTTATGACACTGTGGTGGCGTCTGCAGTGTTTTCTGCAGTGGTCTGCTGGGGAGCAGGGAGCACAGAGAGGGACAGGAAGAGACTGAACAGGCTGATCAGGAGGACCAGGTCTGTCCTGGACCAGCTCTGTTATCTAAGCTCACCTCCATCATGGTCGACCCCTCTGAGCCTCTGATGGACTGTGGAGCTTTAAGCAGCTCCTTCAGCTGCAGACTCAGACTCCATCCTGCTAGAAGAAGCTGCTGCAGATCATTGCTACCATCAGTAATAAGAATCCATAACATCAGCATCACTGGCTGATGTTTAACAACTGGACTCATTTCCATCACTTAAACTGTTAATATACTGAAATTTCACTCTACTATTTTATTTTCTGTTTATTTCTACAGGTCACATCTACAAAATAAATAATAAAAATACATTTTATTCATCTAATATTTATTATAATTATTATAATTGTGTTTAACAAACAGATTCTAGAGACCCTGATCCACTGTGTCCTTATTAAAACAGACCTTTCAACAAACTGGTGTCTGATGAGACAAAAGCAGCAACAAACGACAACTGCTGAACAATGAATTTGATGACCAATGTTAAAAAAAAACCAAAAAAAAAAAAACCAGCTCTGTCAGTATTTGTTAGAATAATGGATATTAGGGGCTGGAATGTTAGAGACACCTATTGTGTTCATTTAATTTATAATTTACCTAGTTAATTAATTAATTAATTAATCTGAATTTCCAACAGATGTTATGTAAGGAAGGGGAAGGACTGAGCCAGAGGAAGAAGTTTTAGTCAAAGTTTGATTCACGTGATTTAAGTGGAAAAAAAAGCAGCTGAGAAAAAAAACAAAGAAATGATAAAATGAATGAAGGAAACATACCTTCAGTGAGCAGCGCTGTGAGACAGGAGGACAGACAGGACGACAGGAAGACGGACAGAGAGAGAGAGAGATGGGAGGACAGGGAGGAGGACAGGGAGACAGGAGGACAGAGACAGAGAGAGAGACAGGAAGACGGACAAAGAGAGAGACACAGGAGGACAAAGAGAGACAGGAAGACAGAGAGAGACACAGGAGGACAGAGAGACAGGAGGACAGAGAGAGGCACAGGAGGACAAAGAGACAGGAGGACAGAGACAGAGAGCGAGAGAGAGAGAGACAAGAGAACGGACAGAGAGAGACACAGGAGGACAGAGAGAGAGAGTGAGACAGGAGGACAGACAGCGAGAGAGACAGGAGGACAGAGAGAGAGACACAGGAGGACAAAGAGAGAGACACAGGAGGACAAAGAGAGACAGGAAAACAGAGAGAGAGAGACACAGGAGGACAGAGAGACAGGAGGACAGAGAGAGAGGCACAGGAGGACAGAGAGCGAGAGAGAGACAGGAGAACGGACAGAGAGACACAGGAGGACAGAGAGAGAGAGAGAGACAGTGAGACAGGAGGACAGAGAGACAGGAGGACGGACAGAGAGAGAGAGAGAGACATGAGGACAGAGAGGAGGACAGAGAGACAGGAGGACAGAGAGAGAGAGAGACAGACAGGAGGACAGAGAGACAGGGAGACAGAGAGAGGAGGACAGGGAGACAGGAGGACAGAGAGACAAGCGGACAGAGAGATAGGACAGAGAGACAGGAGGATGGACAGAGAGAGAGAGAGACATGAGGACAGAGAGGAGGACAGAGAGACAGGAGAACAGAGACATAGGAGGACAGAGACAGGAGGACGGACAGAGAGAGAGAGAGAGACAGGAGGACAGAGAGAGACACACAGGAAGACAGAGAGAGGAGGACAGACAGACAGGAGATCGGACAGAGAGAGAGACACAGGAGCACAGAGAGAGAGAGAGAGACGTGAGGACAGAGAGGAAGACAGAGAGACAGGAGGACAGAGAGACAGACAGGAGGACGGACCGAGAAAGAGACAAGAGAACAGAGAGAGAGAGAGCGGGAGAGACACATGAGGACAGAGAGGAGAACAGAGAGACAGGAGGACAGATTAGTCCCACAGATCAGATATTAAACCATAGAAAGAGTCTCTGTTGCTTCTTATTCTGTTAATCTGCTGCTAACCCTAACATTAATGCTAACGCTAACATTAACACTAAGGCTAAGGCTAACACTAACGCTAACATTAACACCACGGCTAAGGCTAACACTAACGCTAACATTAACACCACGGCTAAGGCTAACATTAACAGTAACGCTACCATTAACATCAAGGCTAAGGCTGACAACGCTAACACCAACACTAACTTTAACACTGATCATTGGCTCCTCCACAGCTGTGTGACAGGTAACTCCAGACATGTAGCATGTTTGTTAGCAGAGGATGGACTGTCAACAGAAGTACAATATGTAGTTCATGTATAAGTACATGAAGTACTGCAGTATTAACACTCTATGGTATAGTTACATTCATGTTCATCTACCTTCTCTCCATCCGTCTTGTTGTCCAGGTCGATTCTGTCGCAGACTTGCTGAGCTCGCTCTGCCTCCTTACAGTCCCGCTCAAACCGACGTTTACTCTTCACAACACGTAAACAACAACAACAAATAATAAGATAAATTAAGAGACCATCACAGTCCTGTTAAACTCTGTGTACTGTGAATACTGGTAAACTACTGGTTTCACTACTGGTGAACCAGTTTGAACCAGTTTTCAGGACCAGATTGAAGATGTCACTCACAGACTCCAGCTGTTTCCAGGAACTCTCAATGTGCTGCTGGGCACGGCGGCCATCTTGGAAATGCTGCAAAAATTAGAAATAGATTTTATTGTCCCCAAAGGGACATTTCTGTCTCCAGCACTGTCCGCCCATCCAGCTATCTGACCATCTAGATTAACATTTATTTTGTAGCCACGACAAGCATCAAAGCCATCAAAGTCCTCATTAGTAGTATGTTATGTACTTAGATTAGATTAATGGGGTTGCTTTAGTGTTGTCACTTCAGCGCTTGTTTGTTTATTTACTCACAGTCTTCCTCTCTGTCTTCACTTCCTGTGTGTAGCGTGTCAGCTCACAAACGATCTGAGTGTTAAGGTTTTCAGCCAGTTCTTCTCTCTGAGCTGCCAGTTCGTTCAGCTGTTGGAGAGTTGCTGCGAATGCCAGACACCAGGTGTACCTGCAACAGCCAATAAGAAGCCTGATACAATCTCTACCTGGCAGGTGAAGTATGAGGTCACGACTTGTCCAGGGTGTACCCTGTCTTCCACCCTAAGACAGCTGGGATAGGCTCCAGCCCCCCTGACCCTATGACACAATAAGAGGTAGGAAATGGATGGATGGCAGGTGCAGTGGCCGGGATTTGATCCTGAACAGACCAAACCCTCCAAACTACTCTGCTCTGTATCCTGACTCATTAACTCCGTCTGGTCTATTGGATCAGACCACCAGGACCAGCCTTCACTCACCACCTGCATCAGTGATCCTTGTCCTCTCATGACCCTGTCTCTGGTTCACCACTGGTCCTTCCTTGGACCACTTTTGATAGATCCTGACCACTGCAGACCAGGAACAGCCCACCAGAGCTGCAGTTCTGGAGATGCTCTGACCCAGTCCTCTAGACATCACTGTTTGGTTTTTGTCTAATCCAGAATCTTTCCCATTATATTACACCAAACACTGACTTTGAACTTTGAATCTATTCAAGCTGTTTAGTGACACATGCTATATTATTAATAATAATAAAAATAATATATAAAGAAAGCATGGTGTAGACCTACCTGCCATCATCCTCTCTGCTTCTCTTAGGGTGATACTTCTTCGACAGACTTCTGCAGAAACAGGTAGAAAGGATGAATGATGACATCACCAGACCATGTGACTGGCAGCTCAGGTATATTCAGATATGTATTCTGATTAGATGCCTGAATATTGATTCATTAATATACATATAAGTAATAATTATAACTGCACATTTCATAGACTGATTGACATATTTCATTAGTTCAGATATCAGCCACACTACACTTAATATATAAAATATAAAAAGTTACAAACACTAGGCAAGTTAAAGACAATACAATTTCATAGGTGTCATACAGGTGTGTACCTGATTTGTTTGGCGTAGCTCAGCTCAATGTCAGCTCTCTCTTTAACAAACTTGCTGTATTTCTCCAGGAAGTCGATTCCCCAGCCGGTGTGTTTCTCCAGGTTATCAAACTGATCCTGAAACAGAAAAACCAGCAAAGTTTCTCTGATTAAACCTCAGTTCAGTCTGAGACCTCCAGCTTCTCCTTGTTCAGTGACCTCTGTCCCTGGTACTGGATCAGGGATCAGTGCTCAACCAGGAACAGCACTGGTCCAGGACCAGCATTAATCCAGTAAATAATTACATATTTCACCATAGACCGTACAGAATTTATAGACGTGGTTTTTAGTTGGGCTTCAAAAAAAAACAAAAAAAACCCCGAACAAACAGACCAGACGTCAGCGGCAGCACATCATAGACGATGCGGAGCGCGAGCCGCTGTCGTCACTCCGTGTTGCTATGGCAGAGCAGACTAAAGCATGAAGGCCTCATACTGACACCTGCAGGCCGCCGGTCCACCGGCTCCTACCGGCAGCTTCCCTGCAGACGGTGACCGGTTACGTGCTTCCCGTTTTTCAGGGAGTAATGCCGAGAGATGTGCGGCAGGTGTGGCCAGGTGTACCTACCCACAGCTCGGTGCCCCAGTTGACGCTCATGGTGTCCGCTCTGCTCATTCTCTGCAGCTGCTGCCTGATCCGACAATCACCGTGAGCTGCTGCTGCCCGCCGCGCGCATCCTCACCGACACTTACCGACTGTTCCCCCCGGTGCCTGTACACCTGTCTGTATTTCTGTCTGCTGCAGCACGACAGCAGTGGACGCGGTCACGCGCGGCGCGTCACCCCAGAGGACCCTTTGTCATCAATGAGACGATAATGAGACTGTGTGTGTGTGTGTGTGTGTGTGTATTGCGCATGCTCAGTTACAGCCCTGCCCTGCCGTCGCACAATAATAATAATAATAGAGCAGAAAATCAAAAACATCAAACTGCCCCAAATAATATATTAATATCATTATTAATATATGTAATTTTTTTACAGCTCAATCACTTTTCTCATTAAATTGCGACATTAACAGCGACGTCATCACGTTTACCATCTTCTAAGGGGAGAGGCGGGATATTTTCTATTTTATATATTTTATGAAAACAGTAAAATGTAAAAACTGTAATTGCTGTTTATTATAAATAAATGATGATGAAGAGGCTAAGTCATTCTATTTAAAAAGAAAGACATGAAAAAAACAGGAAATACAAACTATATAACTAAATAAAATATTCGTTTTGTATTTAACGTTAATTTAATTGTAAATCAAACGTAAATCTCAGCTCACTGTAAGTGCAGATAGGCACTTCCACATTTGACATCCTCTCACAAATCAATGTCACAATAATTGAGATGTGTACAATAGAATGATCAGATATCCCTACTTTAAGATAACATTTATCTGATGTTTGAAACCTAACCCTCCATCCAGCCCAGCTGAAGGAACCGATTCTCCTCATTGCTGCTTACTGTCATGGAGCTGCCTCCCAACTTCACACAGCTCAAATGTCTCATGCTGAAACAGACCAAAGGCAGCAGGTTCCTGGTGGTTCCTGTCTAGCTGTTTAAAGTCACTACCCAGGAACAGAGACTCTTCACAGCTTTCAGTTTCTCTAAAAACAACAGTGAAGGCATACACTGAAATAAAACACATTTCTCCAGCCTTCACTGCTGGGTGGACCACCACCTTACTACATCATGGACTACCTCAGAGATCTTCTCTGCAGCACTGGGATCTGTTCTGGTGCCTTTCCTGTTCACGGTCTCCAAGATTCAAGAATTTTTTTATTTACTTAATTTTTTTATTTTACTAACCCTAACCCTTTACTGGCATTATCCTGCTGCAGACAACAATATAACAAGGTTACAGAAATATGGAATAAATACAGTAAAAACACAAAGGAAAAAAAACCAAACTGTCACCTGCAGAAGTTCTCTGATGACTCTGCAAACATCATCCTCATCAAGGACGGCGACGAAGATGAATATAGAGAACTGATCCAGGTCTTTGTGGACTGGTGCCAGCAGAACCTCCTCCAGATCAATGAGGATAAGACCAAGGAGCTGGTGGAGGATATCTGCAGGGAAACACTCTCCACCTGCACCTGTGAACATCCAGGGAACAGAAGTACCTAGGTGTTCATTTAAACCAGTGTTTCCCAACCCTGGTCCTCAGGGCACACTATCCTGCATGTTTTAGATGTAACTCTGCTCCAGCACACCTGATTCAAATGATCTGGCATGAGCCGTCTGTCTGTTTGAGTTAAGTTAACCATTTTGGTCTCGTGCATATATGTTGTCTTGTCATTTCCTGTTTTATTTTGAAATAACTGAATGTTCCCTCTCGTTTTAGATTCACACTTCCCCTTCCTCCTGTTTCCCGCGTTTTGTGATTGTCTGACCCCGCACTAATTGTCTCCACCTGTTCCCGTCTTCCCTTGTCTCGTTGCGTGATCGTCATGTTCCCTGTGTCCGTCGCTCCCGAGTTCTGCCTTCTCCAGTTTCCAGCCTCCTATGATCTCTTATGGTGATTTTTGTTGTAAGTTTGATAGCCTCTGTTTTGTTTGCAACTAGATGAATCCTCTCAGGAGTAGATCCTAGTCTGTTTAGTTTTCCCCCTTCTGGTTTTTTGTTATTCCCCGTTTTCACCTTAGCTTACAAGAAGAATCCTCTCCGGAGTAGATCCTTGTAGTTTTTTGTTCTTTAGTATCACTCCCCTAGTTTTTGTAATTCCCTCCTCTAGCGTAGAGTTGTAGGTGTCCCCGATTTTCTGTTAGCTTCCCTCGTACTAGTTCCCTTGGTTAGTTCCCTTCGCCCTGGCTCCCTTGGTTATTTCCCTCCTTTTTTCCCGTTGACTTGTCAACCGTAATTTTGATAGCCTGTGGAAGTAAGATTCCCCTTTTGGTGTAAGGTACTGTTAAATGGTTTTCCCTTTCAATTTGAAAGTGTTTTTTGTTTATCACCGGTTTATAGTTGAGAGTAGCAGGAGTAGGGAATCCCCGGTGCGCACCTCCGCCTGCCAGGAGGCGCGTGGCCGTCCTCCACCTCCCTACTGGAACATTGTGCCTTGCTGCTTTCCCTTTCTGCAAATAAAGACTTTTTTGAGAACTGTATTTCTGCCTTTGAGTCGTACATCTGGGTTCCCTGACATGGACCCTTGTCATTTATGGAGCTGTTTTGTCAGTTGGAATTTCTTTATAATGTGTAAAAGTACTTGCACTTGAACTAATATGCCAAATTGCGATATCTTTGAACAAGAGCGGTGTTAATAATGTGAAGAGGACTGATTTGCAGGTTTAGACAAAGCATAAAGCATTTCAATCAGGACAGATTAATAAGATGAGAGACGGCTGAAAGGTATAGACGAGACAATTTATTGTAGCCCGATATTACAATGCCGAATGCCTCGGAGCTTGATGACTGTACAGGATATGACACCCTCTGACCTTTACAAACAACCCTCACATCGACTAAGGGAAAGCTCCCCCAAAAAAAACCTTTACTTAACAGGGAAAAAGAAATGGAAGAAACCTCAGGAAGAGCAGCAGAGGAGGGATCCCTCTTCCAGGATGGACAGATGTGCAATAGATGTCATATGTACAGAATAACGGCGGTAAAGCAATATTACTTCCATATAACAACAGTTAATACATGAAAGTATCCAATTCCATATAACAGTTAACACTTAGAGAATTGTGAGAAATGCCTGACACCATGTACAATGATAGCATGCATAGACTCAAGTGAAAGGTGAAATACATTTGTTCTGCACACAATAAAACTTTTGGTGCTCAGACACCAGGGAGTAGATCAGCGCCGTGACAGATCTACAGAAGAGATGCTGACATCTGAAGAGATGATCTTCCCCGGGTCTGGACACTGGTGGTGGTAGAGCGTGGTATGCCTGCTGAGGAACTCCTGATGAAGGGCCGGTGTTAACCGCCAGTATCCTGGGAAGGTGGTGAAGGGGTGGAGGTGGGCTGGAGTTTCAGCTGAACGACAGCAAGAAGACAGTGGAGAGAGAGAACGCTTTTAAATTTGACAGCTAATGGCTGATTGGTGGAAGAGAAAGGAGGGTAGTAGATTGTGATTGGACGCTTCAGTGACGAGGGCGGAGTGAGAGAATAGTGGGAGAACTGGGAAGAGGCTTGAATGTGAGCTTAGAGAGGTAGTCTTCCTGTCTGAACTTTCGCTTAGCTCCGTTTTGCAGAGTGGTCAAGTGTTAACATTAGGTCTAGCTGATATTTATAAGTTCTATAATGATATGAATAATAGTAAATAGGTTAAATATAGGTTTAATAGCATGGCATTCATTCACATTTGTGTAATATGTGACAAATGTGAGTTGATGAAACTGGAACAAATATTTTCCAAAGTATACTGTTGAGAGTTGAACTCCAGCCTCCTGCACAATTTGTGGCACACTTAACCACTCAGCCAACACCTCTATAGTAATATCATAGAAACATTATCATATATGAAGATATAATCATGACAACAACATTATTTAAAATACGTTAAATTATTGGAAATTCTTCAAAACTGACCACATTTTGCTCACATTGTCACCTTTGTTTTCGGACAACACGGACAATCAGACAGGGAGCGTGAGGAACTGATTGTTTGATACTGTGTTAACTACAGGTACATATTCTTTATAACACCGCTAACCCAATCCCTGATAGTTAACCTGCCACAGAGCAGGTTAGTTCCCCGGTAACTCAGCTGAGATTCCTGTTGGTGAGAGTGATGGAACCGAGCTCTCGCTAAAACTAGCAGGACTTATCGAAGGATTTGCGGTTAGTGGGGTTGACGGAATACCCCCAAGGATGAACCTGCTGACCTCTACTTTGTCGTCATGGTTCGCTTAGAAAAAACAAGTTTTACTTGGTTCCTAACGGGAACCGACTTTTCAGTTCCCAAACGCTATGTTTTTCGCCGTGAACTCCTCAGTCGGTTCACCTGAAACAACCACGGAAAACACACCAGACTACACCACCAACAACAACAAGCAGTATCCAGTAGAAAACAGAGAAGAGCCAGCAGAAAAATCACAGCGTGAAAATCTGATCATCACTAAACACAACAAACAAGACTGGGACTCTGCTGGATTATTCTACAGTTTCTAATAATAATAATATTAAAATATTAGTAATCAGCAGATTTTTATGATCTAATGATAGAATATATGATACTATCAGAATAATAAAGTATGTTAATTATAAAGGACTATAAAGGATTATAAAGGATGTTAAATGTGGTTTAGTTTATGTACATGGTTGTGTAAAACCCAGTCTCTGAGTTAGACTGATGGATAAAACCGATGCATAGGTCCCGGTGCATCCACGGCCCAGTCTCTCTATCAGTCTGGGGGACGGAAACTAAGTAGGGTGACAGTTTGAAGGACGGTTGCAGGAGGTTCTGATGCCTGAAACACCACTCCCGCAGTGCTGCCCTAGAGTCAGGACACGGGGGGGCATACTCACCACCTGATCAGCCCAGACCCAGAGAGAAGATACCGTATGGTATCTGCGGTCCTGGCCGAGCAGGTTCAGAGAGAGCAGACTCATCATCTTCCCCGGCATCCATGGCTGATGGCTCCAACGTCAACGCCGAGGTCTTCTGATTTTATAGGGTTTAGTCTGTCGGGGGGGCGGCACGGTGGTGTAGTGGTTAGCACTGTCGCCTCACAGCAAGAAGGTACCGGGTTCGAATCCCAGGCCCGGGGCCTTTCTGTGTGGAGTTTGCATGTTCTCCCCGTGTTTGCGTGGGTTCTCCCCAGGTACTCCGGCTTCCTCCCACCATCCAAAAACATGCATGGGGATTAGGTTAATTGGCTAATTTAAATTGACCATAGGTGTGAATGTGAGTGGCTGTCTGTTTCTATGTACCCTGCGATGAGATGGTGACTTGTCCAGGGTGTACTCTGCCTTCCGCCCTAAGACAGCTGGGATAGGCTCCAGCGCCCCAAGATCCTATGAGAATAAGCGGTGGATAATGGATGGATGGATAGTCTGTCGGGGGTCCCTATTGTTAACTGTACCTCTTGTTACGGTGTCATTTTTACAGTTCTTTTAGGTCTAGTCTAGAAGTGATTTATATTCTGTTGGGAGGGTAGGGTTGTTTATAGCTGTTTAATTCCGTTATTTTTAGTGTTAGAAAGTGGTGCATGTTGTTGTGGACTAATTTGGACTTTTTTTCTGTAGATGCAATGCATTATGGGGGATTAGTGTGGGTGGGGTCAGGGCTTGTGGGTGGGTAGGTCAGACCTTATATAGACCTGGGATATACTGTATGAGTGTTGTTTAGGGTATAGTGTTGTTTTAGTATTAAGTAAGATGGAAGTTTTAATTGTGCTTTCCAAAAGATGAGATTTATTATGGGTGATTATGTGTGGGTGAAATTATTATGGATGTTGTATTACATATTTGGATTTTTAAGTTGTTATGGGAGTTTGGGTATTTGTTTATGTGAATAAACAGATATATAGTGTTCTTGATGTAAGGGATTGGAGGGGATTTAGGTTTAGGCAAGGGGTAAGGTGGTTAGGGTTAGGGCAAGAGAACCGGGTTAGGGGTTAGGGTCCACAGGTGAGGAGCAGCCGAGCGGAAGGCTTGGTCTCCCATGATGAGGAGCTTGGTGTGTGGAACTGGGAGGAGAAAGCTACCTGCAGACCTGGAGGATTGTGGGGTGAGGAGCTCTTGCAGGTAAAGAGGTGGGTGTCCATTGAGGAATTTGTGGGTTAGCAGCAGAAATTTGGAGCTGATCCAGAGTGGGACAGGAAGCCAGTGAGGAGAGGATGGAGGTGACCCTGGCAGTGCTGGTCTGGATGTACCTGCCAGGAATTCTGGTGAAGAGTCTGTTACAGTGATGGAGCCCTGAGGAGCCAGAGTGTATTAGAGAGAGTGTGTGTGTGCGTGTGTTAATCCCTTCTTCCTCCTCGCTAGCATCAGTCAGTAGCCACGTTTACATGCAGACTTTTTCTTTCTTCTTTTGCAAACTTTTTTTCATTCTGATTGAAATCATTCCGATTGAAGAGTTCAGGTCAACTGTTTACATGTGACGTGATGTATTCCGATCTGGTGTTTACATGTGCCACTTCATTTAATCGGAACCGCCGTTTAATGGCTGTGTGTCACATGCAGAGCGATGTAAACATTACGTGATCAAAGATGGATGTCTATTGTCTGATCAGCACAGCAGTTGCAATGTTCAGGTCTTTGAGAGTTTGTATTAAAAATAAACTCTCCGCCGAAGACCAGTTGTGTGTGCACTGCTGCTTGGAAGCCGCCATTTTTTCAAGTGAGGAAACGTCACTGCGCATTTACGTCGAGACAGAGCATGCGCAGAAAGTACAGCCTGACAGCATTCTGTTTCACCGTTTACATGATAAGATTTTACATCTGATCGGTTTGGGAAGAGGAATATTCTACCCCTGTGAAACCAAATGAAATTCCATTCGGTTTAGGCCTCTTTATTTGGATTGAGGTGTTTATATGGAACATTTTTATTTGGTTTGGGCTTCTAATCCGATTCTAATTGGAATATTAGGCTCCATGTAAACCCAGCTACCGTTTGAGCGTCTGTCCTGTGATCAAAGCATACTGAAGTCCTGCAGCGCCCCCTGCTGCTCACATGATCCATAACACCTGCTGTCCTCTGATAGGCCCTGTGGTAGAGCTGTCACCAGCTGCACCAGGAGGCCCAGTCTAAGAGGAGGTGCCAACAGGAGGAGCAGGTGATGAAGAGGAGAAAGAGAGGAGGAGGCTGGAAGGGAAACAGAGATCCAGGCGGAGGTCTGCAGAGGGTCAGGAAGACTCAGAACCTGGAGGGACAACTCGGAGAGTGAGATCATTGATCACTTATTAATAATCAGGAATTGCTGCTTCAGACAATGAGGTTCTGATCTCTTTCTGTATTTTTTCACAGTCTCGGAGCAGAACCAGAACCAGACCTGGTTTTGGGTCTGGAGGTGAGATCCAGTACTGCAGACATGAGGTCAGAGTGGCTCTAGTCAGGAAGACCAGGATCCAGACCTCATTCCAGACAAGGGAGCTCAGAGACTCTGAAGACCAGACTGATCCAGGATCCACTGAGACCCTGGTGGACTGGAGGAGACCGACCCGGGTCAGACAGACCAGGACCACAAAGTCCACATCTGAGGTCAGTTCTGACAGGGTCTCTGTCTGACCCTGGACCTGAACGTCCTACTGATCTGTCTGTCTGCTCTGGTCCAGACCAGGTACAGGTCCACCAATGGCCCACTGAGTACTCCAGGTCTGGTCTCAGATCAGACCAGGAGAAGGAGGTTTGATAGAGTCCTGGATCCAGGGTCCAGAGGAGAAGCCCCACCCCCTATGATCAAGTCCCAGTCAGAGGGTAGGACGTCCAGGAGGAGGATCCACTGGTCTGGGATCAGCAGCAGAGGTCAGATCAATAAGTCTATGAAACTGCAGATATTAATCCATGAGAATGAACCAGACCAATCACCGATCACTGATCAATAACCTCGTTGCTTATAGGAGTGATAGAAATGTAAACAGCTGTGGTAGCAGAATGTGTCAGAAGCTGTTATGTCTGAACTCATGATGATGTTGCCAGATGTTATCTTGTTTAGTTTTCACAGAGAACAGTGTGTGTGCAGTATGCCTTTTCCTCGCCATCAGGCCTGATAGACTTGTGGACTCTGCCTACATTAAAACATACAGCATGTTCATTTATCACTATGACGGTATTGCCTGTCAGCAGGAACTCACGTACGCATGTATGTATCAGACGTGCATAAATACTGTTTTTCCTGACATTCTGTATGGGCATTCACTCACAACGCTTTGAGCTACAGTATGTGTTTGAAATCTCATCTCTGTTCTGCAGACAGATAATAAAAGAGCAACTCTTTTGGCCAACTGAATAAGTCAAGTTTATTCACCAGACTCTTATGTAGTTAAAGAACCTGTGGAAATTAAAACATCCTGACAGAAAATTTCCACAACATAGGTCAGCTGCGGCTGTCGATCACTCCAGAGGCAGGAGAGCTCATCATCCATGGTACGTGAAAGAGGTGGTCCACCTGCTGGAGGTTCACCATGAGGAGGCGTCACATGTCCTGGAGGACCTCTGTGGTCCTTCATGATCTCTCTGATCCTTCAGGATCTCTCTGGTCCTGGTCCTTTCACTTCTCTCACAGTATTTCTCCTCTTTAGTCCATGAGGCCAGAGGGCTGCTGAGGTCTGACTCCTATGTGAAGGTAAAGGAACGTTCAGGACTCTGATTATTATTATTAGTAGTAGTAGTGGCAGTAGTAATAGTAGTAGTAGTAGTATTACAATAATTTTATTGTTGTTATTATTGTTATGATTATTTAGTTCTTATTAATGTGTGTAGCTGATGACCTCTGACCTCAGCCTCAGGACTCCATCAGTCCTGAACAACAAGAGCCCAGAATACAACCAGCAGTTTACACTGTGAGCCACACACACACACAGTATACATACCATACACCCTATATACACTTTACTACGTGTGTGTGTGTGTGTGTGTGTGTGTGTGTGTGTGTGTGTGTGTGTTTCAGGTGTGTCAGTGATGACCTCATCATGAGCAGGTTGTTGGTTTCAGTCTTCAGCAGGTCAGTGATGACATTGATGACATCACTTTGAACTCTGGGAATTCTGGTAGTTGTAGTTCATTAATACCCCCCCCCCCCGGTGCAGCCAGCTGATTGGCTGTTTCAGTTTTGGGATCCGGTCTCTTGTCTCTTCATCTAAGGTCAGTTTAAACCAATCAATAGTCATAAAATTGAGTCCTGTAACGCTGATGATACATGAAGAGAAAATGCTTGATAATCAATCAGTCATTTAATCAATGAATTGATTGAAAGGAGGTGATCAGCTCCAGAAATGTGAGAAGTTACACTGATTTTGAAAGTAACTGTCAGCCTCAGTCACGTGACGCTCACCTGTGTGTCAGCAGCTCATCAGTGGTTGGTTCTACCTTCTGGGGGAGGAGTTAGGGCGGAGCAAACACCTGAGAGTGGGACAGTAGAACAAACCAAGGAGGAGCCAAGAGGACGACCTGTTCTCTACCCGCTCGGGTGCTCTGTTCTCTACCCGCTCGGGTGCTCTGTTCTCTACCCGCTCTACCCGTTCGGGTGCTCTGTTCTCTACCCGATCGGGTGCTCTGTTCTCTACCCGCTCGGGTGCTCTGTTCTCTACCCGCTCTACCCGTTCGGGTGCTCTGTTCTCTACCCGATCGGGTGCTCTGTTCTCTACCCGCTCGGGTGCTCTCTTCTCCACTTGTTCGGGTGTTCTGTTTTGTTTCTGTTTATTAATAAATATGTCCTCATTAATCTTGAGTTATTTTATTGAAGATCTTCTGAAATTATTGGACTTTAAGTTCAGTTTCAGTTGCAGATCAGATGTGAGCAGCTGACACACTCAGGTTAGAATGTTAGCTTCATTAGCTCTGGCAGGAGCCCTCAGGAGACACACATCCCATAATAAGTCTCTATGTTTTATTTATAAAGGAATGGGAGAGGTGGACGAGCGAGCAGTATATATAGATTAAAAGTGACTCCTGCTCTCTCTTTCTCCCCGGGGGTCCACAAGGTTACCATGGTGATGAGAAGCTGCCCGGTAACCATGTGACCCTCACAATACCCCCCCAAAACCCCTCCTCTTTCTCTCTCTCTAACATCATTCTGAGAGCTGACTCTCACTCGACCGCTCAGATCAGAGAGTAGCAGCGCAGAAAAGGACAAGAGGACTTCTGTTCGTTTGTTTTTGGATGTGTGTTTCTGCACCTGTAGTACTGATGCAGTACTGGCAGTAGTACCATCAGCACCTGTAGTACTGATGCAGTACTGGCAGTAGTACTTCAGTGTTTACTCATTGAGTCCTTATGGTCACTTGAACTGAAAGTTGTTGCTTATTGGTTCAGCATCCTGAAGACTATATTTGCTTGTTTGTTTTTAAAGAGACCTGAGTTCTGAAGCTGTTGGCGGTGTGATTTCAAATCTCAGCTTGTCAGCTGCAGGTTTAGTTTGCATACTGAGGTCTGGTCTGGTCTGAGGACAGTCAAGATGTTCTGGAAGAACACTGCTTGGTCATGGGATGATGCAGCAGATGATGATGATGATGGTGATTATTTGCTCACAGCAGAACTCAGGAGGACTCCAAACTCTGCTCCAGATCCTGACCTGAACCACATTAGTACTACCGCTGGATTCAAAGACCTGAAGATCTGCAGCTCCGGTCCAACTAACACCACCTGCAGCAGCTATGTCTCGAACCAACAAACCAAAGACAGCAGCATGCAACTGACAGTGAGTCACATGACACCAACACGCAACAGTAACTTGGAACAGATGAAGGATCTGGACTTGGGACTAAATTTGGGACTTGATTTGGGACTTCTTAACTTATGATAGTAAAACTACTTTAGACACTGCTGGACTGTCTTGGTACCTGCTTGGCATTTTAAATTCTTTTAAACGCCAGTGTTTGTAAAATTACAGTCTGGTTTCTGTTTGTGAAGTCTGCGAACGTCTACCTGTTTATAAGAAAAACATGGCTCATTTGTTTGTTTTACCTGTGATGTCATGAGGTGTATGAAGAACAATACTTTTAACTTAATTTATAATAATAATAATAATACATTTTATTTGTAAGGCATTTTATATTTCAGAAATCTGAAAGTGCTGCACATTTAACAAAAAGCTTTTTTAAAAAGGTAAGTTTTTAGGTTTCGTTTAAAAGCATCTGTCGACTGACGGGAGGCAGCAGAAGAAAAGGCCTGATCACTCATGGTGCAGAGCTTGGTTCTGGGAGGATGGAGGGTGTCCATGGTCGCAGAGCGAGGAGGTCCTGGATCCTTATCAGGATCCTGGCAGCACTGTTCTGAAATTTGTGACAAGGTCATCTCTGATTGGTGGAGCTTGCTGTTGCTATGGAAATATTTAGAATGCCTGTGACTGGCCTTTCAGCATCTGTTCATTTTACGGTCTTGATGAACGTAGTCTTGATGGCGGAAGTCTGAAGGAGAACGAAGAGGTCTTGATGGTGGAGGTCTTGATGGAGGAGGTCTTGATGGAGGTGGGCTGACACTATTGATAATCATCACTAATCAGTGATGTCATGATCAGAAATGTTGTTTTACTGGTTTTCCTTCAAGACTCATCAAAGTTTCACATGTGATGAATTATAGAGTGGAGCTGCTTCTGCTCCACTTAGTTCATCTTCCACATGACACAACCCTTGATCTGGACCTGGACCTAGACCTAGACTGAGATCTAAACCTAAACCTGAACCTGAATCTGGTTCACATCTGCCTTGTTTAATTAAGTTTGTTTCCTCTCTTGGTTCGGACCTTCTTGGCTGGTGTGAATCCAATCACTCAAACTCTGGTGTGGACCAAACAAGCGGACCGAGACTCAGCTGAGGAGGTGGTCTCAGAGCGGTTCCTATCGAAGCCTGGTGCGGTTCGTTTCAGGTTTTATGGCAGCCCGACCTCGATCTGACCCAGTTGCAAAAAATCTACCTTTTTGGATTGGGCTCCCATATTTTTCGCGCATTATGGGAAATGTAGGATAGCTCAGTGACACACAACAGAGAAAGAGACACACGTGAAGCGAACACTACCTGTCCGTCTTCTGTACAGTAGACCTGTTGTTACTGTCGCATGTTGGACACACATGAGAGCTCTCCTTCTCAGCTGTTTTGCTGCACATCTTCATGCATGATATCGTAAAACTCATGTTGCATCAAACGGTCTTGACGTTCAAACATTTCTGCAAAAAGCTGTAACTGTATAAACCATATTGCTGTAAGGATAATGACAGCACACAAAGTCTCTGTTTAGGTAGTCCTACTACCTACCTCACTTTTGGGCTTCCTGCTTTACCCCGCCCACACCTGTACCGTCCAATGGTTGAACGACCTTAGCACATGTGTTAATTCTGGTCCTGGTGCAATCAATCACAATGTGAAAGCAAGCCACACTAAAATAATAATAATAATAATAAATTATTTGGTCCGGACCAAAGCAAGTGAACTAACAGACCTTCCTGGTGTGAATACGCCCTGGGTTTTGAAAAGGAGAGAATGAGGAGGATGGAAGGAGACCACAGGTGATTAAGCGATGTTAGATGATTGAATGAGTTTCATAAGTTGTTTCTGCAGTGAGGACTCAAACAGTCCTGAGGAGGTCTGGTCTGGTCTGATCAGGACTTCCCTCCAGGACCTTCAGCCAGTCGTCACGTTGACCTGCAGATTCCTGGAGAAAATTCTGGAAAGTCTTACTTCAACCAGTTTATACAGTGAGGAGCACAGTGTGTGTGTGTGTGTGTGTGTGTGTGGGAACCAACAGTCAGAAGAATGGCAGGAAACACACAGATTCACAACAACACTGGACGTATCCTGGCGATAAGACACACACTTCCTGCACACGCACACACACTAACATCCAGGCGGTTCCTGTCACACGGCTTCACCTGGACCAGTTAGACGTGGGTTCAACCTGGTCCTGTAAGTCTGGACTGGACTTAATGTTTCATGTTGAGTTGTAAAGTCTGGACCTGGATTGGATGTGGTTTTGTATCTGGGCCTGGTTCACACCTGGTACTGGGTTAGATGTGGATTAGACCTGACTGATTTTGTCTGGACTGGACTGGCTCACACCTGGATCTGTCTTAAATATTCGGGATTAGGATTTGATCCAGACCTGGATTTGAAGTGGGTTCTCCTGGTTGTGGTTGATCTCTGTTGGAGGATCAGATGGACGGGTGGACCTGCAGGATTTGAGCCAGAACCTGATCCACTGTCATGCACACGATCCACCGTTTGTGTCGAGTCTGCATCGGCCAGAACCTGCCTCAGGTCTGAGTCCTGGATCCTGGTTTTCATTCATGATCTGCTCCTCATGTGGTAGAGTAGAATCAAATATAATGTAATATTTTTATCAATCCTTTCCTGGGGGAAATTCAGTGCAAACGAGCTCTAAAAAAACAACAATACTGAAATAACAGAATGGGTCATAATGATAATATTAAGAATTTACAATTTACAGCACTAAAACAGAAATAGATTTGTAATAGAAATCAAATAATATGTCCTAAAGTCACATTTTATTTAGTTAGTGAATCTACTTTAATATGTTCTAAATACTTAAATAATAATAAGATGATGAGATCATACATTTGTAATCAAAACAATCAGACTGGAGTCAGATGAGTCCAGTGACACTTTTCACTAAATCATCTATTTTTTGAATGGAGTCTGGTGAGACAAACAGCTCATGTGGAAACAGCAACATTACTTCTGATTGGCTGCACAGCATGATGTCACCACGGGCTGTTTCAGTGTTTACACACTCTGTGTGTGTGTGTGTGTGTGTGTGTGTGTGTGTGTGTGTGTGTGTGGCAGGTCTATCAATAATTCACTGTTCTATTAAAACTGAATGATTCTCCTGAAAACAGCGGAGTTACTGAGTGTCAGTTTGTCTTCAGTTCGTCTTTATGTGGAGTGTTTATTCAGCCCTGAGTAGTGTCTGCAGGCCTCTTCTCAGTAGTTTGAGTTTGACCTCAGGCTGGAAGTGGACATGGTGGTTACCATGACATCACCTGTTGGTTTCTGGGAGTCTAGAGGTGTTAGCAGCCACAATCTTTTGGTTTGGGCTTTTTCGCCATCTTGTAAGTGACTCAAAAGATGGTTTAGCACAACCGAATGCTGGCTAAGACTTTTTTAAGCGAACAGAATGTTTACTTTGAAGTAACAACTCCAAGGCTAGATGTTGCCGTGGTAATGACCTGCCCTGTGTGCCGTGCCCGAAAGCAGCCTCTGCTTTATAACCTGTTTCACTGTAAGTGGGATTTGCTGAATGAACATTAAGTTGTGTTGAAGGAGAATTCAGGAAACTGGACATGGTTAAACCACACATTGATTATTAATATTAAAACACTGATGTTTCAGAACAAAAAATATAGTTCATGAATCTGTTTCATATCCGTCTATGCAAAAACTCAATGCTACCTGGTCAACGCTGTGAAACGACTGATAATAACAATCAGCTAACGCTGATTCTGATGGGACGTGAACACCTGTTTCCTGGATAAAGGCCTCACTTTGCTCTGACTGAATATTCCTGGTTTGATGAAACATCCCATTATGTTTTTTTTGGGTGGGTTGAACAGCTGATCTGTGACCTGATGATGTCACTTGTTGAAAGGTTTGTTTGGCATCAGTTATTGTGCTGAAATGTCAGCTGACATGTGAAACTAAACCTGCAGAGAAACACATCCACTGAGAGTCTCAGTGTTCTCTAAGGGCCTCCTGCAGGACTTTTAATAACAGCCTGTCAGTCTGAACTCAGGGACATTTAACTTCCTTTGTTGAGGGAAAACTCTCAGGAGGAGCGACCTTTCCTACCGTCTGTCAGTGTTTACAGGAGTCATGGCAACGGAGACCAGGACCTGGAGACCAAGAGCAGGACTCAGAGACCAGGACATAGAGACCAGGAGCAGGACTCAGAGACCAGGACATAGAGACCAGGAGCAGGACTCGGAGACCAGGACATAGAGACCAGGAGCAGGACTCAGAGACCAGGACCTGGAGACCAGGAGCAGGACTCAGAGACCAGGACATAGAGACAAGGAGCAGGACCTGGATACCAGGACCTGGAGACCAGGACCTGGAGACCAGGAGCAGGACTCATAGACCAGGACATAGAGACCAGGAGCAGGACCTGGATACCAGGACCTGGAGACCAGGATCTTGAGACCAGGAGCAGCACTCATAGACCAGGACATAGAGACCAGGAGCAGGACTCAGAGACCAGGACCTGGAGACCAGGAGCAGGACTCAGAGACCAGGACCTGAAGACCAGGAGCAGGACTCAGAGACCAGGACATAGAGACCAGGAGCAGGACTCAGAGACCAGGGCCTGGAGACCAGGAGCAGGACTCAGAGACCAGGACCTAGAGACCAGGACCTGGAGACCAGGAGCAGGACTCAGAGACGAGGACCTGGAGAACAGGAGCAGGACTCAGAGACCAGGACCTGGAGACCAGGAGCAGGACTCAGAAACCAGGACCTACAGACCAGGACCTGGAGACCAGGAGCAGGACTCAGAGACCAGGACATAGAGACCAGGAGCAGGACTCAGAGACCAGGACCTGGAGACCAGGAGCAAGACTCAGAGACCAGGACATAGAGACAAGCAGCAGGACCTGGATACCAGGACCTGGAGACCAGGACCTGGAGACCAGGAGCAGGACTCATAGACCAGGACATAGAGACCAGGAGCAGGACTCAGAGACCAGGACATAGAGACCAGGAGCAGGACTCAGAGACCAGGGCCTGGAGACCAGGAGCAGGACTCAGAGACCAGGACCTAGAGACCAGGACCTGGAGACCAGGAGCAGGACTCAGAGACCAGGACCTGGAGAACAGGAGCAGGACTCAGAGACCAGGACCTGGAGACCAGGAGCAGGACTCAGAAACCAGGACCTACAGACCAGGACCTGGAGACCAGGAGCAGGACTGCTCCTGGTCTCTATGTCCTGGTGTCTGGAGACCAGGAGCAGGACTCAGAGACCAGGACATAGAGACCAGGAGCAGGACTCAGAGACCAGGACCTGAAGACCAGGAGCAGGACTCAGAGACCAGGACATAGAGACCAGGAGCAGGACTCAGAGACCAGGACATAGAGACCAGGAGGAGGACTCAGAGACCAGGACATAGAGACCAGGAGCAGGACTCAGAGACCAGGACATAGAGACCAGGAGCAGGACTCAGAGACCAGGACCTGGAGACCAGGAGCAAGACTCAGAGACCAGGACATAGAGACAAGCAGCAGGACCTGGATACCAGGACCTGGAGACCAGGACCTGGAGACCAGGACCTGGAGACCAGGACCTGGAGACCAGGAGCAGGACTCATAGACCAGGACATAGAGACCAGGAGCAGGACTCAGAGACCAGGACATAGAGACCAGGAGCAGGACTCAGAGACCAGGACATAGAGACCAGGAGGAGGACTCAGAGACCAGGACATAGAGACCAGGAGCAGGACCTGGATACCAGGACCTGGAGACCAGGATCTGGAGACCAGGAGCAGGACTCATAGACCAGGACATAGAGACCAGGAGCAGGACCTGGATACCAGGACCTGGAGACAAGGACCTGGAGACCAGGATCTGGAGACCAGGAGCAGCACTCATAGACCAGGACATAGAGACCAGGATTAGGACTCAGAGACCAGGACCTGGAGACCAGGAGCAGGACTCATAGACCAGGACATAGAGACCAGGAGCAGGACTCAGAGACCAGGACCTGGAGACCAGGAGCAGGACTCAGAGACCAGGACCTGAAGACCAGGAGCAGGACTCAGAGAGCAGGACATAGAGACCAGGAGCAGGACTCAGAGACCAGGACATAGAGACCAGGAGCAGGACTCAGAGACCAGGACCTGGAGACCAGGAGCAGGACTCAGACACCAGGACATAGAGACCAGGAGCAGGACTCAGAGACCAGGACATAGAGACCAGGAGCAGGACTCAGAGACCAGGACCTGGAGACCAGGAGCAAGACTCAGAGACCAGGACATAGAGACAAGGAGCAGGACCTGGATACCAGGACCTGGAGACCAGGACCTGGAGACCAGGAGCAGGACTCATAGACCAGGACATAGAGACCAGGAGCAGGACTCAGAGACCAGGACATAGAGACCAGGAGCAGGACTCAGAGACCAGGACCTGAAGACCAGGAGCAGGACTCAGAGACCAGGACACAGAGACCAGGAGCAGGACTCAGAGACCAGGACATAGAGACCAGGAGGAGGACTCAGAGACCAGGACATAGAGACCAGGAGCAGGACTCAGAGACCAGGACATAGAGACCAGGAGCAGGACTCAGAGACCAGGACATAGAGACCAGGAGCAGGACTCAGAGACCAGGACCTGGAGACCAGGAGCAGGACTCAGACACCAGGACATAGAGACCAGGAGCAGCACTCAGAGACCAGGACATAGAGACCAGGAGCAGGACTCAGAGACCAGGACATAGAGACCAGGACATAGAGACCAGGACCTGGAGACCAGGAGCAGGACTCAGAGACCAGGACCTGGAGACCAGGAGCAGGACTCAGAGACCAGGACCTGGAGACCAGGAGCAGGACTCAGAGACCAGGACCTGAAGACCAGGAGCAAGACTCATAGACCAGGACATAGAGACCAGGAGCAGGACTCAGAGACCAGGACATAGAGACGAGGACTCAGAGACCAGGACATAGAGACCAGGAGCAGGACTCAGAGACCAGGACATAGAGACCAGGAGCAGGACCTGGATACCAGGACCTGGAGACCAGGACCTGGAGACCAGGAGAGGACTCATAGACCAGGACATAGAGACCAGGAGCAGGACTCAGAGACCAGGACCTGGAGACTAGGAGCAGGACTCAGAGACCAGGACCTGGAGACCAGGAGCAGGACTCAGAGACCAGGACCTGAAGACCAGGAGCAAGACTCATAGACCAGGACATAGAGACCAGGAGCAGGACTCAGAGACCAGGACATAGAGACGAGGACTCAGAGACCAGGACATAGAGACCAGGAGCAGGACTCAGAGACCAGGACATAGAGACCAGGAGCAGGACCTGGATACCAGGACCTGGAGACCAGGACCTGGAGACCAGGAGAGGACTCATAGACCAGGACATAGAGACCAGGAGCAGGACTCAGAGACCAGGACCTGGAGACTAGGAGCAGGACTCAGAGACCAGGACCTGAAGACCAGGAGCAGGACTCAGAGACCAGGACATAGAGACCAGGAGCAGGACTCAAAGACCAGGACATAGAGACCAGGAGCAGGACTCAGAGACCAGGACATATAGACCAGGAGCAGGACTCAGAGACAAGGACCTAGAGACCAGGAGCAGGACCTGGATACCAGGACCTGGAGACCAGGGCCTGGAGACCAGGAGCAGGACTCAGAGACCAGGACCTAGAGACCAGGAGCAGAACCTGGATACCAGGACCTGGAGACCAGGACCTGGAGACCAGGAGCAGGACTCAGAGACCAGGACATAGAGACCAGGAGCAGGACTCAGAGACCAGGACCTGGAGACCAGGAGCAGGACTCAGAGACCAGGACCTGGAGACCAGGAGCAGGACTCAGAGACCAGGACATCAACACCAGGAGCAGGACTCAGAGACCAGGACCTGGAGACCAGGAGCAGGACTCAGAGACCAGGACATAGAGACCAGGAGCAGGACTCAGAGACCAGGACATAGAGACCAGGAGCAGGACCTGGATACCAGGACATAGAGACCAGGAGCAGGACTCAGAGACCAGGACCTCTGTGTACTCACTGCGTACTCACTGTGTACTCTCTGTGTGCTCTCTGTGTACTCTCTGTCTACTCTCTGTCTACTCTCTGTGTGCTCACTGTGTACTCTCTGTGTGCTCTCTGCGTACTCTCTGTGTGCTCACTGTGTACTCTCTGTGTGCTCTCTGTGTACTCTCTGTCTACTCTCTGTCTACTCTCTGTGTGCTCTCTGTGTACTCTCTGTCTACTCTCTGTCTACTCTCTGTGTGCTCACTGTGTACTCTCTGTGTGCTCTCTGCGTACTCTCTGCGTACTCTCTGTGTGCTCACTGTGTACTCTCTGTGTACTCTCTGTCTACTCTCTGTGTGCTCACTGTGTGCTCACTGTGTACTCTCTGTGTACTCTCTGTCTACTCTCTGTGTGCTCACTGTGTACTCTCTGTGTGCTCTCTGTGTACTCTCTGTCTACTCTCTGTGTACTCTCTGTGTGCTCACTGTGTACTCTCTGTGTACTCTCTGTGTGCTCACTGTGTACTCTCTGTGTGCTCTCTGTCTACTCTCTGTGTACTCTCTGTCTACTCTCTGTGTGCTCACTGTGTACTCTCTGTGTACTCTCTGTGTGCTCTCTGTCTACTCTCTGTGTGCTCTCTGTGTACTCTCTGTGTACTCTCTGTGTGCTCACTGTGTACTCTCTGTGTACTCTCTGTCTACTCTCTGTGTGCTCACTGTGTACTCTCTGTCTACTCTCTGTGTACTCTCTGTGTGCTCACTGTGTGCTCACTGTGTACTCTCTGTGTGCTCTCTGTGTACTCTCTGTGTGCTCACTGTGTGCTCACTGTGTACTCTCTGTGTACTCTCTGTCTACTCTCTGTGTGCTCACTGTGTACTCTCTGTCTACTCTCTGTGTACTCTCTGTGTGCTCACTGTGTGCTCACTGTGTACTCTCTGTGTGCTCTCTGTGTACTCTCTGTGTGCTCACTGCGTACTCTCTGTGTGCTCTCTGTGTACTCTCTGTCTACTCTCTGTGTACTCTCTGTCTACTCTCTGTGTACTCTCTGTGTACTCTCTGTGTGCTCTCTGTGTACTCTCTGTCTACTCTCTGTGTACTCTCTGTGTACTCTCTGTGTACTCTCTGTCTACTCTCTGTGTACTCTCTGTCTACTCTCTGTCTACTCTCTGTGTACTCTCTGTGTACTCTCTGTGTGCTCTCTGTGTACTCTCTGTCTACTCTCTGTGTACTCTCTGTGTGCTCACTGTGTACTCTCTGTGTACTCTCTGTCTACTCTCTGTCTACTCTCTGTGTACTCTCTGTGTACTCTCTGTGTACTCTCTGTGTGCTCACTGTGTACTCTCTGTGTGCTCTCTGTCTACTCTCTGTGTACTCTCTGTGTACTCTCTGTCTACTCTCTGTGTGCTCACTGTGTACTCTCTGTGTACTCTCTGTGTGCTCTCTGTCTACTCTCTGTGTACTCTCTGTGTACTCTCTGTGTACTCTCTGTGTGCTCACTGTGTACTCTCTGTGTACTCTCTGTGTACTCTCTGTCTACTCTCTGTGTGCTCACTGTGTACTCTCTGTGTGCTCACTGTGTACTCTCTGTGTACTCTCTGTGTACTCTCTGTGTGCTCTCTGTCTACTCTCTGTGTACTCTCTGTGTACTCTCTGTCTACTCTCTGTGTGCTCACTGTGTACTCTCTGTGTACTCTCTGTGTACTCTCTGTCTACTCTCTGTGTGCTCTCTGTGTACTCTCTGTGTACTCTCTGTGTGCTCACTGTGTACTCTCTGTGTACTCTCTGTGTGCTCTCTGTGTACTCTCTGTCTACTCTCTGTGTACTCTCTGTGTGCTCTCTGTGTACTCTCTGTGTGCTCACTGTGTGCTCACTGTGTACTCTCTGTGTGCTCTCTGTGTACTCTCTGTCTACTCTCTGTCTACTCTCTGTGTACTCTCTGTCTACTCTCTGTGTACTCTCTGTCTACTCTCTGTCTACTCTCTGTGTACTCTCTGTCTACTCTCTGCGTGCTCTCTGCGTGCTCTCTGTGTACTCTCTGTGTACTCTCTGTCTACTCTCTGTGTACTCACTGTGTACTGTCTGTGTACTCTCTGCGTACTCTCTGCGTACTCTCTGTGTACTCTCTGTCTACTCTCTGTGTACTCACTGTGTACTGTCTGTGTACTCTCTGCGTACTCTCTGTGTACTCTCTGTGTACTCTCTGTCTACTCTCTGTCTACTCTCTGTGTACTCACTGTGTACTGTCTGTGTACTCTCTGCGTACTCTCTGTGTGCTCTCTGCGTGCTCTCTGTGTACTCTCTGTGTACTCTCTGTCTACTCTCTGTGTACTCTCTGTGTACTCACTGTGTACTCTCTGTGTACTCTCTGAATATTCTCAGGTGAGTGTTATTCGAGGAAAAGATGGTTTTGGATTCACGATCTGCTGTGACGGTCCAGTCAGAGTCCAGGCCGTCGACCCTGGTGAGACTAAATACTATATCTTTGTCATAACTATTATAGCTACATGTATTATAGCAGTAACTGTTATAACTATATTCTATATTTTTATGCCTTCTGAGCATGGCAGCACATATTATTACTGTAACTGTACAGTTATATTATTATCATACCTATAACTATAACTGACTATTATCACTGTCTATATTATAATGATACATACACTGCCCAGTCACACGTTAATATTTGGTTGGACCCTCAGCTTTGATTACAGCAGTATTCTCTATGGTGTTATGTTCCAGCATTTTTGTCCATTTTGAGTCGTATTTCTAGCCCCACAGAATATTTTGTACTATGTCTCTGAAAACACTGAATAGCTCAAATGAAAGAAGAGACTCTCTATTTCATCATGAAAAAAATGTTTGTTTTTACCTTGTTCCATTCTTGTTTTATGAGAGGTAGAGGACACTTTCACCAAAATCACCACTTTTTCTCCACATTCTGTTTGTTTTGCTCTCTAATCTCGATCGTCTCCACTTCCTGTTTTGATCTCTGTGGTGTATACCGCCTCTTTATGCTCCGACTACATCTCCCAGAAGCCCCAGTATTACTCACAGACTGTGTAATGGCGCTTTTCCACTACACAGTAACGGCACGGTGCGGTACGGCCCAGTTTTGTTGCTTTTCCATTATAACAGAGCACCTCCTCGTCATACAGCAACGCAAAACTGCCGTAACTTCATTTGCATGCGATACAGAAAACCGGGAAGAAGAACAACAACACAAACAATGGAGGACACCGAAGCGGTCATGTATTTGTTGCTCACTCTGTGACTTTTTGTTACGCACAAAGTGAAAGAAAAGAGACAGAGAAGACTCCAGGAAGTGTAACAATAGTGAAGCAGTTTTAAAAATGGCGGAGTTGAGTTGTGTTTGGTTTTTACAGTCCAATCAGACGTCTCGCATCCAATGACGCTTCCAATGATGACACTCGTTGGCCAATCAGTGGAAGGCAGTCGGCTGACATCGCATTTTAGTATCACTTCGGCTCACTTGGAACCAGGGCTGAGGAGGTATGAAAAAAGTACCTAGTACCAGGTACCACTAGTGGAAAAGCTCCACAGCCGTGTAGAGCCATACCGTACCACGCCTGTGGAAAAGTGTCATTAGAGCGCTCTTTCCTCCCTGCTGCTGGAAAAAACAAAAATGTATGTAATTTTCCACTAAGATCTTGTCTTGATGATGGAGAATTGGACCACTGCTCAAAGTCTTCTCCAGCTCATCCAAAGCTCCTCAGGGGGGCTCAAGTCTGGACTCTGGAGGCTGGTCTCAGGCTCCCTGAGCCACTCTGTCACTATTTGATCTCCATCAGTCCTGACACTGTCATCCAGGAATATGTCAGAGAAGAAAAGAGCTACTGATGGAAGAACCTGGCCTTCAGTAGATCCAGGTAGTCTCATACTGAACCTGGTCTTCGGTAGATCCAGGTAGTCTCATACTGAACCTGGACTTCGGTAGATCCAGGTAGTCTCATACTGAACCTGGACTTCGGTAGATCCAGGTAGTCTCATACTGAACCTGGTCTTCGGTAGATCCAGGTAGTCTCATACTGAACCTGGTCTTCGGTAGATCCAGCTAGTCTCATACTGAACCTGGTCTTTGGTAGATCCAGGTAGTCTCATACCGAACCTGGACTTCGGTAGATGCAGGTAGTCTCATACCGAACCTGGACTTCGGTAGGTCCAGGTAGTCTCATACCGAACCTGGACTTCAGTAGATCCAGGTAGTCTCATATTGAACATGGTCTTCAGTAGATCCAGGTAGTCTCATATTGAACATGGTCTTCAGTAGAGCCACTGAGTCTCCTGACCAACTGTAACTATCCAACGGGAGTGTAACGACTCGGCTTGCATGAACCCAAGTGCACAAATCACAAAGTTTACCAAATAAAGGTATTTATTTACATACAACAAATAACGTTACATACAATAGTGGTGTAGTGGTTAGCACTGTCGCCTCACGGCAAGAAGGTACCGGGTTCTGTGTGGAGTTTGCATGTTCTCCCCGTGTCTGCGTGGGTTCTCTCTGGGTACTTTGGCTACATTGGTTAGCCAGTTACCTAATCCCCATGCATGTTTTTGGATGGTGGGAGGAAGCCGGAGTACCAGTGGCTTTTATTTATTTATATAATGTTACCCCCACCGCCAAAGAGGTTATGTTTTCAGTGGGGCTTTTTTGTTTGTCTGTTGGTTTGTTGGCTTGTTGGTTTGAGTTTTTAACTTTTCAGTTATTTTGTAAACCAACAAACCAACATACAAATAAACAAACCCCGGTGAAAACATAACCTCCTTGGCAGAGGTAATGACAAGGCAGAAAAAAGTAAAGTGACTTAACTTGACTGACATAACAGGGAGGCTCTTACCTCTTTGCCAGGTGATGACTTTTTTAGGCCAGGCAGTGTATTATAACTATAAATTTAATTTAACTTTAAATGTATATTATTACTATAACTATACAACTATAACTCTTATTGCTACAATAACTACAACTAGAACTGACTACTATAACTCATAAACCATGTCATAAACCTGAGGAACAGCAACAGAGGAGGGATCCCTCCTCAGGAAGTAGATGTCATGTCATTCTCCACTACTCTAACGGATTTTACCTGAGCAGCATCACCTCTTCTCCACCCCACCAAACAGATGGAGCCTGGATGACACCACTTCCTTCCACCAAGAAGGATAATGCTCCATGTCACAAAGCTCAGATCATCTCAAACTGGTTTCTAGAACATGGCAAATGGCCTCCACAGCCACCAGCTCTCAGTCCAGTAGAAAATTTGGGATGTGGAGGAACATAGATTCTCATCATAGATGAGCAGCAGCTGAGTGATGCTATCATGTTAATGTGGAGCAGAATCTGTGAGGAATGTTTCCAACCCCTTGTTGAAAGTCTATCACCAAAAATTGAGGCAGGAGGCAAGGAAAAGGGGTCCAACCTTTTACTAGCAAGGTGTACCTAATAAAGTGACCGGTGAATGTATATTATCATTATAATAACATTATTATGAGTACCCGATAGTAGTCTAACAATAATAATAATAGATAATAATAAAAAGCAACTTGAGTCGTAGACATTTTATGTGGCCTAAAGCTGTGAAATGCTGTTCTGTCACCTGATTGGACGAGGCATCACATGCTGAGCTGCCATTGGTCTACAGTGACAGGTTGACTAGCAGTCTGTGTTTACAGGCGGTCCGGCTCATCACTCCGGTCTCCGTCAGGGAGACTCGGTCTTGCAGCTTAACGGACTTCCTGTAGAGACCTGGAAGTGTGTCGACCTGGCTCATGCCATCAGGTAACCCTGCCCCCTCAGAGGCTGGCTTACGTCCTGTTTCCTGTCTGAGTTTAGTTTGAACCATGAGTCTCTGCAGCCCTCCGTACTGTCTGAAGGCAGATTAAACAGCATCTCTATTAAGAATGTTTTGTTCTAACTTAGAACACTGAAAACATTTTAGTATTTTACTTGTATTTTGGGAACAGTTATTCAAAGGAAATGTTTACTCCCAAAATAGTTTAATTCAGTTGCTTTAATTTGTTTGTTCAGGAACTGTTCATCTCAGATCGTACTGGTGGTCTGGAGAGGTTTACCTGAGCTCAGGTCAGCAGGTGAGGCTTTACCTGGCCTACCAACACTCAACAAGGTGAGTCTCTGCTGGTCAGAGCAGGAAATGGTGTGGAGGGGCACTGAACCCCCAGAACTGCCTTCAGGTTTGCTGATCTGATCCAGGTCCTGCCTTTGATCCAGATCCTGTCTTTTATTCAGATCCTGTCTTTCCTCCCTGTCTCCTAGGCAACAGGCAGGAAGCTGCTGCATCACCCCACTAACAGTAAACATGGCCGCAGGCAGGGTCAGGGGTCCAGGGTCCGGTCTAGTTTGGGGGCTCTTGGTTCTCTGTGGAAGGACAGGAAGGAGGAGCAGCAGGAGGAGCAAGTGGAGGTCGCTGAGTACCCACCTCCCACTGCCACAATGAAGGGAACTCGAGTGACATCATCACATGGAGACAATTACATCATCCTGTCACCTGTAAATTCAGGAGGACAGGTTAGTCTGTCTCATCCGGATCCACCTGACCATGACTCACCTGGACGCTTTCACCTGACCCAGAGCGAACCCTAGACCACTTCACCAGAACTAGACCATTACCGATGGAGTTTCTCCTGACCAGCCTAAACTAGAACCCTTTGAGAGACTAGAACCCTTTGAGAGACGTTAGCTGAGAGACCGGACATTTCTGTTTTGGGTTCATAATGAACAAACCCTAAACCACTTCATCAGAACCTCATGATCCACATGACCCACCATCACTGATGGTTTTCATTTTTCCTCTGACCCAGGCAGAACCTGACTAGTATCAGTTTTGGGTTCCAATACTAACGTAATTCACAGATTGAAAATTTTCAATCCACCCTGCAGAAATTTACGCCTGTGCTTTAACTGACCGCTGAAACGACTCCACAGTGATTCCTGTCAGCTGCTCTGCCAGCTGGCTGAAAACTGTGGAACGGATTTCCTGAATAGAGGCGAGTCAGTGAAACACAGAGAAGAGACTCGTCTCCGTTCAGGAAATCCATTCCACATTTTACAGCCATCCCTACCTGGAACCTCTCTGAGGGTCTTTCTCCTGCACCAGAACATGACTTCCTGCAGAACCTTCAGACTGAAACAAAGGCTTTTTTATTTTTCCAAACCACAGGTATCTATTTTCTGTCAGTGTGATGAAGGTGTGAGGAACATAGTGGACACATGCAGAACTTAAATTTGTCAGTTGTTTCCTCCTTCATTTTTTACCGTCGCACTTTCTGCTGAAGCTGTCGTAAGTGTGCATTGATGCAGACTCGCTATGCAGGCTCAATGGTCCACTCACCCTCCGCCTTGAATGGTTTGGGATGGCTAGTGTGTAGGGAGAGTGTGTAGTGGGCAGTTTAGGACTGGGTTAAAATGTTCTGGGATAATCTGAGGTCTGTTCTGTGTTCCAGCTTCTGCAGCCAGTCTATCAGGACAGGAACGGAACCATTGGTAGGACGTCTACTCTGATCCTGAACAGCTGATCTCAGTATTGATGCATCTATTGATCAGGAACTGATACTGTGTGCTTGATCTCCAGGACGTCTGTACCAGACTCACCCCAGCAGAGGCCAGAACCTCCTTCACGACTATCGGCCTGGGTCGTTACGGCGACCGTTCACCGACTGTACCTCCACGCTGCCCCCGCCCCTCCAGACCTCCTCTTTGGTAGCCTCGTCCGGTAACTACGGCAACTACCAGAACTGCACCATCGTCCAATCACATGTGCCCTGCTCTGCCTATGGGACCTACGTCACGCTGGCGCCCAAAACGCTCATCTTTCCCATCTTCGTCCAGGTAAGAATCCAGAACCTGGATCAGCACCATCACAGAATCCATATCCTGTTGTTTTGTTCTGGTGTTGTTTACTCCTGTTGTTGTTGTTGTTGTTGTTGTAATTGTTGTTGTTGTTGTTGTCAGCCTCTGGACCTAGGCAGTCCAGATAGAACCCTGCTGATGTCAGAGGAAATGGTTCTACACCAGGACGGCCTGAGGCCTGCAAAGGTACCTGTACTCCTAAAGTACTGCAATGATACTGCTAAAATACAGCAAGTGTATACTTAGTACCCTAACTACAGCGGTACTCTAAATGTACTACTCATACTGCAAAGGTAGAAGAGAAACTGAGATTATTGATCAGATGATCTGCAGACTGAAACTGATCCTGAAGGACATGATGACCTCAGACCTGAACCAGGATCTGTTTCACACTAATGGATCTGACACACACACACACACACTGCTGCGTTTCAGTTTCATGTTTTCAGTAAAAGTGAAAACGACTGCAGTCAGGCTAACAGGAACTGAACATGGGTCGAAGAAGAAGAATTCCTTTATGAATCCCTTAGTTTTTCTTTGTTGCACATCACACATTATGAAACACCGATGCACTGATGGAGAGGTGTCAGAGCGAAGGGCTGCTACATCCATCCACCCTGAGCAGGTGGGGGTTCAGTGCCTTGCTCAAGGTCTCGGCAGTACTCAGGAGAAGGAACTGGCTCCTCTCCAGCTATCAGTTCACTCTCCAGACTTGGTCTGACCTGGACTTGACTTGGTGACCCTCTAGTTCACAGTTTTGAGCTACTGCCACCCAAAGGTCAAAGGTCAGTGAGGCTAACAGGATGTTAACAGGACCCCTACTTTTACAGGGTAGGGGTCAACATTCTCACATTACTCCTCTATATCTTTAGACAACAGTTGATGACATATTAATATGCTGACATTATATCACTACAATACCCAGAATTCACTGTTAAACATTCCTGCTGTGCTGCAGAAGTCAGAACTGACTGTTTACTGAACAACAACATGTTTGATTCTGATGTGTGACGTTAATGGGTTCTCTGACTGGGACCAGTAGAACCAGTATGGTTCCAAATTATGTGCAGATACAGTGGATAAAATGTTAGCAGGTTGCCATGACAACACACGATTTTCTGACACATGCTGTGGTTCATAAAGCATGAACAATATAAAATACTTGACATACTATCAGTTATGCAGAAGTACTATCATAATACTGCCATGTGACACATCCTTGTTTTTATTGTTTCAGGTGACTGTGTTGATCTACAGTGACCTGCTGCTCTTCACCAGAGAGGACGAAGCTGGACGCTGCAACGTCCTCCAGAGTCCAGAGTACCTGAACACACTGCAGCTGAGAGAGGGTACACAGTACACAGTACACGCATGTTGTATAGTGTGTACTGTATTATATTGTGTTGTACTGTGTGTCCAGTGTCGGCGGCGCCGCTCTTACTCTACTTCCTGCGGAGCTCTCATGGCAGCTGGCACTGTGTCTTCAGTCTGGAGGCATTCAGCATCGAGCAGAGGGTCAGAGTCAGCCTCTGTCTCCATGACAACATCCATCTGCAGATGGCCACCATGGAGACCAGACAACAGGTAAATCAGAGATGGTTTGACGCTGTAAACAGGAAGTAGATGGGAAGTGACATGTTATCCAGAACAGGAAGTAGACAGGAATTTTTCCACACCTAGCTCAGCTAACACTGGTAAAGCTAAAGGTAACGCTAACCCTGGGACGAGCTGAAACCCACTGAAGCATGTAATTGCTAGTAGGAGAAATAAGAATTCTAGACATCATGATTCATGATTCTTCCTCTCATCCACTTCCAAGTTTTAATTTCTGAAATTCAGAATCAAAAACTTTTCTACCACCTTTAGCAAACAGCTGAAACAACCTGAGCAGAGAAATAAATGAGTCAGATTGATCCTGTTGGTGGATGAATGCAGATCAGACACATGAGCAGAAGATCTTTTTCCTCTTCCTCTTCCTCCTCCCTCTGCTTCTCCTCCTCTTCCTGCTCCTGCTCCTCCTCTCCTCCCCTTCCTTCTCTTCTCCTCCTTTTGCTCCTCCTCAGCTCTCAGACTTTGGTCTCCTCTCTCTCAGTCAGTCTGACCTCCTCTATCGTCCTTCCTCTCCTTACTCCTCCTCTGATCCTCCCCTCCTCCACTCCTCCTCCCCTTGCTCTTTTCTCTGTGACCCCCTCAGACCTCCTTCCCCTCCTTCTTTCTCCCCCAGCTCTCCCTTCACCACCTCTCCTCTTCCTCCCCTCTCCTCCTACACCTCCTTACCTCTTTCCAGCACCTTCCCCAGCCCACCTACCACCTCTCCCTCCCAGAGGAGTCCAGTCTGGAAGGACAGAGGAGGCACAGAGGACGAGAGGAGGAGGAGGAGGAAGGAAGAGGTGGAGGAGCGTCAGCAGGGAGAGGGGGAGAGTGCCTCAGAAACATCAGAGAGAGGCCTCCTGCTCAGCCCTCATCACTTCATCAACATGGAGGAGGAGGCAGAGGACGAGGAGAGTGATGAAGAGAACGAGCAGGGAGGAGCTGCTGAGGAGCTGAGGATCTACAGACCTGCAGGTCAGTCTAACACGCCTAAGACCTGAAGGATCTGATAAGACTGAAGGATCTGATGAGTCCTGGAGGGTCTCAGGACAGTAAATAATAATTGTGTCATTTGTCTGTCATTCAGTTCTACGGCGCTCTCTCTCTGAGGGATCTCTGCTGCAGGAACCTCAATCGCCCCGCTTCCTGTCCGACAGCACCATCCATCGACTCACTCGACCCACAACCTTTGACCTTGACCTTGGCACTGGCCCCTCCCCCCGACCCCCCTCTGTGCACACGCTGAGGAAACAGTTGACCAAAGAGGGGGGGTCTCTGTATCACATGCTGCTGCTGCTCAATGGGCCCAAGGTGAGACCTGATGAGACCACTACAGACCAGCAGGGACCAGTAGATTCTGGTGGGGTCCACCAGGGACCAATTTCTGACGGATGTTGTTTTTGTTTAATTCAGGATCCCAAGTTCAGAAACTTTCAACTGAAGAGGAAGAAAAAGAGTCTGTAAGTACACACTAAGTACCCAGTACTCATTAAGTAAACTAAAGGCCAATTTATAGTACTGTGTAAAGTGCTGTACGTAGAGACGGAGAGCCCTCTGCATCGCCAGAGAGCCTGACAGAGAGCCTCTCTGTCCTCTCCGGGCGCATGATTTTTTTTTTTAACTGTCCGTCAATCCGTCAAGGGAAGATGGAGACGGCAAGGGCTGTGATTGGTCCTCTAGTTACACCCTGCTGTGAAATGCTGCCATGTTAGCATTTAAAGTGGTGCAGGATAAATGTTAGCATTTAAATTGGTGCAGTATAAACATTAGCATTTAAATTGGTGAAGTATAAATGTTAGCATTTAAAGTAGTGCAGGATAAACATTAGCATTTAAAGTGGTGCAGTATTAACGTTAGCATTTAAATTGGTGCAGTATAAACATTAGCATTTAAAATGGTGCAAGATAAACGTTAGCATTTAAAGCGGTGCAGGATAAACGTTAGCATTTAAAGCGGTGCAAGATAAACGTTAGCATTTAAAGCGGTGCAGTATAAACGTTAGCATTTCAATTGGTGCAAGATAAATGTTAGCATTTAAAGCGGTGCAGGATAAACGTTAGCATTTAAAGTGGTGCAAGATAAACGTTAGCATTTAAAGTGGTGCAGTATAAACGTTAGCATTTCAATTGGTGAAGTATAAACATTAGCTTTTAAAGTGGTGCAGGATAAACGTTAGCTTTTAAAGTGTTGTAGGATAAACGTTAGCTTTTAAAGTGGTGCAAGATAAACGTTAGCATTTAAAGTGGTGCATGATAAAGGTTAGCATTTAAAGCAGTGCAGGATAAACGTAGCATTTGAAGTGGTGCAGGATAAACGTTAGCATGTAAAGCGGTGCAGGATAAACGTTAGCATTTAAAGTTTTGCAGGATAAAGGTTTGCATTTAAAGCAGTGCAGGATAAACGTAGCGTTTGAAGTGGTGCAGGATAAACGTTAGCATTTAAAGTGATGCAGGATAAATGTAGCATTTAAAGTGGTGCAGGATAAACATTAGCATTTAAAGCAGTGCAGGATAAATGTTAGCTTTTAAAGCGGTACAGGATAAACGTTAGCATTTAAAGTGGTGCAGTATAAACGTTGGCATTTAAATTGGTGTAGTATAAATGTTAGCATTTAAATTGGTGAAGTATAAACATTAGCATTTAAAGTGGTGCAGTATTAACGTTAGCATTTAAAGTGGTGCAGGATAAACGTTAGCATCTAAAGTAGTGCAGGATAAACGTTAGCATCTAAAGTAGTGCAGGATAAACGTTAGCATTTAAAGTGGTGCATGATAAACATTAGCATTTAAAGCGGTGCAGGATAAACGTTGGCATTTAAAGCGGTGCAGGATAAACGTTAGCATTTAAAGCGGTGCAGGATAAATGTTGGCATTTAAAGCGGTGCAGGATAAACATTAGCATTTAAAGCAGTGCAGGATAAACGATAGCATTTAAAGCGGTGCAGTATAAATGTGATCATTTAAATTGGTGCAGTACAAACATTAGCATTTAAAGCGGTGCAAGATAAACGTTAGCATTTAAAGCGGTGCAGGATAAACGTTAGCATTTAAAGCGGTGCAAGATAAATGTTAGCATTTAAAGCGGTGCAAGATAAACGTTAGCATTTAAAGCGGTGCAGGATAAACGTTAGCATTTAAAGCAGTGCAAGATAAATGTTACCATTTAAAGCGGTGCAGTATAAACGTTAGCATTTAAAGCGGTGCAGGATAAAAGTTAGCATTTAAAGCGGTGCAAGATAAACGTTAGCATTTAAAGTGGTGCAGTATAAACGTTAGCATTTCAATTGGTGAAGTATAAACATTAGCTTTTAAAGTGGTGCAGGATAAACGTTAGCTTTTAAAGTGTTGAAGGATAAACGTTAGCTTTTAAAGTGGTGCAAGATAAACGTTAGCATTTAAAGTGGTGCAGGATAAAGGTTAGCATTTAAAGCAGTGCAGGATAAACGTAGCATTTGAAGTGGTGCAGGATAAACGTTAGCATGTAAAGCGGTGCAGGATAAACGTTAGCATTTAAAGTTTTGCAGGATAAAGGTTAGCATTTAAAGCAGTGCAGGATAAACGTAGCATTTGAAGTGGTGCAGGATAAACGTTAGCATTTAAAGCGGTGCAGGATAAACGTTAGCATTTAAAGCGGTGTAGGATAAACGTTGGCATTTAAATTGGTGCAGTATAAACGTTGGTATTTAAAGCAATGCAGGATAAACGTTAGCATTTAAAGTTTTGCAGGATAAACGTAGCATTTAAAGTGGTGCAGGATAAATGTAGCATTTAAAGTGGTGCAGGATAAACATTAGCATTTAAAGCAGTGCAGGATAAATGTTAGCTTTTAAAGCCGTGCAGGATAAACGTTAGCATTTAAAGTGGTGCAGGATAAATGTGAGCATTTTAACTGAGGGATTCCCCTTCATCTACTGTGTTTGTGTGATTCCTCAGAGCTGCTGATGTTCGGAGCCACCTGCTGTTTCTACGGCGAAAGAAAAACACTCGTGTCCATGGTAACAGTCTGGAAAAGGCTCTGAGAAACAACAGGTAGGAACATTGTTGCATTGCGTGTTTGGGCTGGTTCCGGGGAGCATTCAAGATGGTGAATTGAGCTGTTGCACTTTCAGCAGGCTTGTTATGTAAACTTTGTTTTGTCCTTAAATTGTGAGCCTTTAGTGCAACGACTTTCCTTTGAGCCGCTTATTTAACTAGTTGATCTACTTTTGGTCTGTTCTGAGCTCTTTTACAAGTCTTTTTTTTCCGAACACATGTCAAGTGTGCACTTGCAAGTATGACTGACTATGACTACAGCCTGCAAATCTTACGGGATGAGGTATGTGATGAAAGCGACATTGAAGAGATGGTGAAGGACCCGAGCCCCAAAACAAATAAAATAAATGTGAGTCACACTCCAATTAAGGGTCCAAATCAAATGATAAGCCGAGTGACAGCATTTCTGTCCTCCACACCATTCAAGCTTAAGCAGCAAGGTGGATGATCAATGCACTCCTAAAGAACACTGAAAAAAGATTGCGATAAACACGGCGGCTATAAACAAGAACAAGGAGGCTATTGCCCTACTGCAAAACCAAGTCAATGATCTACGGAGGGAAAACAAAACCCTCAGACGTGCATGTGATGTACATGCCCGTTACAAAAGGAGGTGCCTGAAAAGGAGGGAGAGAATACGAGGGAATCTGTCATTGGGATCCTGACAAGCGTGGTGCTCTGTAGATACTGTTCGTCGCCTGGGATAAAGACATGATCCAGCAACGGCAATGTCCAGCAACTCCGAGAGAAATCATTATTCAGTTTGGCATGAGGAATATTCGGGATGAAAAATCATGCAAGAGTATGCAGAAGATTTCGCCAGCAAAGACCAGGTGGCTCAAGCTAAACTCTTGCCGTTGGTGCAAGAAGCCCTGAAAAACTGAAAAAGAGCGTTTCTAAAGGTGCGCTAAACAGATTTCCAGGGACAATAATTGACCATGTAAGTGACACAGAAGGGCACTGGTTAATGGTTGTGATCAAACGTAATGCTGTCTTGTATATTCTGATATATGTCTATGGTTATAATCAAACCATGGAAAAGTAAGTGTTTCTCCTCCTTGAGGAGGATGATTGAGAGACAGAAAGGCTCATATTCTACTGAGAAAATAGGAATTGGGGGTGACTTCAATTTGGCCCCTGACCTTTGGTTAGATCGTCTTCCACCTAAAGGACAAAGTCATAATTACGATAAAATTTTAACTGAATTTACACTGCAGTTAAATTCAGTTGACTTCTAGAGAGTAAAACACCCTTATATCTCACAGTTTACTTGGTTTAGTTCAGTTTTGAATGGCCAGTGTTCAAGGTTAGTTTACTGGTTAATCTCCAACAATCTCATCAGTGATGTTTCTAGTTGTGAAAGCTCAGCATCACCTCTAACTGATCATTGCATGGTTACCTTGTCTTTGCAATATCGAAGGATTGAGGCAAAAGTCGTTAAATAACAGTTTACTGGGAAACACTGAGTTCTATAAGGATGTGAAAAAATTGTTAAAGAAATCTCTGATTTTGATTTCTCACCTTTAAGTAAATGGGAGTGGTTTAAGTTTAAAGCTAAAGAGTGTCGTATTAGATTAAATAAACACCTCAACAAACTTAAAAAGCAAAGACAACAGAGTATGGTAAATGAAATTAATAAAAATTAATAAAATTAGGAAATACTAACGAGCTAAATGCAGAAGAGTATATCCAACTTAACAAGCTTCAAACTGAATTGGATGGTTTATATCTGGAGACAGACTAAAAAAAGATTCAAAGATTACTTATTAATGATGTTACTATACATAGTCAAGAAGCAATAAAGGAAGAGATAATTTATACAGATCAAAATTTTCAGAAGAGATTTAGTCTTTATTTTTGGGAATGATCCAGACATATGCCAAAAAGGTGGATGAAGCAGATGATTAAACAGATAAGTCACCAGATCTTGAAGGGTTGGTCTGTTATTAGAATGCTGCTGTATAATGCCCTGACAGAATGTCCTGGTATATCTAATGGCCATTTATTCCCGACAATAACAAGGGGACTCATTACTTTACTACCAAACTAACTCATTTATACTCTAACCACCTGGATTGTGGCATAACAAAACTCGTTGATGAATGCCAAGCTTTCAAATGTCAGCTTTCTTAAAAGGCAAATATACATAATATAAATAATAATAAAAAATAATAATAAAATATACATAATCACACCAGGCTGACACTTGATATGTTGGACTATAGAGATTATATTGTTTCAGAAAGTTTTGTGCTCTTTTTAGATTTTTAGATCTTTTTGCTGGAAGCTTTAAACTTTTTGGGTTTTGGTAAAAACTTTGGAGTATTGTTAAAATGTTTTATACTGATATAAGCAGCTGTGTATCTTTAAATCCTGGTATGACGCAGAAGTTTATGGTATCGCGACATATTCGACAAGGTTGTCCTATATCTCCAAAGCTCTTTATCTTGGCTACTCAGTCACTACCTACTCTAATTCAACAATCCCCAGAAATAGAGGGTATTACCATCTTTAACAAGGAGTTTAAATTGAGTCAATTCGCAGACGACATGGCCATCTTCTTAAAAAACAAATCAACAGTAGGAAGAACAGTAAAAATGTATCTTATTTCTCTAATGCTTCAGGACTGTCTCTTAATATTAAAAAATGTGAACTACTCCCCATTCATGAATACCCTGACTCCACTATAGCAGACTGTATGTTGTATCTGAGGTGAAATACTTAGGGATAGTCATATCACAAAAATCTTATTTGAAAATTAAAAAAGAATCTTATTAGACTTATTAGCCACTCCTTGTATATTTCTTCTAATAATATTAATAAAGTAAACTCTGTTATTTTTAAATTTTTATGCAGAAACAAGACACATTATCTTAGAAAGTTTCAGCTTGTTGTGGTGTGAAAGCGCTTGACTTTGAAGCAATGGTTGGTACATGCAGGTAGAACTGTCTGACTCTATGTGGTTTCATTCGCCACGGTCTTTGTTTAGTAAACTAGAGTTCTTTTTAAAATGTGATTTCTGTTAAATTGTCAAATTTCCACAGATTCTCAATTTCTGGAAGTTGTTTTTCAAGCATAATTTTTCACCTCATAGATCAAGTTTATGGAATAATAGAGCAATACTATTCAATAGAAAATCTATGTTTATTAAAAAAATGGTTTGAGAAAGGGATAGTTTTTGTCACAGGTTTGTTTGATGATACTGAGACTATAATTGATTTTACATCCTTCTTGAATAAATATGATTTAAGTCAAGTGTCATGCAAAATGTATTAAGGTTTGTAATAAAATTCCCTTACCACTTATTCATTTGATTAAAAGTGCCCTGATGTACGGTGATATTGACATTACCTGTGTTAGTGATTGAGGAGTATGGGTTATCGGACAAGAAATTTAATAACAAGTTTATACTTCAGTCTTAAATCGAGATTATTTAATGACTATCACAGAGGGTTCTATTCTGACACTTCACTGTCTTTAAGCTTGTCTACATAAGAAAAGCCCACCCACATTACATTCCCCGCAAAATCAAAGAAACACATTTCAAATTGATCAATAGAATCGATCCAACTGCTGAATTTATGAAAAGATTTAAATTTGAAGTCGACCCCTGTATCTTCTGCAATGAAGCTGAAGAAACTCTTGATCACATTTTTTTCATGTCCTGTCACTTGTTCACTTGGCGTGAAGTTAGAAATGTTATCTCTGAAAACCATTTCCATCCCAACTTTGCAAATCTCAAATGTTATTTTTTACATGGATAAAATCTGTCTTTTCTGGTGAATGTCATTACATTATTAGCTAAATATCACATCCACTGTTACAAGTGGAGAAAAATGAAACCTTCTTTTCAAATTTTTAAATGATTTCAAGATCTTTTTTGTCTCTATAAAGAAAGTTAAATCGAATAATTCTGCAAAATTATCAATCGACATATCTAAATATCTTTTAGTTTAATCAGTTTCTTTTGAATTGTCGATGCTCTCTGCCATTCAATGCCTTACTTGTGTTCATTTCTATTGTTTTCTTTTCTACCCCATTGCTTATGTGTATACCTTTGTGTATCGGTACCCGCTATCTGTGTTGTAATTCCTCAACTAGTGTTTTGTGTATAGCTTGTGTTCAATTATAATTAAAAAAAAAAAAGTTTGGGCTAGTTCCTGCTGGGTCCTCCTGCTAGTTAAGTTGGGTCCCACAGAGTCTTCTGGTTTGAGATGGGCCCAGTTGGTTCTTACTGGTTCTGTTTGTGTTATGCTGGTACCAGTAGGTTTGAGGTTTGTTTTGTTTTTCAGACCATCTACAAAGGAGGTGCTCCGGTGGACGGAGAGCCTGGAGGCTCTGTTGACCAATCAGTGTAAGACCACTTCCTGCTTGTCTCTGTACAACAACAATAATCAATATAATCAGTAATCAGTTTAACCAGATGGTGGCAATTTAAAAAAGTGTGGACTGAGTCTGATATGTTAGCACAAGGCTAGTGTTAGCACAAGGCTAGTGATAGCACAAGGCCAGTGAGAGCACAAGGCTAGTGATAGCACAAGGCTAGTGATAGCACAAGGCTAGTGACAGCACAAGTCTGTTGTTAGCACAAGGTTAGTGATAGCACAAGGTTAGTGGTAGCACAAGTCTGGTGTTAGCACAAGGCTAGTGTTAGCACAAGGCTAGTGATAGCACAAGGCTAGTGACAGCACAAGTCTGGTGTTAGCACAAGGCTAGTGATAGCACAAGGTTAGTGATAGCACAAGTCTGGTGTTAGCACAAGGCTAGTGATAGCACAAGGCTAGTGATAGCAGAAGTCTGGTGATAGCACAAGGCTAATGATAGAACAAGGCTACTGATAGCACAAGTCTGGTAATAGCACAAGGCTTTTGAAGGCACAAAGCAAGTGATAGCACAAGTCTGGTGTTAGCACAAGGCTAGTGTTATCACAAGGCTAGTGATAGCACAAGGCTAGTGATAGCACAAGGCTAGTGACAGCACAAGTCTGGTGATAGCACAAGGCTAGTGATAGCAGAAGTCTGGTGATAGCACAAGGCTAATGATAGCACAAGGCTAGTGATAGCACAAGTCTGGTGACAGCACAAGGCTAGTGAAGGCACAAAGCAAGTGATAGCACAAGTCGGCTAGTGATAGCTCAAGGCTAGTGACAGCACAAGTCTGGTGTTAGAACAAGTGTAGTGACCGCACAAGTCTGGTGTTAGCACACGTCTGGTGTTAGCACACGTCTGGTGTTAGCACAAGGCTAGTGATAGCACAAGGCTAGTGACAGCACAAGTCTGGTGTTAGAACAAGGCTAGTGACCGCACAAGGCTAGTGATAGCACAAGTCTGGTGTTAGCACAGGGCTAGTGATAGCACAAGGCTTGTGACAGCACAAGTCTGGTGTTAGAACAAGGCTAGTGACAGCACAAGGCTTTTGAAGGCACAAAGCAAGTGATAGCACAAGTCTGGTGTTAGCACAAGGCTAGTGTTATCACAAGGCTAGTGATAGCACAAGGCTAGTGACAGCACAAGGCTAGTGACAGCACAAGTCTGGTGATAGCACAAGGCTAGTGATAGCAGAAGTCTGGTGATAGCACAAGGCTAATGATAGCACAAGGCTAGTGATAGCAGAAGTCTGGTGACAGCACAAGGCTAATGATAGAACAAGGCTACTGATAGCACAAGTCTGGTAATAGCACAAGGCTTTTGAAGGCACAAAGCAAGTGATAGCACACGTCTGGTGTTAGCACAAGGCTAGTGTTATCACAAGGCTAGTGATAGCACAAGGCTAGTGACAGCACAAGTCTGGTGATAGCACAAGGCTAGTGATAGCAGAAGTCTGGTGATAGCACAAGGCTAATGATAGCACAAGGCTAGTGATAGCACAAGTCTGGTGACAGCACAAGGCTAGTGAAGGCACAAAGCAAGTGATAGCACAAGTCGGCTTGTGATAGCTCAAGGCTAGTGACAGCACAAGTCTGGTGTTAGAACAAGTGTAGTGACCGCACAAGTCTGGTGTTAGCACACGTCTGGTGTTAGCACACGTCTGGTGTTAGCACAAGGCTAGTGATAGCACAAGGCTAGTGATAGCACGAGGCTAGTGATAGCACAAGGCTAGTGACAGCACAAGTCTGGTGTTAGAACAAGGCTAGTGACCGCACAAGGCTAGTGATAGCACAAGTCTGGTGTTAGCACAGGGCTAGTGATAGCACAAGGCTTGTGACAGCACAAGTCTGGTGTTAGAACAAGGCTAGTGATAGCACAAGGCTAGTGACAGCACAAGGCTTTTGAAGGCACAAAGCAAGTGATAGCACAAGTCTGGTGTTAGCACAAGGCTAGTGTTATCACAAGGCTAGTGATAGCACAAGGCTAGTGACAGCACAAGGCTAGTGACAGCACAAGGCTGGTGATAGCACAAGGCTAGTGATAGCAGAAGTCTGGTGATAGCACAAGGCTAATGATAGCACAAGGCTAGTGATAGCACAAGTCTGGTGACAGCACAAGGCTAGTGAAGGCACAAAGCAAGTGATAGCACAAGTCGGCTAGTGATAGCTCAAGGCTAGTGACAGCACAAGTCTGGTGTTAGAACAAGTGTAGTGACCGCACAAGTCTGGTGTTAGCACACGTCTGGTGTTAGCACAAGGCTAGTGATAGCACAAGGCTAGTGATAGCACGAGGCTAGTGATAGCACAAGGCTAGTGACAGCACAAGTCTGGTGTTAGAACAAGGCTAGTGATAGCACAAGGCTAGTGATAACACAAGTCTGGTGTTAGAACAAGGCTAGTGACCGCACAAGGCTAGTGACAGCACAAGTCTGGTGTTAGAACAAGGCTAGTGATAGCACAAGGCTAGTGACAGCACAAGTCTGGTGTTAGAACAAGGCTAGTGATAGCACAAGGCTAGTGACAGCACAAGTCTTGTGTTAGAACAAGGCTAGTGATAGCACAAGGCTAGTGACAACACAAGTCTGGTGACAACACAAGTCTGGTGTTAGAACAAGGCTAGTGACCGCATTAGGCTAGTGATAGCACAAGTCTGGTGTTAGAACAAGGCTAGTGATAGCACAAGGCTAGTGACAGCACAAGTCTGGTGTTAAAACAAGGCTAGTGACCGCACAAGGCTAGTGACAGCGCATCTGGTGTTAGAACAAGGTTAGTGATAGCACAAGGCTAGTGACAGCACAAGTCTGGTGTTAGAACGAGGCTAGTGATAGCACAAGGCTAGTTACAGCACAAGTCTGGTGTTAGAACGAGGCTAGTGATATCACAAGGCTAGTGACAGCACAAGTCTGGTGTTAGCACAAGGCTAGTGACAGCACAAGTCTGGTGTTAGCACAAGGCTAGTGACAGCACAAGTCTGGTGTTAGAACGAGGCTAGTGATATCACAAGGCTAGTGACAGCACAAGTCTGGTGTTAGCACAAGGCTAGTGACAGCACAAGTCTGGTGTTAGCACAAGGCTAGTGACAGCACAAGTCTGGTGTTAGAACGAGGCTAGTGATATCACAAGGCTAGTGACAGCACAAGTCTGGTGTTAGCACAAGGCTAGTGACAGCACAAGTCTGGTGTTAGAACGAGGCTAGTGATATCACAAGGCTAGTGACAGCACAAGTCTGGTGTTAGCACAAGGCTAGTGACAGCACAAGTCTGGTGTTAGCACAAGGCTAGTGACAGCACAAGTCTGGTGTTAGCACAAGGCTAGTGACAGCACAAGTCTGGTGTTAGAACGAGGCTAGTGATATCACAAGGCTAGTGACAGCACAAGTCTGGTGTTAGCACAAGGCTAGTGACAGCACAAGTCTGGTGTTAGCACAAGGCTAGTGACAGCACAAGTCTGGTGTTAGAACGAGGCTAGTGATATCACAAGGCTAGTGACAGCACAAGTCTGGTGTTAGCACAAGGCTAGTGACAGCACAAGTCTGGTGTTAGCACAAGGCTAGTGATAGCACAAGGCTAGTGACAGCACAAGTCTGGTGTTAGCACAAGGCTAGTGATAGCACAAGGCTAGTGATAACACAAGTCTGGTGTTAGAACAAGGCTAGTGACCGCACAAGGCTAGTGACAGCACAAAGAGAAGGAGAAGTGACATGTACCCATGGAGGATCCACCAGTCCACCGAAAAGGAGAGGCTATCGGCCTGTTAGCCTGTTAGCTGAGCAGAGGTCAGCCTGTTGTGATGGTGGTCTCAGCAGAAGACCAACCAGAGACCAGCAGAGCTGACCTCACCAGGCTGACAGGAAATGTTTTTTTGTGTGCATGAAACAGCATCAGAAACGGCAGCCATGTTTTTAAGAGTAAAAGGCATCTATTGGTGGTCTCCTCCTGTTTCCACTGATCAGATGGTCTGACGGTGTTCCGTCACTTCCTGAGGTCAGAGTTCAGCGAGGAGAACCTGGACTTCTGGTTGGCTGTGGAGAGATTCAAGAAGACACAACTTCCTTCCAAGATGGCTGCCAGAGCTGCGAAAATCTACGATGAGTTTATTTCTACCAGCGCAGTGAGACAGGTACCTGTCTATCTGTCCTTCATCTTTCGGTGTGATGGCTGGTTATGTGACCTCACTGCTCTCTGTCTCCAGGTCAACGTGAACTCATCTGTCAGAGAATCGACCAATCAGGGCCTGCGTCTCTGCGTTAACCCCACAACCTTCCAGCTGGCCCAGGATCAGATTTTTGGCCTGATGGAGACTGACAGTTACCCACGATTCCTCAAGTCCCGCCTCTACACCCAGTTAACCAATCAGGGCACACAGACAGAATCGTCCAATCAGACTGGAGCTGGGTCTGTACCAGTCAGCCAATCCTGAGTGAGGAGGAGATGTGGGCAAAGGCTGACCAACATCTGAGACCAATGAAAAGAAACCTTCTCGTTGCATTATGGGAAATGTAGGATTGGGTGTTTTTGTTTTTCCCCAAGTCTGCTGCTCAAACCTTAAAAATAACAACACTTTATATGTTGTAAACAGACATATTTAATCAGATTGTAAAGAATCTCAAATCTGTATTTTACTCAGATTTGACCTTTTATTTCAATTTTTTTAAAAGCTTTGTGAGGCGTAAACATGAATCTGGATATTAAACTGTCACATGTTCTGTTACTGAACTTTTAATCTAAAAGTGAGCTTAACACTTATTTTTTAGCCATGCTAGCAGCAAGACATGTCATTAAAATAAGTTTAGTGGCAGAAATACATTCATGTACCAAGAGCAGTCTATTGTTAGCACTAGCCTCTCGAGCGTTGTGCTAATCAGCATGTGGTAGAATGCTAAGTATGTAAGTTAACATGGTATCTGCCATCCTGAACCTGTTAGCATGTTAGCATTTAGCTGCTAGCAGGCTCTCAGCCTGGTGTGTTAGTCACAGTTTTAATGTATAGGTTTTGGGTAAATGTTTATTGTTTTCTGACGAAATAACTTTTGTTTCTTTAGTAGAACTTTTAGCTAAAGTTAGTGATGTATGTGTGTAATATTAGACAAGACGAATGAAGCTTGTTATTTTAACAGGAGATAGAAATAAAAATAGAGGTTTGTCTCCTCATCTGATGGTGGTAAGGGAAACAGTTTAGCAATAAATGATATAGTTGCACCTCTTTAGTTTTATTTTTTGATTGCTGATATTCATTTTTTTTAATAATGTATAATCTGATAATCCAAGGTAATAGTAGATCTTTAATTATAAAATATAGAAACACACAGATGTCTTAAATGCTGTTTTCCTCTCAATATTTGTATGTTGTTGTTTTTTTATTTAATTCTGGTGTGAAAGCAGATCTAGGTGATGGTTAACTGGTTAAAATGTATTGTTTTTCAAGTTCATTAGATTCCTGTTTGGTTTAATCTGAATTGAAGGATCAGAGCCCCCCCCCCCCCACTGGAGACATTATTCATTACATCATTTCAGGGTTTTTTTTTCATTTAAATGCAGCCATACACAAAGAGAAATATGATTTTACTGCTCAAACAAACCACAACACATGTCCACTGATTACTGTTAAAGTGATCACGTTGTGGTCATTAACAAAATATTTACTGTTTTAGTTTAGTCTCTAATAATCACTTTTTTTTATAGAAATAAATAATCTCCTCCTATTAAACACATACAAGCACCCAGGAATACACAGAAAGACATCACAGTGAAATATGAAAGAAATCCTCCTGAGATCATGAAGGTGAAGAAGTTTTATTAGACAGACATCATCAGGACCTCCTTCCACATCAGAGACAGAAACTCCGTCCATCAGGCCTTTCTACCCAGCCAGGATGTGTTTGACAAACTCGGTGTAGTTGATGAGTCCGTTGGCGTCCTCCTGTCCCACCATTAGCCGGTCCACTTCATTCTCTGTCATCTTCTCCCCCAGGGTGGACAGGACGTGGCGGAGTTCAGCGCCCATCACTGTGCCGTTGCCCTCCTTGTCGAATACCCTCAGACCCTCCACGAAGTCCTCGAAGGTGCCCTGCTCTTTGGATCGGGCCACATGCTGCAGCATGGGCAAGAAGCTGTCAAAGTCCAGCAGCTTGACGTTCATCTCCTCTGCCTTCGGTCTCCCCAGCAGCTTCAGCACCTCATCGTTGGTGGGGTTGTGGCCCAGCGCTCGCATGACGTCTCCACACTGAGCGAAGGTGATCTTCATCTCACCTGCTGGAGTCTCGTCAAACAGCGTGAAGGCATCTCTGAACTCCTCGACCTGGTCCGGAGTGAACTCCACCACAATGCTCTTTAGGTCCACCTCTGGAGGTTTGGGCTCTGCAGGTTTGGGAGGCGGTGGAGGCTCCTCTTTCTTAACCTCCACCTTCTTCACCTCCGTCTTCTTAGGTTCCACTTTCTTGGGAGCCATGGTGCACAGAGGAGGGAGGTGGAGGCGCTTTATAACAGAGATAGTGCAGCGAGGCCGGAGAGACAACCAAAGATGGAAGAAATCTGGAATAGAAACACTCAGAGAAGCGATAAGAGAGGCAGGATAAGACAGGCACAATCAGCCATTACCATGACAACAATCCTGCAATCACACTGTTCTGTCTCAGCTCAAGTAAGTGAATCAAATAAATGAGACGTGTCTGCAGGTCTCTGGTTCTGCTCTGCTTGAGCTGGTTCAAAGGTCTCCAGCTCATGTGGTCTTCAGATGGTCCTGGTGGGATTTTGGTCTGAGGGTGTCTCTGGAGTCTCTTGTGACATTGAAACTATCATTAAAATTCCCTACAGTGATAAGGACAGGGATTACCCATAATGCTGTGTGTCTTTCCGTCTTTAAATAACCCTGATGACAGAGTCCAGACCTGCAGAGGATTCAACAGTAAAGGAATATCACAGTGTAACAGTCTAATATGTAATGATAATAATAATAATACTAATCATGGAAAGTTTAAATCAATAACTGGTTCATATCACATTATCACAATTTTAATAATATTATTGTTACAACACTGGCACACAACATTGGCATGAAATGAGATGAAGGTTTACTGAGATTAAATCACCTCCTCTAATCTACACACTTTATTCTGAAGAATGATAATAATAACAGTTATTAATAATTACTTTCACCTGGTACCGTTAAATAATAAATTTAACTTTACCCTCAAAATGTATGTATTTTTGCCTAATCAGCTGTTTGCTGAGTCATCACTGACCTGGTTACCATGTACCAGTGCTTTACAATAAAAAGTAAATAAATTGTTTATTAAAGAGAATGGAGGCAGAAACAGAAAAGACTCAAGACAAGCTCAAAGTTCGGTGCAGTTAAAAGCCCAGATAGATAAGATGAAGATGGAGATAAGATTCAGAGGTTTAAAACACACATTAAAAGTTTAAAATCAATTCTGTGATGGACGGGAAGCCAGTGAAGGGAGTGAAGAACAGGAGTGATGTGATCTAGTCTGATAGTGTTAAAAGACAAGCAGCAGCAAAAAACTCATATTAAAACTCGTACTGGTGTCTTGCCTGACAGAATCCACTTTGTCAACGAACTGTCGAAGGAAGTTGAGCATGGAGGAAGTGATGATGATGCCCTGAGCAGATGGACCAAGAGGTTTGCTCACTTTAGAATGACAGGGAAATGATCTGAGACTGCAGTTTCAGAAATCTCTTTGAGGGAGACTGAGGGAAATAAAAAGGTCCAAGGTGTTCCCACTGATTGAATTAAATGAAAAATTGAAAACAAACTTTTGAAGTCAGTGGTGAGTTGGTCAGATGAACAACAAACATGAAATACAAACAGATAAGGAGCTTATCATATTTTGGGAGAATGTCTTCCACACACTCAGAAAACTTATGAATAAAGAAATACTTATATTTCAGTGGATGACAAAGAACAGCACAGATCACAGACTCCACCACAAACACCTGCAGTTCAAAAAAGACGCATATATCTTTAAAACTGTCAGCATTAATAATGAGGTTCGAGAGGTGATGAGTAGCTAGTGATCGGACAGGATTATTGACCAGTAGGAGCAGCCTGCTGGTCTCTGATTGGCTCATGGTTTTACACAGGTGTTCCTGGTTGACAGGTGTGATGTCACACAGCAGAGACTGAAGTGTGGCATTCTGGGATATCATCAGGAACTGACTGGAGATCTGGAGACACAGGGACGACTGAATCAATCACTCAATCAATCAGTCAAGAGAAATCAGTGATCAGTGGTTAAAGGTAACTGGTTGTGATTAGAATATTGCACAGGAAAAACTAGCACAACAAAATAATCAGAACAATGTAGATCTAGTACTACTAACATACTATTACTGACATATCACTACTGATATACTACTACTGACATACTACTACTGACACATTACTACGAACATACTACTACTGACATATTACTACTGATATACTACTACTGACATACTACTACTGATATACTACTACTGATATATTACCACTAACATACTACTACTGACATATTACTACTGATATACTACTACTGACATATTACTACTGATATACTACTACTGACATACTACTACTGATATACTACTACTGACATATTACTACTGACATACTACTACTGATATATTACTACTAACATACTACTACTGACATATTACTACTGATATACTACCACTGACATACTACTACTGATATATTACGACTGACATACTACTACTACTGACATACTACTACTGATATATTACTACTAACATACTACTACTGACATATTACTACTGATATACTACTACTGACATACTACTACTGAAATATTACGACTGACATACTACTACTGATATACAACTACTAACATACTACTACTGACATAATACTACTGATATACTACTATTAACATACTACTACTGACATATTACTGCTGATATACTACTACTAACATACTACTACTGACATACTACTACTAACATATTACTACTGATATACTACTACTAACATACTACTACTGACATATTACTACTGATATACTACTACTGACATACTACTACTGATATATTACGACTGACATACTACTACTGACATACTACTACTGAGATACTACTACTAACATACTACTACTGATATACTACTACTGATATACTACTACTGACATACTACTACTGACATATTACTACTGATATACTACTACTGACATATTACTACTGACATATTACTACTGGTATACTACTGCTGACATATTACTACTGATATACTACTACTGACATACTACTACTGACATATCACTACTGATATACAACTACTAACATACTACTACTGACATATTACTACTGACATACTACTACTGATATACTACTACTGACATATTACTACTGACATACTACTACTGATATATTACTACTAACATACTACTACTGACATATTACTACTGATATACTACTACTGACATACTACTACTGATATATTACGACTGACATACTACTACTACTGACATACTACTACTGATATATTACTAATAACATACTACTACTGACATATTACTACTGATATACTACTACTGACATACTACTACTGATATACTACTACTGACATATTACTACTAACATACTACTACTGACATATTACTACTGATATACTACTACTGACATACTACTGCTACTGATATATTACGACTGACATACTACTACTACTGACATACTACTACTGATATATTACTAATAACATACTACTACTGACTTATTACTACTGATATACTACTACTGACATACTACTACTGAAATATTACGACTGACATACTACTACTGATATACAACTACTAACATACTACTACTGACATAATACTACTGATATACTACTATTAACATACTACTACTGACATATTACACTGATATACTACTACTAACATACTACTACTGACATACTACTACTAACATATTACTACTACTGATATACTACTACTAACATACTACTACTGACATATTACTACTGATATACCTACTACTGACATACTACTACTGATATATTACGACTGACATACTACTACTGACATACTACTACTGATATACTACTACTAACATACTACTACTGATGTATTACTACTGATATACTACTACTAACATACTACTACTGACATATTACTACTGATATACTACTACTGACATATTACTACTGGTATACTACTGCTGACATATTACTACTGACATACTACTACTGACATACTACTACTGACATATCACTACTGATATACAACTACTAACATACTACTACTGACATATTACTACTGACATACTACTACTGATACTACTACTGATATTACTACTGACATACTACTACTGATATATTACTACTGATATATACTACTACTGACATATACTACTACTAACATACTACTACTGACATATTACTACTGATATACTACTACTGACATATTACTACTGGTATACTACTGCTGACATATTACTACTGACATACTACTACTGACATACTACTACTGACATATCACTACTGACATATTACTACTGATATACTACTACTGACATACTACTACTGATATATTACTACTGACATTACTACTGACATACTACTACTGACATAATACTACTGACATACTACTACTGACATAATACTACTGACATACTACTACTGATATACTACTACTGACATACTACTACTGACAAACTACTACTGACATACTACTACTGACATATTACTACTAACGTACTACTACTGACATATTACTACTGATATACTACTACTGACATACTACTACTGATATATTACAACTGACATACTACTACTGACATACTACTACTGACATATTACTGCTAACATACTACTACTGACATATTACTACTGACATACTACTACTGATATATTACTACTGACATACTACTACTGACATATTACTACTGACATACGACTACTAACATACTACTACTGACATATTACTAATAACATACTACTACTGATATATTACTATTGATACACTACTACTGACATTTTACTACTGGCATACTACTACTGACATACTACTACTAACATATTACTACTGATATACTACTACTGACATATTACTACTGATATACTACTACTGACATATTACTACTGACATACTACTACTGACATATTACTACTGACATACTACTACTGACATATTACTATTGATACACTACTACTGACATATTACTACTGATATACTACTACTGACATATTACTACTGATGTACCACGACTGACATACTACTACTGACATATTACTACTGACATACTACTACTGACATACCACTACTGATATATTACTACTGACATACTACTACTGACATACCACTACTGATATATTACTACTGATATACTCATACTGACATACTAATAATGACATACCACTACTGATATATTACTACTGACATACTACTACTGACATACTACTACTGACATATACTACTACATACTACTACTGACATACTACTACTGACATACTACTACTGATATATTACTACTGACATACTACTACTGACATATTACTACTGACATACTACTGACATACTACTACTAACATATTACTACTGATATACTACTACTGACATATTACTACTGATATACTACTACTGACATATTACTACTGACATACTACTACTGACATATTACTATTGATACACTACTACTGACATATTACTACTGATATACTACTACTGACATATTACTACTGATGTACCACGACTGACATACTACTACTGACATATTACTACTGACATACTACTACTGACATACCACTACTGATATATTACTACTGACATACTACTACTGACATACCACTACTGATATATTACTACTGACATACTACTACTGACATACCACTACTGATATATTACTACTAACATACTACTACTTACATACTATTACTGACATATTACTACTAACATATTACTACTGACATACTACTACTGACATACTACTACTGACATATTACTACTGACATATTACTACTGACATACACTACATACACTACTGATATACTACTACTGACATATTACTACTGATATACTACTACTAACATACTACTACTGACATATTACTATTGATACACTACTACTAACACACTACTACTGACATATTACTACTGATATACTACTCCTGACATATTACTACTGACATACTACTACTGATATACTACTACTGACAAATTACTACTGACATACTACTACTGACATACTACTACTGATATACTATTACTGACATACTACTACTGACATACTACTACTGACATATTACTACTGACATACTACTACTGACATACTACTACTGATATATTACGACTGATATATTACTACTGACATATTACTTCTGACATTACTACTGATATACTCCTACTGACATACTACTACTGACATACTGCTACTAACATACTACTACTGACATACTACTACTGATATACTACTACTGACATATTACTACTGATATACTACTACTGACATATTACTACTGATATACTACTACTGACATACTACTACTGATATACTACTACTGACATATTACTATTGATACACTACTACTAACACACTACTACTGACATATTACTACTGATATACTACTACTGACATATTACTACTGACATACTACTACTGATATATTATTACTGACATACTACTGCTAACATATTACTACTGACATATTACTACTAACATACTACTACTGACATATTACTACTGATATACCACTACTGACATACTACTACTGACATATTACTACTGATATACTACTACTGACATATTACTACTGATATACTACTACTGACATACTACTACTGATATACTACTACTGACATACTACTACTGACATATTACTACTGACATATTACTACTGACATACTACTACTGAATACTACTACTGACATACTACTACTGACATATTACTACTGATATACTACTACTGACATACTACTACTGATATACTACTACTGACATATTACTACTGACATACTACTACTGACATATCACTACTGATATACTACTACTGACATACTACTACTGACATATAGCTACTGATATACTACTACTGACATACTGCTACTGACATATTGCTACTGATGTACTACTACTGACATACTACTACTGAATACTACTACTGACATATTACTACTGATATACTACCACTGACATATTACTACTGATATACTACTACTGACATATTACTACTGATATACTACTACTGACATACTACTACTGACATATTACTACTGACATACTACTACTGACATATTACTACTGACATACTACTACTGACATACTACTACTGATATATTACGACTGACATACTACTATTACTGACATGCTACTACTGATATACTACTACTGACATACTACTACTGACATCCTACTACTGACATATTACTACTAACATACTACTACTGATATATTACTACTGACATATTACTTCTGACATTACTACTGATATACTCCTACTGACATACTACTACTGACATACTGCTACTGACATATTACTACTGACATACTACTACTGATATACTACTACTGACATATTACTACTGATATACTACTACTGACATATTACTACTGATATACTACTACTGACATACTACTACTGATATACTACTACTGACATATTACTATTGATACACTACTACTAACACACTACTACTGACATATTACTACTGATATACTACTACTGACATATTACTACTGACATACTACTACTGACATATTACTACTGATATACTACTACTGACATATTACTACTGACATACTACTACTGATATATTATTACTGACATACTACTGCTAACATATTACTACTGACATATTACTACTAACATACTACTACTGACATATTACTACTGATATACCACTACTGACATACTACTACTGACATATTACTACTGATATACTACTACTGACATATTACTACTGATATACTACTACTGACATACTACTACTGATATACTACTACTGACATACTACTACTGACATATTACTACTGACATACTACTACTGAATACTACTACTGACATACTACTACTGACATATTACTACTGATATACTGCTACTGACATACTACTACTGATATACTACTACTGACATATTACTACTGACATACTACTACTGACATATCACCACTGATATACTACTACTGACATACTACTACTGACATATAGCTACTGATATACTACTACTGACATACTGTTACTGACATATTGCTACTGATGTACTACTACTGACATACTACTACTGAATACTACTACTGACATATTACTACTGATATACTACCACTGACATATTACTACTGATATACTACTACTGACGTATTACTACTGATATACTACTACTGACATACTACTACTGATATACTACTACTGACATATTACTACTGACATACTACTACTGACATACTACTACTGAATACTACTACTGACATACTACTACTGACATACTACTACTGAATACTACTAATGACATACTACTACTGACATACTACTACTGACATATTACTACTGATATACTACTACTGACATACTACTACTGACATATAGCTACTGATATACTACTACTGACATACTACTACTGACATATTGCTACTGATGTACTACCACTGACATACTACTACTGACATATTGCTACTGATATACTACTACTGCACTATAGTCACACTGTCTGTAGAGATCTACTACTAATACATTAGTGTGTAGCTGTTCAATAACAGTAACAACTAGAATAATTAATTAATACCTGATGAATCTTTCAGGCGCAGTTTTTCTCTGATGACTGAATTCAGATCAGCAAATACCACCTCCTCATGCCTGTCTGCATCTACCTGCACACAACAGGTGTATCTCAGTCAGGTGTATCTCCGTCAGGTTTATCTCAGTCAGTTGTATCTCAGTCAGGTTTATCTCAGTCAGGTGTATCTCCATCAGGTGTATCTCTGTCAGGTGTATTTCAGTTGGATGTATTACTGTCAGGTGTACCTGTGCCAGCAGATCTAGCTGTCTGTAGTATCTGCTGATGGAGACAACGTCTCTCTGAAATGTCTCCAAGCGTCTCCTCAGGGCATGGCTGTTGTCTCCTAGGAGACCGAGATGAGCAGCTCGTTGATGCAGACGGCGGCGCAGTGTCTCATTGGAGCAGAGCAGCAACATCACCAGGTCAGGAGAGCCGAACTGAGCGCAGATCAGAGCAGTTAACAGAAATAACATCAATCAGTCTGTGATCTGATGATCTGATCTACTGCTTCCTGCTCTAGACCTGTTTCTACAGACCGGTCTGGTCCCTGGGCCCCTGGACCCTGATGGCCTCAAACCCAGTATGCTGAGCCCAGTCCTGTAGGCTAACCTGGATCCCTGTTTTCTCTTTATCTTATTCTATATGTGTGCAGTTTGTGGATCTGTTGAGCCAGACTGAGACCCGCAGCCCTGTTCAGAACCTGGTCCTGGAAGCTGAGAGCCTGGTGGATGTCTCGGGGGAATCCGTCCACAATGAATCCTGTGACCTCCACCTGACCAATCAGCTGTCGCCTCAGCTCTGAGATCGTTTCCTCCTGCAGACAGAACGACAGTCTGGTTACATCATGCTGAAGCCAGTGACGGCTTATGGTGTTTCAGGGTTCAGGTGAACTGACTCAGACCTGTGGTCCTAGCTCTCCATGACCCATCATTTCTGAAATAACCTCCCACTTCCTTCTGGGTGAGGTCTGGCTTAGCAGCTGCCTCCTGAGCAGCTCGTCCAATGAAATGACTCTGAAGCCGAAGCAATGAGCTAGCCTAGCCGCCTGACTTCCTTTCCCACTTCCTGGGCCACCTGGGGGGATAAAACAGCATCAGGTGGAACCTGGTCCAGGATCTTCATATCCACATCCTGCCGTCCATCATCTCCTGTCATCTTGCCACCATCAGCTGCCTGACAAAAATACTCTCCGATGAAAGGATTAAGAGATAGTTCTGATTGTGGTTTCTTCCTGGTTCTGCTTCAGGTCTTTTACTGATTCTGGTTCAGGTGTTTTTGTGGATCTGGTTCAGGTGTCTCACTGGTTCTGTTTTTTTTTCTCTCACCAATGATGAAGATGACAACGGGGTGTGTCGTCTGAGGAGGAAGGACGCTGACTTCCTCCCAGAGTCCAGAGCTTTCCGTCATGTCGGAGTCTGAGTCTATGGAGAGCTGAGACCGGATTAGAAGAGGACCAGGACCAGGAGCTGAGAAGAGTCATAGTCACACATCAGACCTTTCTCTCTTAATGGAGACACTTTATAATCAGAACTGAAACTGGACTCCTGGAGTGCTGGACTTGAAATCCAGGTCAATCAAACCCAGTAACCCTCAGTGTTTTTCTTACCATCAGTGCTGAATGTCCTTGTATCTTGTTGTTGCTTCCTCTCAGTGTGGACCGATGCAGGTCCAGGTATGTTTTTGGGGGCGCATCTGGGTTCAGGACCTGTTTGGGGGAGTCCAGATAGTGGTTTATGTTTGCTAGATAACACATGGGTTGCCAGTGGGGCAGTGGAGATATAGTTTTGGGCTCTTAGTGGTGTTAGCTGGGGTACTGGGGATATAGTGGGTGTTGTTAGGGGTATGGACGGAATCAGGGGTGTGGTCATCTGGGCTGTTATTAGAGGTTTAGACGTTGTTCTCATTGGTGCAGGTATTGTAGGGGTTACAGATGCTGCTCTGGGGCTCAGCTGGTGTCTCTCCAGGTGGATGAAGGTGTCCCAGGAGATGGACTCAGGACCCCCCAGTTGTCTGGTTGTGATCAGGCAGGTCTGCAGGAAGCTGACGGGGTCCTCAGGATGATGATACAGAAGACCTGTCAACAAGCTCTGAAACACAAGTTAAAGTTTGGTTGGTTCATAACAGAAGATTTGGCTTCTGGTAGAGCTGCTGATGCAATCTATGATAGTTGCTCTCTGTCTTTTCCAACCTTTAAGTTAATTATTCTTATTTACTGTTTGTTGTTTTCAGTTTAGCTGTGTTTAATGTTAAACAGGACATGATCTCTGGAAAGTTGTTGCTTTTCATCTTGGGGACATTTTCAATCAACTGCTTCTTCATCTTGATCAAAATTATGGCGTCGGCAGAGCCATTGTTTACACCCAGAATCAGAGGGGAGGTGAAGAGGAGGTACAGGGGATGTAAGGCTGGAGTGAAACAACAGAAAGAACAAAGGTGATACAAGCCTTATCTTCCTTCTACCACCATGGGAAGCATGAGATCACTGGCTAACAAGATGGACGAGCTAATGGTCCTGGAGAGAACAACAGTCGTATCAACACCCAAAGGCTCCTTATTTAACAGCAGAACAACAGTTGTATCGTAACGCACGATCTGATATCACCAAGTAATTAAGAGTTCAGATACAAGATTCTTTATTGTCATTATGCACACATAACGAAATTTTGTAGTCTCTCAGCTTTAGGACACACATAAATAAAGAATAAAAATAAAGATATAAAGGACATAAATATAAAAATATAAAATACAAAATATAAAAAATATAAAACACCCGTATTTGCAGAGAAGTAATATATACCATAGAAATGCAATTTAAAATAGGAATAAAGTATTTACAGCAAAAATGTAGTACAGGACCAATGTTAACCCTAACCCTAACATCGGTCCTGGACTCTTAATTACTTGGTGATATCAGATCGTGTGTATCGTAACAGTCTCACCTGCAGCAGCTGAGAGATATGGTGGTTTGACAGGTACTCCTTCACTGCTCTGCTACTCATGATCAGCTTCTTCTTGTTCTCTGGTCTCTGTTTCCTGTGACTTGTCCTCTTCTGGTCTGGATCAGAGTGATGGTTTGGTCTGGTCTAGATCATATTGATGGTCTGGTCTGGTCTGGTCTTGTCTGGATCAGAGTGACGGTCTGGTCTGGGTGATTGACAGCAGCATCATGTGCTGTAGTCATTGTTCATGTTGTTTTCAGTCTAATGATGCTAATGAGCTGCTGAGACACATGACAACACTCAACTATTTCTGTCTGCGCCATAAATAAATACTGCTGTCTGTCGCCGTAATACTATCTTCTGTGACAGTAATACCACTTACAGGGGTTGGAAAATGAAAGTGAAACACTGGCCAATGGTTGTGTTGGAGGTTTCATGGTTAGATGTGAGCAGCCTGGTGGTCAAACTTCATTGATTGTACATTGCACCAGTAAGAGCAGAGTGTGAAGCTTCAGCTAGCAGAGTAATAGCACAGTTTTGCTTAAAATATTCCAATGCACACAACATTATGGGTGATATATCAGAGTTCCAAAGAGGATAAACTGTTGGTGCACATCTGTGACCAAGAGAGCAAGTCTTTGTGATGTATCAAAAGCCACGGTATCCAGGGTGATGTCAGCATACCACCAAGAAGGACGAACCACATCCAACAGGAGGAACTGTGGACGCAAGAGGAAGCTGTCTGAAAGGGATGTATCCAAAAAACATCAAAGCACAGCTGCCCAACTCACTGCAGAATTAAATGTGCACCTCAACTCTCCTGTTTCCACCAAAACTGTCCATCTGGAGCTCCACAGGGTCAATATCCATGGCCGGGCTGCTATAGACAAACCTTTGGTCACTCAATGCCAAACGTCGGTTTCAATGGTGCCAGCAATGAAATCTTGGGCTGTGGACAATGTGAAACATGTCTTGTTCTCTGATGAGTCCATCTTTACTGTCTTTGCCACATTCTGGAGAGTTCTGGTGTGGAGAAGCCCCAAAGAAGCGTACCACCCAGACTGTTGCATGTCTAGAGTGAAGCATGGGGGTGGATCAGTGATGGTCTGGGCTGTAATATCATGACATTCCCTAGACCCAATACTTGTGCTAGATGGACACATCACTGCCAAGGACTACCGAACCATTCTGGAGGACCATATGCACCCAATGGTTCAAACATTGTATCCTGAAGGTGGTGCCGTGTATCAGCATGATAATGCAGAAAGACTGGTGACAGAGTGGTTTGATGAACATGAAAGTGAAGCTGAACATCTCCTATGGCCTGCACAGTCACCACATCTAAATATTATTGAGACACTTTGGAGTGTTTTGGAGGATTTTCCTCCAGCAGCATCACATAGTGACCTGAACACTATTCTGCAAGAATGGCTCAAAATCCCTCTGACCACTGTGCAGGACTTCTATCTGTCATTCCCAAGATGAACTGATGCTGTATTGGCCGCAAAAGGAGAACCTACACCATACTATGAATTATTGTGGTCTAAAACCAGGAGTTTCACTTTCATTGTCCAACCCTTGTACTTCATCCTTTACTTTAATTATTTTACTTTAATTTACTTTTAAGTTTGAATCTCTGGTTCAACTGAAACTGAATGGATCTCAGCAGTGTGTGTGTGTGTGTGGAGAAAGGATTGTGAAGCCTCTCTCTGGTTGCTATGGAAACTGTGATGTCAGCCAGAGGGAGTGTTTGTCCTCCTTCTTTTCCATTGTGCTGGTGTGTGTTTGTGTGTTTCAGTGTGTGTGTGTTATTGTGTGTTGTTGTGTGTTGTTGTGTGTTGTGTGTCTGAATCAGTGAATTCATTCAGAAGAGAAACGAGGAGAAAGAAGAAACTTTGGTGTTGAGGTGAAGTCAAACTTTATTTATTAAACTTTATTTACTCCACTTTATTTATTAAACTTGCTCTTTATAAAGGGTTATCTTATTTTATCTTATCATCTTGTCACACATTTAGTTTAGTATCTTGAGAACCTGAAACTTTATGAGGAAGCAGAACTATAGAACTGGGTTATGGTGTTCTGGTGCTGAATGTTGGACCAGCAGGTGTTGTTCCTCCTGTTGATCCTCCTGTGATTAGACACACTTTAGTGTGGTCTTGACCTACTTCTGAGTGAAAGCAAACCTGGTCTACTGAAATATGGATCCAGTCTGGACTATCTAGACCACCAACCTTCATTAATGTAGATTCCACCATCCTTGGTTTTCTCAGACAGTTCCTTGTGGAGTGAGCTGCAGGATGTGTTTACTGAGCCAAATTTCAGTTCTGTTTAAGTCTGCTTTTCCTGTTTAACAGCCGCATTTAATTAATCTGTTTTGTTGGGCAGCGAGTGAAGAGCCAGGTGAATTGACAGTGGGTCTACTAGAAAAGAATAGAAAATAAATATAAATATCAGATGAAGTGTTTTTTTTAATGTGAAAAAGGCAGTGCATTTTTTTCCTGTGCAAAGTGATAGTGCCTGGAAAAAAACAGTGACAACAATGACAATGACAGTGATGGAGATGAGTCCAGATTGTGTTTCCATCAGCCAGTGATGCTGATGTTGTAGAGTTTTATTGCTGATGGTATGAATGAGCTGCGGTAGCGCTCCTTCTTGCAGGGTGGAAGCCTCAGTCTGCAGCTGAAGGAGCTGCTTAAAGCCTCCACAGTCCATGCAGAGGGTGAGAGGGGTTGTCCATGATGGATGTGAGCTTAGCTAACATCCTCCTCTCACCCACCTCCTCTATGGAGTCCAGGGATCAGTCCAGGACAGAGCTGGTCCTCCTGACCAGCCTGTTCAGTCTCTTCCTGTCCCCCTCTGTGCTCCCTGCTCCCCAGCAGACCACTGCAGAAAACACTGCAGACGCTACCACAGTGTCATAAAAGGTCCTTAGCAGAGTCCTGCAAACTCCAAAGGACCTCAGTCTCCTCAGCAGGTGGAGACGACTTTGACCCTTCTTGTACAGGACATCTGTGTTGTGAGTCCAGTCCAGTTTATTGTTGAGGTGAACACCCAGGTACCTGTAGCTCTCCACCATTTCAATGTCCAGGCCCACTGGTGCTGTCTGGGGTGTCTTCCTCCTGCGGAAGTCAATGACCATCTCCTTGGTCTTACTGGTGTTGAGCTGAAGGTGGTTATGCTCACACCAGTCGACAAAGTCAGTGATGACGGTCCTGTACTCCCGATCGTCCCCCTCAGACACACATCCAATAATAGCTGTGTCGTCGGAGAACTTCTGGAGGTGACAGCTCCCAGAGCTGAAGTCTGATGTGTACAGGGTGAAGAGAAAGGGGGAGAGCACTGTCTCCTGTGGGGCCCCTGTGCTGCAGACTACCATGTCCGACACACAGTCCTGAAGCCTCACATACTGTGGTCTGTCTGTGAGGTAGTCTATGGTCCATGCAGACTCCTACGCGAACCCTATGCCGTAGCCTGACGCGCACCTCCAAAAAATCCTGACTACGCGTTGCATAAACGCGTTGTGACGCAAACGCAAATTAAGAAAGACGGAGAATAAGGTAAATAAATAAGAAAACAGAATGTAGACAAGAGCTGCTGTGACTGACTGCCACTCTCATGGCGCCATCTTGCAAAAAAAAAAATCATAATCCCATCGAGAGCTGCTGCTCCTCTATCTAAAAAAATTGTAAAGGTTTCCAGTTAAGGGCTCACTGAAGAGCCTATTGTTAAAAGTTCCTCTTTGGTGAATATGACCAGTGAGGCTGCCATATTGGGCGTTAACTTACCAGATGTTGATGTTATTGATGTTTAATTCCTAATATTCCATTATCCTGTCGTGGGCTGGTCAAGAACAGCCAAAAGGCTAGATGTGGCTGCAGGGCAATACAATGCAAGGCTTCTGACCAGGTGATGGATCAGTGACTCATTTCCCGTTGCAGTTCTGGAGGGCAACAGAAGAGGGTACTAGAGAGGAATGGGTTGGCCTGATGGATTGTTTTAATTCCTATTCTCTGATCGCTCTCCAGCTAGTCCTCCTGACAGGTCAGGGTTTAACTGTTGATTTGAGACCTCTAACCCTTGTTTTACTCTCTTTCAAACCAGATTCAGCCCCTCCCAGTGACATTAGCTCCTCCCCCTTAAGACACATTGATTTTAGCCCATCCCACTGATGACCACAGTGGCATTAGCTCCTCCCACTGATGATATGGTGACTTTACTTCCTCCTACTAAGGACATGGTAACATTAGTCCCTCCCACTGATGATATAGTGACTCTAGCCCCTCCCACTGATGACGCAGTGACTTTATCCCCACCCACACCTCCACAGCTCCATCATGGCCGACCAGAAGCACTCAGGTTCACCTCATCCCTCTCATCAGAATGGGAGGATCAGGGGGGCAGTACCCAAAGACTCCCCATCCCACCTCCTGGCTGCACCCAGCACCTCAGCCTCCTCCTCACTCCTCACGACCCTCAGGACCCCTGGAGGTCCTGTGACTCCAGTGCCAGGCCCTGGTCCTGAAGGCAGCCACAGCTCCACCAGAACCCGTGGACAGACCATCGGCTCGGCTCTGAGCTCCACAACCATGACTTCAAGGAGTAAGGTATCTGTTATCTGCCATAAAACCTGCTGAATATATCCAGATCCAGAACCTGAAGGTGGTCTGGTTCAAAGTCATGTCTACATTTATGCACTCACCAATCACAAAATGCTTCACTGAGACTTAAAATTAGACACCCGATTCAGATCAAGAAAAAGAGAAGATGTTAAGGAGGAGTTTAATTACAATTTTTAAAACATTATTGTAAAAAATATATGAAGACTGAATCTGAGGTGGATATGTGAATTGTTGTTGCAACAGAATTCCTGATATATACATAAATTGTAGGAACATAGCTGCACAAGAGGCACATGACAATTCACAGAGGCCAGATACAGGGAGGATAATTTGTGTCTGCTTTTCAGGTGCACAGATGAACAAAGTGTGATCTTCAGTATCAGTTCGTCCTTTGTGGTTACACAGGATGTGAGGCTCAGTGATTTGGTGTTATGGAATTTTCTAAAGTTAAGGGTTCATAGGGTCAGCTGTTATTTCCTTTAACAGCATTACATGTTTAGGCCTTTTTCTCCCCAGAATTGAATCACAGTTGAAGCACAGCATCTCAAGGAGGCCACCTATCTCTGGTTGACTAGGCAACCAAGGTCAGGGGAGGCGCCACTGATAGTTAAGAACTTAGGTTGAGTATCTTACTTATATGGGCATATGGGCTATAAGGTGTATGGTAAGACTGACCACCAAGGAGGAGGGTAGGAATATGTGGCGGACTTGAGACTGATTGTTTGTACTCTACAAAGTTTATATTTCTCCTGAATTCAAAATCTTCAAGAAGACTTTTTTTAATCAACTTCAAAGGCTCCTGGGTGTTTCCATTCTCTGGCCATTGACTGATCAGTATTTCTCCATAACATCTGGTAGTGAACTGCACCCTGGGACTCATAGTTCTCTCCGCCAAGGAGGTTATGTTTTCACCAGGGTTTGTTTATTTGTTTGGTTTCTTGGTTTGCAAAATAACTCAAAAAGTTGTGGATAGATTTTGACAAAATTTTCAGGGTTGGTCAGAAGTGGCCTAACTTAAAAATGATTAAATTTTGGTGGTGATCAGATCCAATTCAATGGCACCACCAAAAATTAATCAGTTTTGAGTTAAGCCACTTCCAGCCAACCCTGAAAACTTTTTGAGTTACTTTGCAAACCGACAAACCAACAAACTAAGAAGCCCCGGTGAAAACATAACTTTTTTGGTGGCACAGGTAACTTTAAATAATAAAAAGTCACCGCCGCAACCTTGGCAGAGGTCTGTGCTCTCTGAGTGCTTTTGTAGTTCAGTTTGTTTTCTCCGTTGTTCATGTTCTCAGCTGTACTGTTGTTGTAGTTCAGGAGCAGCAAGCAGGAGGAGCCAGAGGCCCTGCTGGACCTGATCCTGGAGTGTCAGGGTCAGAGACTGGAGGACCAGAGGGCCAGCCTCAGCCTGCTCCCCGACCCAGGACCAGCTGCTCTATGTGGGGACTGCAATCCAGACCAGCCAACCTTACTCAGTCTGGACTTTTACTACATGCTCATCCAATACCAGGTACGAACATGACCGTAATCTACACCACAGTGTTTTTACAGTGTGAAGGCACTGTATAGCATAGCTTACATTCATAACTGGGTACAGGTGGGGACAGGGTACATGAATATAAGGAACAGTGTGTAGCAATTTGTAAAATGGGGTACAGGTAGGAATAGTGAGATGGTTCCAAGGGGTCCAGTGCACAACCTGGGATTGCAAATTTGCCAGGACAAAAAGGCTGTTTGGTGAACAATCATCAAGAGGCAGGTTCACACCATTTGCTTTCTTTACCTCTGATTCTATAATGCAAAGATTCAAGATTCAAGAGTCTCTCAGCTCAAGGACACACATAGGAATAAAAATAACGATATAAAGGACATAAATCTAAAAAATATAAATATAAAATACCTGTATTTGCAGAGAAGTGATATATATACAATAGAAATGCAATTTTTACAGCAGAAATGCTAACAATAGGAATAAAATATTTACAGCAAAAATGTAGTACTTGCAGCAGAAATGTCTATTAGCAGCATAAATGTGATATTTGTAGTAGAAATTCAATATTTATAGCAGAAATGTAATATTTGCAGCAGAAATATGATATTTACAGTGGAAATGTGATATTGCACCCATAATTTAATATTTACAAGAGAAATGTAAACTTGCAGAGAAAATGTGGAGAAGGAGTAGATAAAGTGCATCTTAGTGCAAGAACTGGTGGGCTATTAATTGCCAGCAGGGGTGGGTGTGTGCAGAGGTGTGGGGGGATGTGAAGTATAGGTGTCAAACTACAGGGGGGCTATTGCTTTCACAGCTCTGGGGAAGAAGCTGTCTTTCAGTCTTTTTGCCCTTGTTTTGATGTTCCTGTACCGCTTTCCTGATGGAAGCGGTACAAACAGTATGTTGCCTGGGTGGGTGGGATCGGTTGCAATGCGTCTGGCCATCCAGATCTGGACTCGGTCTATACCGCCCGAGTCCAGATCTGGTAGACGGCGGCCCACAATGCCCTGTGCTGTCCTCACCACCCGGGTTAAGTTTTTCTTGTCCTGTGCTGTGCAGCTGCCATACCACACCGTCATACTGAGACACAGGATGCTCTCAATAGTGGCTCTGGAAAAGTTCGCAAGCAGTTGAGACGAAAGTCCAGTCCGCTTCAGCTTCCTGAGAAAGAAGAGCCGTTGTTGGGCCTTCTTCACCAGGTGTGAAGTGTTCACAGTCCAGGAGAGGTCAGACGAAATGTGGATGCCCAGTAACTTGATGTTGTCCACACGCTCCACTGCCTCCCCATGTATGCAGAGAGGAGCGTGTTCAGTCTTCCTGGACCTCCTTTAGTCCACTATGACCTCCCTTGTCTTGTTGATGTTCAGGACCAGATTGTTCCTGGAACACCATTGTGTGAGGCTCTGGACCTCTTCTCTATAGTGGGTCTCATCGTTGTTGGATATGAGACCCACTACAGTGGTGTCGTCTGCGACCTTCAAGTCTGGTTTATGCTTCTGCGTCGCGGCGACGGCGGAGCTACGGTAGACCCAACGGCGTCGTTGAGCATTTGAAGCTCTACGTCGAGGGAACGTGTTGCTCTGCAATTCACCACCAAGCTGCTGGGGGGGGTGTCTGTGTCTTTGTGTGGCTTCTGGGGGCTCATATCGGATTCCTTGGTTTTCTTCCGACATTAAACAATGACAACTGAGATGGAGCGGGTGTTTCTGGAGATGGAGCTCATAAAATGGAAATTACGTTCTGAGCGGCCCAATCACAGTCCTTGCCGTTCGCGTCTCAACGCGTTGACGTCGACGCGTAGTCAGGATTTTTTGGAGGTGCGTGTCAGGCTACGGCGTAGGGTTCGCGTAGGGGTCTGCGTCGCCACGACGCAGAAGTATAAACCAGGCTTCACAACCATGTTTGTGGAGTGGATGGCAGCGCAGTCATGGGTGAAGAAGGTGAAGAGGGCAGGGCTGAGCACACAACCCTGCGGCATTCCAGTGTTGAAGATCAGTGGGGCAGATGTGGACTTCCCTATCCTCACCACTTCGGGCCTGTTGGTGAGGAAGTCATTGATCCAGGAGCAGAGTGATGTTGACATGGTTAAAGTCCCCAGCCGCGATCACAGCCGCCTCTGGATTAGCGTTCATCTGGCCGCTAATCAGGCAGTAGAGCTCCTCCAGCGCTAATTTAGCATTAGCTCGCGGTGGTATGTAGGCCGCTATGATCATGACACAGCTGAGTTCTCTCACCAGTTTAAACGGTCTGCACTTCACTGCGAAGTATTCCACATCGGGGGAGCAGAAGGTTCCGATGACGTTCGTTGCTGTACACCACGAGTTGTGGATGTACAGAGCCAAACCTCCCCCTTTGTTCTTGTCTGAAGCTGCAGTCCTGTCGGCCCAGAACAGAGAGCGCCCCGCTAGCTCCACCACTGTGTCAGAGATGTTGTTGTCCAGCCAGGTCTCGCTGAAGACAGCCACGCAGCTGTCTGTCTTGCGTGAGATGATCCTCAGTCGAATCTTGTCCAGTTTGTTGACGAGTGACCTGGTTTTGGTAAGGAAGAGACTGGGCCGAGTCGGTTTGTGTGGATTGTCAGAACTGGCTCAGGTATCTGATCAATAAACAGCATAAGAGGGAAGTTGCCGGCAATAATATTTATTTACAAAAACACAAAATAAAGAAAAGCGCAGCGGATGAACGGCCCGAAGCCCGGCCGAGAAGGTGCAGAGAGGGCAGACAGTGTTCCTCACTTGGTTTTTACAGCAGGGACCCCGCCCCCACTAAAACGCACACCAGAGACACGTAAGATAATCAACCTGCATGGGAGAGAATGGGAGACAGCAGAAGAAAACCACACAGGCACACACGACCACACCCATTGGGGTTGTCACAGGATTAGCTCTTTGCCTAGCACACAGCCCACTCCGCTTACCTCGCTTTTGTTTACACTGTCTCCTCCATCTGCTAGGCCACAGAGGGGCGATGGTGGGGGCTTCTGTGGTTTGTAACAGTTCAGGTGGAATAAAATCCAGCTTTGGCAGTGAAAACACTCCGATTTCCCCATTTCCCATATTTCAGCCTTTCTGTACTGTAATAGGGCTTCCAGTCTTAGAAATGTGGGGTGAACGCACTAGCAAAAACACGAAGCCTCGAGCCATCTGCATGCGCCACCATGGTGAGGGAGTAAATGTAAATGGCCTGTACATACAGTATATAGCACAGTCAAAGCTTTACACTACATATCACATTTACCCATTCACACACACATTCATACCATCAGTATTGCCCTGCTCAAGCTGCTTCACAGCAACACACAGAGCTATGTCCGCATCAGTGGCAGAGACTCAATGGCAGAGAATGGTTTCCCATCTCCAGTGACGTTTGCCAGGGCTGCATGGCTGCTCCTGACCTCTTCAACTGCATCATTGACTGCCTGATGTCCAGGGTTTGTGAACGGGTCCCCGGAGTGTCCTTCAGCAACTACCACCTGATTGACCTTGAGCACGCCGATGATACCATCCTGCTCAGCACATCCTACAACCAGCTGAGAGATGCTTTGGGCATATACAGTGAAGAAGCGGAGAAATTTGGCCTCCGAGTGAACTGGACAAAAACCAAGTTCATGTATGTCGGTGATGGACCCGAACCACCTCTGCGGCAGCTTGACAATAACTTTGTGTATTTGGGGTCCATAGTTATGGATAATGGTGACCTAAAACCAGAGATTATCTGTAGAAGAGCCTTGGCAGCATCAGCCCTGCAGACCCTCTGGAAACCACTCTGGCGGCACCAGACCATCTCACACAAGACGAAGCTTCGGAGCTATAACTCAGCGGTACTCTCCATCCTGCGCTACGGCTCGGAAACTTGGCCTTTAAATAAGACTTTGGCCGCAAGACTCGATGGATTTGACAGCAGAGCTCTCAGAACCATTGAGAACATCAGGTAGGGTTAAGGGGTAGAGTCGAGACCCTCGGATCGTCCCCGACCACCAGTCCAACTAGGGATTATGCAGCTGTAGCCAGAGGTAGCCCAGGACTCAAAGAGAAAGGGTGCTAGTTTTGATGAGTAACTGTAAAAATTGCCATGTCTTCCACAGAGGCGACTCTAAGAGGCTAACTCACCTGTGCTCTCAAGACATCAAACTGATCCAGGTCCTGAGAGTCAGAAATGAACTGAGCAAAAAGGGCTTTTAAATTTTCTGCCCCATCTACCTGGAACGATGTGCAGAATGTAATTCTCAGGAAATTCAAGACAGTTTTAAAAGACTGAGAAACAAGCTCAGTTAGATCTTGTGGTTTTACTTTGTAATCATGTTGTCCCACTCTTGTTTTTCTGTAGTGTGTGTCCGTTTTTAGATTATTTTGTGTGTTTGCTGAAACCGCTCTGTTTTCTGAGAAAAGAGGTTTTAAATCTCAATGAGTTTTTTACCTGTTTAAATAAAGGATATTTACACAGTAATTTTGCAGGTTGGCAAGACTCATGGTACAAGACAAGCTCACACCGAACGGAGGAAAACAAGACCATGTAGACATAAGAAAAGTAATCATAGCTGGAAGACAATCACTGACATGGGAGAACACAAGGACAGGAAGCAAAGTGATCTGAAACAAGAGGGAGACAGAGTTACTACAAAATAAACCCGGAAATAGACAGAACAACATGAATGAACGAGACAGTAATGGTTAACTAAAGTTGCATGACAGGACATGACAAAGGGTACATGAATATGAAGAGCAGGAAACGGGAATATGAAGAATAGGCAGCAGGTTTGTGGAGTCAGTATTCCAGTATATACAGTATACAGGTTTAAATGGCTCAAGTGTGGTTTGTGAGCCAATGAGGGTCAAAGTGGAGGATCAGGATCAGAATCAGGTAGGTAATGTCATGGTCTAGAGATATGAAAACTGAGAGTCTTGTCTGTCTGCAGTCTGACAGGATGGAGGACCAGAGGTGCCCCCTTCCTGATCTGGATGAGGTGGTCTGTTCAGTACCTGAGGGTCAGGAGGACTTCTTCAGTCTGCTTCAGAGGGTTCAGTCCAGAAGAATGGACGAGCAGAGATCCTCGCTGTTGCTGACTCACACTGAGGACGACCACGCCACTGACTCTGCCCCCCCACATCATCATCATCATCATCATCAGTGATGAAGGGTCTGAAAGCCCTGGGCTCAGCACAGTGTTACCAGGTGTACCATAATTTGCTGAACATGTGGTTGTGATCATTCTTCCCCAGTGACCCTGAAGGCATCTGTTACCATGTGATGTTTCACTCAGGACAAGGAGCCTGATTGGCTGTTTCAAAAAAGGTTCATTCCCTTACGGTTGGAGGTCTCAAGGCCTATTGATGGGCAAAACAGTTCTTTTGATTGAACTGAATCTCTACGAATCATTCATTAAAAAGATCTGTTCAAAAGATTTGTTCACCAAATCACCCCTTGTCTTGAAGTGCATCAGCAGCCTCTTGAGTCCTCCTCCTCACAAGAGGAACATACTTAGGAGTCAACTTAAGCTGATCAGACGCCGTGAGATATTATCAATCGTTGTGCTCAGCTCAGCTCAGCTACGACTAAATCAGTAAACTTTGATTGTTCACAGCTCATGATTCATTTGCTCACACTGTGCGTCCAGCCACGACATGTCGGACTATTGTATCCAGAAATGCAACGTAAAAAGAAGGAGAAGAAGTAGACGCTTGAGAATGCTAAACAAAAACAGATGTGCTTCCTGTGGAGAAACAGTGAGATCCCCTCAGGAGGGTGACCAGGATTTCAAACAGGTTTGATTTTCTTGTGATCAAACGATTGTTGATCTGGAGCTGGTCATAAGGTGTTAATCGCTTCTCGTTACCCCATGTATACTACACGATGCACGACACACGATTAAGCTGAAACTCGGCCCGATCCCAATTTTCGCCTCACAAGTAGTGATCTGATCTACTGAATGGAGACAGAGACATCATCATCATCAGTTTTATTAGGGTCTTGTTGTCTCTGGTGGGCAGTAGACATGCTGATGGAAGTTATTTAAGGTGTTGTTTAGTGAGGCATGATTGAAATGTCCTGTAATCACCATAAATGCATCCAGATGTTCAGTCTGGAGTTTGGCTGCAGTGGAGCTGATGACATCACAGCTGATGGAGTGATGTAAACAGAGATAGCTATGGACGTAAACTCTCTCGGTAGATAATAAAGACTCATTCCCACAGCAAGCAGTTCAATGTTTGGGGTTACACCACCTCTCACTCACATAGAGTGAAAGCCTTCTCCCTTCTTCTTCCTGCTGCTACACCAAACTAAAGCCATCTTGAGGTTATAACAGGTTTATGATAATTTCCCCCAAAATATGATAATTCTGAGTCTCTGGTACAATAATTCTCCTTCTCCCACGCTGGCCCAGCAGGACTTCAGCAGTCCCTGGAGGACTACAAATACCAGACTTGTCATTGTGTTTTTGTGGATCAGTCTGGATCCAGAATCCAGGATCCAGATTGTGAAACCCCTGAAGACTGATTCCAGTGAAATCACCCTGACTGAGTCCTGCTCGATGTGGTTCTTAGGTCGAATCCTAATTTTCCAGTTATCCCTTCACCTTCACCTTCCCCCTCAAAACTCAGTGGCGAAGGGAAACAGGACACCACTTGACTACCGTTATGTCATCAAACAATGTCCACCCCTCTGTCCTGCAGTGTAAATGAATCAGAATCATCATCAATATGTACCTTTTATAATCTGCTTACATTTCCTACTGTGAACAGAAACATTTCCTTCAGGATGAATGAAGTTTTATCTTGTCTTGTCACAATCAGAATCAGGATCCTTTTATTGGACAGGTATGTGAACAACATGACTCTGGTTCTCCTGTACTCTCTTAGTACAGTATAAAATACTAAAGGAACAGACAGCACACACACAAGGTAAAGAAATTAAATAAAATAAGAGATAAATAACAAACAAAAAAAAGTAGCTCATGAGGGAGTAGTGCATGAAGATAAACATAATTATTATGGGCGGCAGTAGCTCAGTCTGTAGTGACTTGGGCTGGGAATCGAAGGGTTGCCAGTTCAAGTCCAGGTCGGACCATGTGTGGTGAGTGGACTGGTAGCTGCCGAGGTGCCCTGGAGCAAGGCACCGAAGCCCCCAACTGCTCGGGGCCTGGATATGGGGCAGCCCCCTCACTCGGACACCTCTTAGCATGTGTGTTTCATAACTTGTGTGTAATGTGCAAATAAATGTGAAAATAAATAAAAATTACTAACAGAGTGTAAATTGAAATTTCCCTCATTGAGGGACTAATAAAGGAATTCTTCTTCTTATACTTATGTCTAAATATACACATGTGGGGATGACGGTGTGGTGTATATATATATATATATATATATATATATATATATATATATATATATGCGTACAGTAATGACTACAAAGAATCTTGAATCTTAAAGGACCAAGAAAGTACAGAATACAAAGGAAAGTGGGAGAAATGAGAAAAGCAGGAAGGAACAGAAGAGAAGAAACAATAATATCAAGGCTCAGGTTTGGACATACTGCATTGAACAGTACACTATTCATAATGAGAAAACATCAGACAGGGAATTGTGACTACTGTGGCCAAGAAGAGACAATAGAGCACATAATACTTCAGTGTCAGAAGTATGAGAGAGAAAGACAGAGTTTAATTACACATCTCAGGAACATTAAAATACCACTGGATATCAGAGTCATTTTACAACAGAGCTCAGGGCACAAGAGTTACAAATTTATATTCCAGTTCCTTAAAGCAACGAGGCTGCTTGATAGAATATAATTTTATATATTATGCGGGCGTACAGTAATGACTACAAAGAATCTTGAATCTTAAAGGACCAAGAAAGTCAGTCAGAGTGATACCTCTTCACCGCCTGCTCTTTGAGGCGTACTGCGCATGCGCCTGAAGGAAACAGGAAATAACCCGCAGAGCACGTGACGCTGCCGTCCCGCGTGTAGCTGCAGAGGACTGTTTGAGACGGTGAGTGATTATTATCAATAGTTAGTTAATAATAAGTGTTTCTGAGGCCCGTTCTGGTCAGTCGGTGTTCGGTTCCAACTGGGTTTTTAACTAAGTGGTTTCCGTCCCGTGTGGCCTCACAGCTGGCTAGGAAAGTAAAGAGGTTTATTATTATTATTATTGTGAATCATATAGTTATCCAGAGTTCTTTGAGCTTTTTCTCTTTAACTCTTCAGTCTTCAAACCACAGTTAAACTCCTAAAAAATGGCATGTTAAGCAGAAGGTTTTTGTTTTTCATTTTAAAACCGATTATTTAAGAAGGAAGTTCAAGCTTGTTTTGCTGTAGTCTGAGTAGCGTGATGTCACATCCGTTTCGACACTAAGGCCAATTTATAGTACTCCGTAAAGTGCCGTACGTAGAGACGGAGAGCCCTCTTCAAGCCTGGTTTATGCTTCTGCATCGTGGTGACGGCGGAGCTACGGTAGACCCGACGCCGTCGTTGAGCATTCGAAGTTCTGCGTCGAGGGAACGCGTTGCTCTGCAATTCACCGCCAAGCTGCTAGGGGGCGTGTCTGTGTCTTTGTGTGGCTTCTGGGGGCTCATATTGGATTCCTTGGTTTTCTTCCGACAGTAAACAATGACAACTGAGATGGAGCGGGTGTTTCTGGAGATGGAGCTCATAAAATTTAAAAAAGAAATGCTGTTACTACAAATGTTGAAGCACAGAATACGTTTGCGGAGGTGGTCTGTCCGACTATTCCGTACCGCTCGTGCCGCTCCACAAATAGCGGTGTTGTTGAGCTGCTGACCGGAGAAGCAACCGCCGGAAATTACGTTCTGAGCGGACCAATCACAGTCCTTGCCGTTCGCGTCTCAACGCGTTGACGTCGACGCGTAGTCAGGATTTTTTGGAGGTGCGCGTCAGGCTACAGCCTGGTTTATGCTACTGCGTCGCTGCGACAGCGTAGCTACGGTGTAGACCCGATGCCGTCGTTGTAAAATAGTATTTTCTCCTGCTTTTATCTGCGATATTAAGGTGAATTGCTTCACTTTCCAAGGGGGTGCATTTCAGCACAGGGCTGCACAACATGCATCACGACGGAGAAGTGCGAGGGCTCGAGGGGTCTCCGTAACTACGGAGTCGGATAACGTATTATGTAGTCGGAGAAGTATATTACAGCCTTTAAGCTCAGCATCAGGAATGTCCCCAGGGTCTGTCCTCAGGACCAGGTCTGGGGTCTGAACTACTCTGAAGTTCGGTACTACCAGGTCTAAATACTGGACTCATGTTGAGACTGTCCTCTTTTTTTTTGTGTGTGTTATTGTTTCTTCTATCACCAGAATGTGTCGTCATGGTGATGAATGTGTTGTCATGGTGATGAATGCCGTTTCAGCTCCCCAAAAACTGAACCAGAAATTTGTTTCCCATTGCACAGCTTCAACTGATCAGCAGCAAAAAGCCTCCATCTCCTCCTCATCTCCTCCTCCTGCCATGAACCCTCCTGCAGATTCTTCCTCCCCTCAGAAGAGAAGGAGGAGGAGGTCAGAGATGGAGGAGTGTTCTTTACCTGTCAACACTGACACACCTCAGAGAATAAAGAAGAAGAAAAAGAATAGAAGGGAGGAAGAGGAGGCCAGTCCTCCTCCAGCAGATGTC
>CM056551.1:31171219-31451219 GCA_029721515.1 Synanceia verrucosa | reverse complement strand
ACAGCTGGCTAGGAAAGTAAAGAGGTTTATTATTATTATTATTGTGAATCATATAGTTATCCAGAGTTCTTTGAGCTTTTTCTCTTTAACTCTTCAGTCTTCAAACCACAGTTAAACTCCTAAAAAATGGCATGTTAAGCAGAAGGTTTTTGTTTTTCATTTTAAAACCGATTATTTAAGAAGGAAGTTCAAGCTTGTTTTGCTGTAGTCTGAGTAGCGTGATGTCACATCCGTTTCGACACTAAGGCCAATTTATAGTACTCCGTAAAGTGCCGTGCGTAGAGACGGAGAGCCCTCTTCAAGCCTGGTTTATGCTTCTGCATCGTGGTGACGGCGGAGCTACGGTAGACCCGACGCCGTCGTTGAGCATTCAAGCTCTGCGTCGAGGAACGCGTTGCTCTGCAATTCACCGCCAAGCTGCTAGGGGGGTGTGTCTGTGTCTTTGTGTGGCTTCTGGGGGCTCATATTGGATTCCTTGGTTTTCTTCCGTCAGTAAACAATGACAACTGAGATGGAGCGGGTGTTTCTGGAGATGGAGCTCATAAAATTTAAAAAAGAAATGCTGTTACTACAAATGTTGAAGCACAGAATACGTTTGCGGAGGTGGTCTGTCCGACTATTCCGTACCGCTCGTGCCGCTCCACAAATAGCGGTGTTGTTGAGCTGCTGACCGGAGTAGCAACCGCCGGAAATTACGTTCTGAGCGGACCAATCACAGTCCTTGCCGTTCGTGTCTCAACGCGTTGACGTCGACGCGTAGTCAGGATTTTTTGGAGGTGCGCGTCAGGCTACAGCCTGGTTTATGCTACTGCGTCGCTGCGACAGCGTAGCTACGGTGTAGACCCGATGCCGTCGTTGTAAAATAGTATTTTCTCCTGCTTTTATCTGCGATATTAAGGTGAATTGCTTCACTTTCCGAGGGGGTGCATTTCAGCACAGGGCTGCACAACACGCATCACGACGGAGAAGTGCGAGGGCTCGAGGGGTCTCCGTAACTACGGAGTCGGATAACGTATTATGTAGTCGGAGAAGTATATTACAGCCTTTAAGCTCAGCATCAGGAATGTCCCCAGGGTCTGTCCTCAGGACCAGGTCTGGGGTCTGAACTACTCTGAAGTTCGGTACTACCAGGTCTAAATACTGGACTCATGTTGAGACTGTCCTCTTTTTTTTGTGTGTGTTATTGTTTCTTCTATCACCAGAACGTGTCGTCATGGTGATGAATGCCGTTTCAGCTCCCCAAAAACTGAACCAGAAATTTGTTTCCCATTGCACAGCTTCAACTGATCAGCAGCAAAAAGCCTCCATCTCCTCCTCATCTCCTCCTCCTGCCATGAACCCTCCTGCAGATTCTCCCTCCCCTCAGAAGAGAAGGAGGAGGAGGTCAGAGATGGAGGAGTGTTCTTTACCTGTCAACACTGACACACCTCAGAGAATAAAGAAGAAGAAAAAGAATAGAAGGGAGGAAGAGGAGGCCAGTCCTCCTCCAGCAGATGTCAGCAGCCAGGAGGAGGAGGAGACCCAGGTCGCTATAACAACCAGAGAACCGACGAAGAAGAAGAAGAGAAAGAAGAAGAAGGAGAAGCATACAGGAACAACCCCCCTGGTTTCCATGGAAACCAACAACACCAGGATGGAGAAGAAAAAAAATGGTGAGGTAGAAGTGATGTCACAGGAAGGAGAGAAGAGGAGAGGAGGAGGAGCTGAAGAGGAGCAGTGAGTTATTATTTTTATTATTATTATTATTTTATCTTTATTATTGTTATTCCAATCAGAGTGCAGTGGTCACAGTGTACTTCCTGTCTGTGGACCAATCACAACGTCGTGGACACAGTGCACTTCCTGTTTGGCAGGGTGGACATGGCGTTGTTTGAGGAGCTGCGGGAGTTTGTTCCAGATTTCCAGAAGAAATCATTCAAACAGCTCAATATGCTGCTGAAGTATGACCTGCATCGCTTCAAGTACTTCAAACAGCAAGGTACTAGTACTACAGACACATCAAACTACTGCAAGTAATTCAAACAACTAGGTGCTGATACAACAGGTACTAAAACATACTTTTATAAATTGCTGAGACCTGCGATGCTTCCACAACAAAGAACGGGGTACTAATACATACTTCAAAAAGAAGGTACTAATACAGAAAAATACTTCAAAAAGAAGGTTCTAATACAGAAAAATACTTCAAAAAGAAGGTTCTAATACAGAAAATACTTCAAAAAGAAGGTTCTAATACAGAAAAATATTTCAAAAAGAAGGTTCTAATACAGAAAATACTTCAAAAAGAAGGTTCTAATACAGAAAAATACTTCAAAAAGAAGGTTCTAATGCAGAAAAATACTTCAAAAACAAGGTACTAATGCAGAAAAATACTTCAAAAAGAAGGTTCTAATGCAGAAAAATACTTCAAAAACAAGGTACTAATGCAGAAAAATACTTCAAAAACAAGGTTCTAATGCAGAAAAATACTTCAAAAAGAAGGTTCTAATGCAGAAAAATACTTCAAAAAAAAGGTTCTAATGCAGAAAAATATTTAAAAAAGAAGGTACTAATACAGAAAATACTTCAAAAAGAAGGTTCTAATGCAGAAAAATACTTCAAAAAGAAGGTTCTAATACAGAAAATACTTCAAAAAGAAGGTTCTAATGCAGAAAAATATTTAAAAAAGAAGGTACTAATACAGAAAATACTTCAAAAAGAAGGTTCTAATGCAGAAAAATACTTCAAAAAGAAGGTACTAATGCAGAAAAATATTTCAAAAAGAAGGTTCTAATGCAGAAAAATACTTCAAAAAGAAGGTTCTAATGCAGAAAAATACTTCAAAAAGAAGGTTCTAATGCAGAAAAATACTTCAAAAAGAAGGTACTAATGCAGAAAAATACCTCAAAAAGAAGGTTCTAATACAGAAAAATACTTCAAAAAGAAGGTTCTAATGCAGAAAAATACTTCAAAAAGAAGGTTCTAATGCAGAAAAATACTTCAAAAACAAGGTACTAATGCAGAAAAATACTTCAAAAAGAAGGTTCTAATGCAGAAAAATACTTCAAAAACAAGGTACTAATGCAGAAAAATACTTCAAAAGAAGGTTCTAATGCAGAAAAATACTTCAAAAAGAAGGTTCTAATGCAGAAAAATACTTCAAAAAGAAGGTACTAATGCAGAAAAATACCTCAAAAAGAAGGTTCTAATACAGAAAAATACTTCAAAAACAAGGTACTAATGCAGAAAAATACTTCAAAAAGAAGGTTCTAATGCAGAAAAATACTTCAAAAAGAAGGTACTAATGCAGAAAAATACTTAAAAAAGAAGGTACTAATGCAGAAAAATACTTCAAAAAGAAGGTTCTAATGCAGGAAATACTTCAAAAAGAAGGTTCTAATGCAGAAAAATACTTCAAAAAGAAGGTTCTAATACAGAAAAATACTTCAAAAAGAAGGTACTAATGCAGAAAAATACTTCAAAAAGAAGGTACTAATGCAGAAAAATACTTCAAAAAGAAGGTTCTAATGCAGAAAATACTTCAAAAAGAAGGTTCTAATGCAGAAAAATACTTCAAAAAGAAGGTTCTAATACAGAAAAATACTTCAAAAAGAAGGTACTAATGCAGAAAAATACTTCAAAAAGAAGGTACTAATGCAGAAAAATACTTCAAAAAGAAGGTTCTAATGCAGAAAAATACTTCAAAAAGAAGGTTCTAATGCAGAAAATACTTCAAAAAGAAGGTTCTAATGCAGAAAAATACTTCAAAAAGAAGGTTCTAATACAGAAAAATACTTCAAAAAGAAGGTACTAATACAGAAAAATACTTCAAAAAGAAGGTACTAATACAGAAAATACTTCAAAAAGAAGGTTCTAATACAGAAAAATACTTCAAAAAGAAGGTACTAATGCAGAAAAATACTTCAAAAAGAAGGTTCTAATGCAGAAAAATACTTCAAAAAGAAAGTTCTAATGCAGGAAAATACCTCAAAAAGAAGGTTCTAATACAGAAAAATACTTCAAAAAGAAGGTTCTAATACAGAAAAATACAGCCAATGGGCAGCACGGTGGTGTAGTGGTTAGCAGTGTCGCCTCACAGCAAGAAGGTACTGGGTTCGATTCCCGGCCCGGGGTCTTTCTGTGTGGAGTTTGCATGTTCTCCTCATGTCTGTGTGGGTTCTCTCTGGTACTCCGGCTTCCTCCCACCATCCAAAAACATGCGTGGGGATTATTTTAACTGGTTAATTTAAATTGACCGTAGGTGTGAGTGTGAGTGGGTGTCTGTCTCTATGTGTCCTGTGATGAACTGGACACTTGTCCAGGGTGTACCTTGTCTTTCACTAACAGTGGAGGTGCACTTGTTGCTGGTCCTCCAGGTGTGTCTCTGCGCTGGGGGCGGTGCTCTCAGAAGGAGAACCAGCAGATCAGACAGAACATGGAGAACTTCCTGGTGCTGGTCGGTGTCAGCTCAGCCAGTCAGCTTCTATTCCCTCAGAGGTACAAAGAGCAGGAGGCGGAGATCAAGAAGCTGAGAGCACAACATCACTTCCTGGAAAGGATCGGTATGTGACCACAGGAGTAGTTCTGTAGTACTTCTACCGTAGTACTGCTGTGATACTACTCTGTGTTTGACAGTGTTTTTGAACATCCACCTCTCTCTCTCTCTCTCTCGCTCGCTCCAGCTGAGGGAATCCCTCGTTCATGTCATCAGGTTTATACAAGAGCCAGGAAGATGTTTGATGACAGGAACTACATGGGAAGGTCAGATTTCAAACTGCACTTGAATGTTCTGTCTGCAAAACCCATGGAGAGTTAGTGCTCTATCTGTGTGTTCTACCTGTGGTCCTGGCTCAGGTTCTCAAAGGAGGAGGTGCGTTCTCTGCAGAAGTTGCAGAACCTCCATGGTAACAACTGGAGGAAGATCTCAGAAAAGATGGACCGCAGTGCTTACGCCTTGGAGAAACGCTTCGCTCACATCGGTAAACTGAGGTTCCGTCAGGTCTTGTCAGGTTCCATCAGGTCCTGTCAGGTTCTATCAGGTTCTGTCAGAACCTTTCAGACTCACTAACATGTTTCTGTTCCTCCAGCTGCAGGTCATGGAACATGGAGCCCAGAAGAAGAGTCCAGACTAAAGCTGGCTCTGAAGGCTCACCTTGAGACTCTGATCCAACAGAGCTCTGCTGGTTCTGGTCTCAGCAGGGACCAGCTGTTCAATAACCTGCCCTGGAAGGAGATCAGTCAGCAGGTCGAGACAAGATCCTGGACTCAGTGTCGGCTCAAGTGGTCAGTATGTTCTGTACTATCACAGATGCTGGTTCTGGTGCTGTAATGGTACTGGTGTTCTGAGTTAAGGTCCAGGGCTTCATGGTCCAGGTCCTCAGGTGTCTCTGATGTGTTTCAGGTTCACCATCCTGAAGTGGAAACTGTCTTCAGGTGTCAGTGTCTTGAACCGAGGACGTGGAGGACTGGAGGCTAAAATCCTTCTCATCAACACGTAAGACAAAACGTCCTTTCGCAGTAAAACTGGGGAGGGAGAGAGTGGAGGACTTCTGGAGACATGTGGTCTGCAGACCAGGTGTTCCATGTGGGTCCACTTTGCTCCAGGTCTGCTGAGCTTCCTGAGTCAATTATCTGATCTGAGGGGGTTTTTATTCTTAACAGCCTGTAGACCTGGAGGAGGAGTACTATTAGTAGTAGTAGTAGCAGCAGCAGCAGTATTAGTACTTGTAGTAGCAGCAGTAGTATTATGGTAGTATTATTTTCCACAGGCGCAGTACGGCACGGCACGGCTCCACACAGTTGTGGCGCTTTTCCACTCGCACTGGTACCTGGTACTTTCTTCACCTCCTCAGCCCTGGTTCCAAGTGAGCCGAAGCGATACTAAAACACGACGTCAGCCGACTGCCTTCCACTGATTGGCCAACGAGTGTCGTCATCGGAAGCGTCATTGGATGCGGAACGTCTGATTGGACTGTAAAAACCAAACACAACTGCTTCATTATTGTTACACTTCCTGGAGTCTTCTCTGTCTCTTTTCTTTCACTTTGTGCGTAACAAAAAGTCACAGAGTGAGCAACAAATACATGACCGCTTCCTTGTCCTCCATTGTTTGTGTTGTTCTTCTTCTTCTTCCCGGTTTTCTGTCGCATGCAAATTAAGTTACAGCAGTTTCGCGCTGCTGTATGATGACTCCGCCCACGCCGAGGAGGAACTCAGTTGTAATGGAAAAGCACCAAAACTGGGCCGTACCGTGCCGTTACTGTGTAGTGGAAAAGCGCCATTAGTACTTGCAGTAGCAGCAGTAGTACTAGCAGTATTACTAGTAACAGTCACTGTGTGTTTCAGGCTGTACAACATGCAGGTGGACGACCCAGCTGACATCGACTGGGTCAAGGTCGCTGAGACTCTCAGGTGAGGTCAAAGGTCAAACTGTCACTCTGAACACCACAGGTTCTGTTCTCTGAGAGCTCATGAAGTGTCATATGATATACTGGTAGTAGTACTGACATTCTTCCTGTGTTCCAGTAAAGTGACTCCAGTTTGTGCCCAGAAAACTTTCTACAGACTGAAGGTCTCCAGAGTTCCCAACTGGACCAGCTTATCCTACGGAGGTCAGTAGAACTGCAGTACTCCACCAGAGAGAGATATATATATATATATATATATATACATGTATATAGGTATATATATACCTATATACGTATATATATACGTGTATATATATATATATATATATATACTCAGTATATGGCTGTTGAATTTATACACACAGTGTTTTACAGATTTATTATCCACTCAGTGTCAGGTGTTTCGCTCCTCTGCTCTAAACTAACAGTATCACTGATTAGCAGAATATATTTTAATGTTCCTGTGATGGTTAATCCACCAGTATGAGCAACTCGTAAATCAAAATTATATCTATAATGACAAAATATAATTAATGTTGATATCCGTGACGTTTCAGGAATTTGCTGTTTTATGAAAAAAAGGCAGAAAAAATATCAAAGCACATTATTTTATTTTGATGGAATTCATTTATTCTGTATTTGTGTTGATTGTGTTGATTTTGTGTTGATTTTTCCTTGCTGACTCATGGACGCTATGATGTCACTTCCTGTTATCTCAGAGATCATTGACTTCCTGCAGCTGAAAGTGGCTCCTCTTCTGAAGGAGAAAGTGAAGAAGGTGCGCAGGAAGGAGGTGCGCAGGAAGGAGGTGCAGGAGGAGGCGCGGGAGGAGAACACCTATCTGCTGTCAGACATCTTCTCTTCACCTGAAGATGACGACTGACCAAAGAGCAGCAGACCACGCCCCTTCAGTGTCAGGGGTCAGGTGTTCTGAACAGGTCCACAGGTGGTCTGGACCACATTCAGGACCACCGAGTGAACCAGTCCACTGAGACTGGTCCGACATCTGGACCACAGCCAGGAGGAGATCCAGTCTGGATTCATCAGTCCCTGATGAGACCTGCAAAGACCCAGTGGCTTTTATTTTGAAGGCTCATGTCTAAAATATTCCAGTGAAAGACGTTTCATCACGGAGTCTGAACTGCTTTAATCCAAAACCAGAGATCAATATTATGCTTCATCAATATTATTATTGATCCCAACACTGAAGCCACAGAACAATAGATTTTCTTTAATATTCATTAAACTGATGGAAGCTTCTGGTCCGGCTGTTGTGTTGCTGGCGACTACTAGTGGCTAGGCAAAATGCATATATTTATTTTTTTTATTAGTTATTATTAATGCATTAGTTAAACACAGATTTGGATACTTGAACCATTAATGTGTACCCACAGACAAATAAAGACTGAACAGGAAACTGAAAATGGTCACATGCCGTCTTTATTGGATGATAAGACCAGAATATTCTGAGTAAAATATATATTAAGAAATAACCATAAGTGGAAAACAATAAATCAGCTGCTTGGATATATTTATTATTTTTGATTTGGTGACATTTTACCTGATGAACAATAATATTCAGTTACAGGCACTAGATCTAGTCGTTCATCTGGCTGTGATGCTCTGCAGGCTGCTGGTCCTCTTCGTGATGTTCGGAACAAAGTGGAGTCCTGCCGCTCGCTCGATGGTTTCTATGGGAACCAAGAAACGCTCCAGAGGAATCTTCTCATCTATTGGTTCGTTGGGTAAAACGTAGGAGCGAAGCTCCACCCCCCTGCCATCCAGCTGTTCCAGGATCAGCACCTGAGGAGACAGAGCAGGTGAACTCACTGTATTCATGGTCTCCGTCGTTGTCAGACAGGTGGGCTCACCTTGAAGAAGTGTGTCGGCACGGCGACGTGGTTTCGTCCTAAAACCTGATATCGAACGTAGAGTTTCCCATCGTTCTCCTGCCTGAAACACACACCTGCTGATGTCATCCTGTGGCCCCTTCCACATCACAGAAGAAGAATCGTCGCACTCACCTGGGCAGGTAAAGTGGTCCGGTGCAGACATAGACGTTGAGGTAACGTTTGGTCAGAGAGCGACACAGTTTCTCCAGGTTGTTCCAGGTGTTCTGGTTCAGGTGAGGGTTCTGGACACAAACACAGGACGAGTGACAACATTTAGCACCGCTCACCTGTCCAGGTGACTCGAGCCGCTCACCTGTGGCGCTACATTACTCAGGTAGAAGGTGTCCTCCATGGCTTTCTGACTCCACTTGTGATTGGCTGCAGCTGCCAGGTGACCTCGGTCGAAGCCACTCCCCCTGTAGTCAGCGTTGGTCGCCCTGTGGAACAGGTGAACACTGGGGGGGTACAGACAGGTGAATAGAGACTGCTGCTTCCTGTCTTACTGCTTCCTGTGTCACTGCTGCTTCCTGTCTCACCTGTCGTCCTCTTTGAACTCACAGTACTTCCTGTCTGATGGACCTGTCAGGGAGGCGGGGTTTAGCTTCTCTATTACCCAGGATGCAGTGCGTGTGCGGGGGTCGTACGACGTGACGTAGGACTCTCTGGTCTTGATGTTGGCCAATGAGGGGAAGCCGTACTTCATCACAGTGCCTGAAGCACCTGGATTCACCTGGGGAGTGTTCCGGAAAGCAGGTTTAATGAAAACTCTGGGTATGTTAACCCTGAAATGAGGGAAACTCTGGGTTTTCAGTTCCACAAAGAGAGTTCAGTAAAACTCTGAGTCAGTCACCATGACGACTGACTCTGTGAAGCTAACCTGCTCACTGGCAGCTTTTCTGTCAGAAACCCTGAGTTCATCCTGTCTGCTCCTGCTGCCGAGCCTCCAGCAGCTTTCATGGTGTCCGTATGGAGGAAATCTGACAGACATCGAGACACAATTAATTGGAAATGCTTTACGCAATGCCTTACGCTGAGATGTGCTGTCATTCTCCAATGAATATCTGTTTGAACATTATAATTTTTAGACTCAAACATCCCTTTCAGACAGCTTCCTCGCATCCACAGTTCCTCCTGTGGATGCACAAGACATGTTTCACATTGTCCACAGCCCAATATTTTCACTGCTGGCACCGTTGAAACCGATGTTTGGCATTGAGTGACCAAAGGTTTGTCTATAGCAGCCCGGCCATGGATATTGACCCTGTGGAGCTCCAGACGGACAGTTTTGGTGGAAACAGGAGAGTTGAGGTGCACATTTAATTCTGCAGTGAGTTGGGCAGCTGTGCTTTGATGTTTTTTGGATACATCCCTTTCAGACAGCTTCCTCTGGCGTCCACAGTTCCTCCTGTTGGATGTGGTTCGTCCTTCTTGGTGGTATGCTGACATCACCCTGGATACCGTGGCTTTTGATACATCACAAAGACTTGATGTCCTGGTCACAGATGTGCACCAACAGTTTATCCTCTTTTGAACTCTGATATGTCTCCCATAATGTTGTGTGCATTGAAATATTTTTAGCCAAACTGTGCTATTACTCTGCTAGCTGAAGCTTCACACTCTGCTCTTACTGGTGCAATGTACAATCAATGAAGTTTGACCACCAGGCTGCTCACATCTAACCATGAAACCTCCAACACTAAATTGGCCAGTGTTTCACTTTCATTCTCCAACCCCTGTACCTATCAAAAGACTCTATAGACTGTATATATAGTTACTAATATTAGTAATATTTTAATCAAAAGGACAAAAAAGAAAAGTATATTTACAGCATTTTTTTGGGGGGGGGTTAAATATTACTAGTGGTCTACAGTACATGATGAAATAGCCACTGAATGACAGGTTTTTTTAAACTACTTAGTTTAATAAATGAAATATGAATAAAGTTAAAGAAAGCTGCGGTATAATCATGACCAAATAAAATATACCTTACCTGTTTGAATGATGCTTTCATATTTAAAGTTAAAGTGATCCCCTGTGGGAACTCAGAGTTGATTGAACTAATTCATATCAGCTGTTGTGGAACCAGAAACTCAGAGGTTCCCTTCTCAGCCCCCCTGGACAGCAGCACACCGGTAATAAACTGCAGTCCAGCCGCCTCGTCAAATGAGAGGGTCTGAAGCAGCAAGACTACTCAAAAAGTACACAGTAAAGTACTTTAAATAATTTTGGTAATACTCCAACATGTACTAATGTTGGAGTATTTTTGGTAATACTCCAACATGTACTAATGTTGGAGTATTTTTGGTAATACTTCAACATGTACTAATTCCAACAGCAAAAGGTTCATACCGGGCCGGTGGTGTGCTACAGTAAGCACTCCTCTCTCAGTCTATAGGCACATAGACCACATTACATTTTCATTTCAGGTGATGTTCTGGATCAGAAGGCTATTGTTTCAACCTACATAAGTAGGTTATACACAGGTTAATCCAATTAAAAGCACATTCTTTTGAACCTAGGAATTGCAAGGAAAGCTGGAATATATTTAGCTTTGTGAAACACGAGTCAAATACATTCAACTTTCTCAAAAATCCATTTAATTCATTTAGTAATAATGGCTGGGGTCTATTTCCACAGAACACACTGACAGGTGTTTGTGTTAGCGATTATCCGATTTTGTGTTGAGAAGAACATCCGTCATTTTCACTCTTTAGAGGAGCTTTAAAGTCTAAAAACAACGGGTGATCTTCTCTTCTACCCCCCCAAATAATGAAATTATAAAATAGTATTTTCCCCTGCGAACTGCTTCACTTTCCGAGGGGTGCATTTCACAGCAGAGGTGCTTTCTGTGTCACAAACACCTGGTCACACTGATTACCGTAAATGCTCCCTTATTTGCGCGCTGGGAAAGGACGAGCGGCCCATTAGAGCAGGAGTTTGAGTCTGTTTACTCTGAAAACAGGATTAAGTGGTTCATTTCTGTCTTTTAGTCATACGTATATTCCCTTATTTCAGTTTGTTTGTTTTGATCTGGATCAATAATAATCACTGAACACGTGCTGTGTCACCTTCACCTCGGAGGCCTGGACTCTCGGTACCGGGAGCAGCGGGACTCTGCTGAGCAGACCCGGTGCAGCAGCGGCTCCCTCCTCCGCCTCCTCAACGCCTCTGGCGCTCAGCAGGCGGCTCACCGACGCTCCGACCCCCGCTCCAAGCAGTAGAGCCGCTCCGGTCCTACACCACCCCCTCATCCTCTGCGACCGGCGCTCTCGGATGACGTCATGCGACCAGACCTCAAGGACTTCCGGTAAACTGAGCATTCTTCTTCTTCTTCTTCTTCTTCTTCGTCTTCTTCGTCTTCTTCTTTGGGGTTTTATGGCGGTTGGCAATCCAAGTAAGAGGTGCATTACCGCCACCAGCTGGACTGGATTGTGGATCAGGAGCCTTTGCAGAGACGGCATACAATCCTATCTACACAGCTAACACATAGGACTAAAAGACCAGGGGGAACTATATCCGTTTGACTAAGTCTGTTTCTCTTCAGAACTTAAGGATTTCATTTTATGTACTGGCTGCAGAGTTGCCCAAGAGACCTGGTAGTGTGAAGTCTTGGTGCGTCGCCTTCCTTAATGACTGAAAAAGGTGATTCCTTTGACTATTATATTGACTGCAGTGCAGCAGTACGTGCTCTACTGTCTCAGATTGGCCACAGAGAGAACATTGCCCTGTTGGGTGTTTGTCTATTTTATGCAATGTGTTGTTGAGACCTGTGTGCCCTATTCTTATTCGTGTTATTATGCTTTCTTCTCTCCTTCTCCAGCCCACCTTCCTCCCTACTCCAACCTGTTTTTGTATGTTGTATAAATGTCTTCCGGTTTCCTGATCGTCCCAGTACTCCTGCCAGACTGTTTCAGAGTATTTCCTGCTTTTATTTCTAAGTGCCTGTTTTGCTAAGATGTCTACTTGCTCATTCCCCTCCACACCAACATGAGCAGGTACCCAGAGAAACTGAGTGACTGAGCCTTTTTCTGTCATCCTGTACATTATTTGGAATATTTCATTCATGATGTCTGTTATTACCGATCTACCAGATCCTATACTTACTAGGGCTGAATAACTATCTGATGCAATGACAGTGTTGTTTTCCCCTCTCTCCTCTATCCACTGCAGGGCCAATTGTATATCCAACAACTCTGTTGTGTATACTGACACATGATCTGACACTCTTTTCTTTATGTATATCTCTCTGCCTGGGATGTACACTGCTGCACCCGCACACCCTGATTTAGGATCCTTGGAGCCATCTGTAAACAACAATACTGATTCTGAGAAGTGTTGTTCTATATAGCTCTGGACTATGTACCATGCTGGGAGTACTTCTACCGTCTCCTTCAATCTCTGCTGTATGCTGAAGTCTACACTAGGTGATGGAAATAACCAGTGGGGGATGGCAGACACCGAAACTGTATCACAGTAGCGGAGTTGCCCTAATCCTACACTCTCTGCTTTTGCGTCACCAACCCATCCAAAATTCATTATGTTTGATTCATTATGCTCCCAGCAGTCACTCAAAACCCTTTTATTTGGATGGGTGTCTTGATGCCCCTGGAGATTGACCCAGTATGCCAGCATTAGTTTAACTCGTCTTATACTCTGGGGCATTTCTCCCATTTCCACCTGCATGGCTGATACTGGCAATGTTTTGATGATACATACCTGAAGTGTATCAAGCTTTTTGAGATTGGTCTCAGATGCCGACATGTATGTTATACTGCCATAATCTAGCATAGATCTCATCAGTGACCAGTATATTCTTTGCAGTGATTTTCTGCTCGCTCCCCATTCCTGTCCTGCCAGGCAACGCAATATATTGATCATTTTTGTACATTTGCTCTTGAGTTTCTCTAAATGAGTGTTTCACATGAGTTTCTCATCAAACCATACTTCCAGGAATCTTATCGCTTTTACTTGTTCCAACGGTTGTCCATACAACTTCAATGAGAGCGGTGTGTTTTTCCGTCACCTTGCGGAACAAATACATTGAGTTTTAGCCATGGACAACTTAAAACCCCACTTATTTGACCACGTCTGTATCTATTGCAGCTTGCATTTTCTTACTGACACACCGTATATTTCGGCCTCTCATCCACAGGGCCCCATCATCTGCATACAGGGATTCCCCTATATTATGTTCTACCCGGGAGAATATATCGTTTATCATTATATTAAAGAGAAGTGGACTACATACACTACCTTGAGGTGTACCATTTTCCACTGTACATGTACTAGAATAATCCATCCCTATTTTAACTTGAATTTTCCTTTCAAATAAGAAGTCCTTTATCCAATTATACATTCTACCGCCAATTCCTAGGGAGTTCAACTTAATAAGTAGCCCCTCTTTCCAAAGCATATCATAAACTTTTTCTATGTCAAAGAATACAGCTACCACAACTTCTTTATTTGTCTGTGCGTTCCTGATGTCTGACTCAAGGCACAACAGAGTCCATTGTATTTCTGCCTTTCCTGAACCCACTTTCATGTGAAGACAGAAGATTCTTACTCTCCATAAAATATGTTAGTCTTTCTTTTACCATTCGTTCCATGGTTTTACCCAATTGGGAGGTAAGAGCAATAGGTCTGTAGCTTGCTGGGTCTGAGGGTTCCTTTCCTGGTTTGATAACAGGTACTATAACTGTGTGTTTCCATGCCAATGGAGGTTGGCCAGTTTCCCAAACTCTGTTAAATAGCTTCAGTACTGTGGATAGAGTACTATCTGTCATGTGTTCAATCATTTTGTAACATATTTCGTCCCTCCCAGGTGTGGTCTGTCGAGCTCTCTTCATCGCTGTCTTTAGCTCAAACATGGAAAAAGGCAGGTCTAATGGATCTCCCAATGGTTCTTTTTTCTCCATCACTTGTGAATTCTCCATTAAAGCTCTGTCCCTACCTTGTCTGGCCTCACTTGTTAGATTACTTGAGCTATGGATTTTTTTAAGTTTCCGCCATTAATTCTGCCTTTTCTTTATTGCTGACAGCATCTCTGTCACCACTGCTTAACACTGGTAACTCATATTTCCTCCTGATCCCACTCATTCTTTTGATCATGCCCCATACATCTGAAAGCTGTACCTCCCTTCCTATACTATTGCAATATTGTCTCCAATATGTACGTTTTTGGGTTTGAATTGTCTTCCTTACTAAGGCCTGTGCTCTTTTATACTGAATCAGTGTATCTTGAGTATGACATTTTTTGTGTTTTCTAAATGCTTTATTCCTGGCTTTTATGGCTATACTACAATCATTATTCCACCATGGAACGCTCTTTGTACGTTTACATCCTGTGCCCTTAGGAATTGTTTCTTGTGCTGCTTGAATTATTCCGTTAACTACTTTTTCATTGAATATATTAACATTATTCTGACATTCAAGTGGGAGTTTACTACATTTTGCTGCACTTATTTCCTGGTACCTCTCCCAGTTAGCTCTTCCTATCCCCCATCTAATGGTCGCCTTTCCTTTTTCATAGTAAGTTCTTACTCCCACTTGAATCACTATTGGGTAGTGATCACTGCCCATTGTGGTGTGCTTTAACACCCTCCATGTGCTTACCCCTGCCAAAGAGCTAGATGTGAATGTCAAGTCAATTGCTGTTTCTGTTTTTTGTGCAGTTATATCGTGTTCCTTCCCCATTATTTATGCACACCATATTGTGACTGTCTATAAATTCTTCCACAACGGCACCGTTTGCATCTGTGTTAGTGCTCCCCCATAGTGAACTATGTGCATTAAAATCACCACACCATACACCGTATTGCCTTGCAGTGATCCCCTCACACCCTCTAATATACCCTGACTTAATTTCTTACACGGATTGTAGAAGTTAATTATATTTACACCACCTCTGTTTGTCCACACTTTCACCACAATTGATTCGTGCTCTGTGCTCACATGCATCACCCTGTGACTCGTTTCATTTTGTATGAATGTTGCTACTCCTCCACCTGTGCCTGATTGCCTATCCCTTCTAACAGCAGAATAACCCTTTATAGCGAAGTCTAGCTGTGGTTTCAACCAAGTTTCTTGAATACAAATTACTTTTGGTTTTTCTTGTAGATTATCAATATATTTTTTAAACTCCTGTCCATTTGCAATTAAACTTCGTGCATTCCACTGGAGAAGAATTAAAAACATTAGGAGGATCCAGCCCATGTCTGAGAAGATTGTGTCTCATCATTTAGGATGTCTCTCACGGTTTCCCAGTGTAACCCAGCCACCTCAAGGTATTTTTCAGCCGATCTGATTATTATTTTAATTCTTTCATTCCAACTCTTCGACTGTGCCGAACAACTGATTATCTCTGCCATAAAAAGCACAAAATCCTCTTTCCTCACAATCAGAGTATCCTCATTCAGCTTATCACATTTATCACATTTGGCAACACAGTTACAACATTTAAGCTTTGCTCCTTCTGCACATTTGCCGTATTCATGGTTTCCACCACACCTTCCACACCTCTGGCTCCCCTTACACACCGCCGCTACATGTCCAAACCGCTGACACCTGAAGCACCTCAACAGTGGTGGAATGTACAGCCTCACATCATAGCACATGTAACAAATATGAACTTTTTCCGGGAGTTTTTCCTTCTCAAATGTTATCAAAACTGAGAGACTGATGCATTTAATCCCATCTCTGTTAACTTTCATTCGCTTGACGTCACTGACTTTTGCATTCTTTATGTTTGATTTAACATCATCAGCGGGTACATTCACTGGGATCCCTGTGACAACTCCCCTGACTTGTTTCCTGTCATTCACTAGGGAACATTTTGCCATTTATTTTATCCATTCTTATCACTTTCCCTTGTTGGCCTCCATCTTTACATATGATCAACAGTGATCCATTCTTCAACACTTTAGCACTCTTTATTTCTTCGATTCTTTCTGGTAAGTAGTATCGGGTTCCATCCACCAAACGATGCCCCGTCGTGTGTAAGTTTAACAATTACCCCTTCTCTCTTCTCCATCTTTTCTGTCGATATAATCACTATCATCTGATTTATTATTTTGGTTCTTTTTACGTTTCTTTTTCCGGACAGTATCCCAGTTTTCATAACTCCCGCCACCTAACTCCATATCGCCTAATTCACTTCCTGTTCCATCACTTCCCTCTGCCATCTCCTGTCCAATCCAGTCCAGTCCACCAGCCCAATGACTGCTGGGCGTTCAGTGTGTGTCAGCTCAAGTCAACACGTCGACTGTCAGCTTCTCCCAGTCAAACTGAGATTTCTTTTGATAATAGTTTATTTATGAAATCTTAATATTGATGACGTGTTCGTAAGTGAATGGTGATGATATTCTGATTTACTTGATTTATTGTTTTCAGGCAAAAAAAAAAAAAGAACAAATTACAGCAAGACGTGACTAAATGTTTTTAGACGGTCGGATATATATATATATATATATATATATATATATATATATATATATATATATATATATATATATATATATATATATATATATATATATATATATATATATATATATATATATATATCTGTATATATATATATGTATATATATATATATATATATATATATATATATATATACGTATATATATATATATATATATATACGCTGTATATATACGCTGTATATATACGTATATATATACGAGTATGTATATATATATATATATATATATATATATATATATATATATATATATATATATATATATATATATAGTCCCTGTGTCCTGACACAATAATAATTATAATTATAATAATGACCCACAGGTCTGAGGGATGATGATAATCAGAGCAGAGTATGACCTTTGTATGAATGTATTTATCATTATCATCAACAACTAGCAACACATTACCATCAATTTTACCATCAATCAGTTTGACAGTCCTGGTTTCTAGTGTTGATGGGAAATGAGGTCCACAACAGTGAAACTACAGACTGAACACAACTTCCTGTTCTGTTCGCTTGTTTTTGCAAACAAAGAAAATGGCATCCCATAATATGAGTACAGAGAATGTTATGAGGACACATTTGTTTGTTTTGTTTGGAGACAGAAACGATTCTGGGACATGGAGGCCACCAGCACCTCTGTCCTTCTCTCATTTTAATTTGAAAGCCATCCTGATCCTTCCTCTTCTTAGGCTGAAGACACTCATTATTGTTTTGTTCTTTTAGTGTCTATTACGATGCGTCTGCATATGATCACATCCTGTCCAAACAGACATTAAAATCCTCTTTAATATTCATCCCCTGTGATGTCACAGGTGGGCAGGGTCAGCAGAAGGCGGAGCAGATCAGACTGAGGCTCAGCAGGTAAAGGTGTGATGTCAAAGAGGAGGAGGAGCCTGTAGTGTTGTCCTGACAACCGCTCTTCTTCAGACACACTTGCTTCTCACAAAACTCACCTGTAGAGATGACATCATCAGATACCTGAGCTGTGACATCATCAGTCCATGCCCAGGCCATCCAGGTGTGTTTTTACCTGTGAAGCTGTCTGGACAGGCGCAGCGCTGGAAATCCACACAGGTTCCTCCATTCTGACAAATCAAACGCTCATCATCACAGCTGTTCACTGAGGAGGGAGAGTTATCGGTTATTGAACATATTGATTATTAATAACACTGACCTCAGCCCCTGCCCTGTGTACCTGTGCAGCCAGCTCCTCCTCCTCTCCAGGTGTATCCAGGTAGGCAGGCGTCACAGCGCCTCCCTGTGGCTCCGGCCTTACACTGACACAGACCAGAGTCTGAGCAGTGAGGAGAAGCACTGCCTTCCACACTGCAGCTACACTCTGGAGACAGAGAGGCTCCTTCATCACCTTCATCATCACCTTCATCACCCTGATGTTTCTGTTCCAGTGTTACTGACCGACACAGATGTCCTCGTCGTCCAGTGGCAGCGAGATGTTTCTATAGTAACCAAGGCGACAGTACTGACAGTTCTGTCCTCGTGTGTTGTGTTTACAGCTCACACAGGTGACCACGTTGATGAAGTCGATGTAGCTGCAGCGGTTGGAGTGATTGTTACACTCGCAGTCTGTAAGAAACAGAGAGCATCACCTGTCAGAGAGCCTCACCTGTCAAACTAAAATTACAACTGTTTTCATAAATAAACCTACAGTTAGAAAAGAAGCTCCACCCACTGCACAAGACCACATCAGCATGGAGGAAATGAAACATACAGGTGAGACAACCATGATGAAGATGACAGAGGAGGAGGAGGAAGTGGGATCTCTGCTGATCTTGTGACAGGTTACATCATTAAAAACTCTGTCTTATTCATCTTAACCATGACCTTGTCCCAGGGAGTGGCCCATCTTTAGTGAGTTACAGGTGAAGAGGAAGCATTTCCTGTTAATTGTATGTATGGACAGAACAAAGACACCTTCAGTTTACCTGGGAACAACCATTTATAGGGGGATGGGTCTCTCTACAGGGGCGGGGCCGGTGCAGGTGAAGGGTTCAGGTGGACTTACCCTGGAAGGTGACGTAGGCTATTTTGGACAACTGACTGAACTTTGGTCCTCCTGGAATCAGAATCTTCTGGGTTGCTTTTGATACAAGACAAGGTGTGTAACCATTGCAACTGCCAATCAGAGCTCAGCTACTATGAAAACCAGTTATGACAATTGAGGTACTATTGCTCCATACTACTACTACTCCAACTATTTCTACTGCTACTACTACTACCACTGCTAGACAGTAGAGTGGATTTATACTTCTGTCTCATTCCCATGTTTATTCATATTTGAACTGCATATTTCTATTCAAAAATGAGCCTCTTGTTGTTATGATTAATAATAAACAGGAATCTACTCAACTGGCCAGCAGGTAGTACTTTTCTGTACAACTAGTACTTATCTGAACAGGTAGTTCTGCTATGTACCTTTTTTCTCATAGTCTTTGTTCTCTTTATCCTTCTGGCCTGTTTTTGTTTCCTCTTTGGCCCCAGTGACTGTTTGGTTCAACAGAGGAGAAAAAAAAAACTCTTGTTGATTAGAGTGTAGTTGACATGCAGGTCAAACTCATCAATCAAAGTGATCTTAGATGCATCTGACACTATACACTGATCTGATGAATCAGTGCCTGAGTTTGTACCTTTTTCCTTATTTTGCTCCCCAGTCTTCGCTTGTCCTTTCTTTTCCTCCGACCCTTGGCCTCCTGCTGGTCCACTTGCTGGTCCCCCTTCTGGATCTCCTACTGGTTCTCCTTCTGGACCTCCTGTGGGTCCTCCTACTGGCATTTCTGCTAAACCTCCTGCTGGACCTGCTGCTGTTCCGGCAGCTGAATCCTCTCCAGAAGACTTTCCTTCTATTCCAGATTGAGCAGAATCTACTCCTGCATCGTCAACTGCTTCAGGAGAATCCAGTCTAGAATATAAAGTTGGACTTGTTCTATCTGGTAGTCCTGCTGAAACAGAATCCAGTCCAAAATCAACTGAATTTGATCCAGGAACATCAACAGACACTTGCCCAGAATCTGGTCTAGAGTCTGGTAGAGGCTCAGCTGAACTGGGATCATCTGGAAATGGAGAGGTGAAGACCACAGGGGTCAAATCACCAGCAGGGTCAGGATCTAAGGTGGTGGAGCTGGTGTCAAGAGCATCACCTCCTCCTTCAGAGGGAGGCAAAAAGAATCCTACAGGAGCATCAGGAGGAGGTACTTCAGGAGAAAGTACATCTGGAGGAGGAGCATCAGAAGGAGATACTTCAGGAGAAGGTACATCTGGAGGAGGTGCATCTGAACGAGGCACTTCAGGAGGAGATACTTCAGGAGAAGGTACATCTGGAGGAGGTGCATCTGAAGGAGGTACTTCAGGAGGAGATACTTCAGGAGACGGTACATCTGGAGAAGGTACTTCAGGAGGAAGTACATCTGGAGGAGGTGCTTCAGGAGAAAGTACATCTGGAGGAGATACTTCAGGAGAAGGTACATCTGGAGGAGGTACTTCAGGAGGAGATACTTCAGGAGAAGGTACATCAGGAGGAGATACTTCAGGAGAAGGTACATCTGAAGGAGGTACTTCTGGAGGAGGTACTTTAGGAGAAGGCACATCTGGAAGAGGTATATCTTGAGGAGGTACTTCAGGAGAAGGTACTTCAGGAGAAGGTATATCTGGAGGAGATACTTCAGGAGAAGGTACATCTGGAAGAAGTACATCAGGTGGTAGTATATCAGGAGAAGGTACATCTGGAAAGACTCCATTTGGAGATGATGGATCAGGAGGTGGTACACTGATCAGAGAGTTTGGAGGAACTTCAGGAGAAGAGGCACCAGATCCTGCTGAGGGTTTAGCATCTCCAGTCTGACTGGTTTGGTCTGACCAAGTGGATGCAGTACCTCCAGATGGAGCCCCGTCACTTGCCAGGGTCATTTCTGTGATGGTCGACGTTGTAGTTCCATCAGCAGGGAATATAGTGCTGGTAGTACCAGTCCCAGAGAGGCTGACTGTGTTGTCTGGTGAGGAGGTGGAGTCAGAGGGTGGAGTCACTGGGTCAGAAATAGACACTTCAGAGTCAGTACTGCAGTCTGGGATAGTGGGACTGTTGGTACTGGTGTAACTGGAGGTGCTATTACTGGTACTCGGAGTGGTGGTGTTTGGTACTGTGGGAGCTGGTTTGTACGGAGCATCTCCAGTCTCCAGAGCTGTGTCCAATCTAGCTTCTGTTGTACTGTTTAAGTTTGGAATTGTATCTGTAGTACCACCTATAAAAACTGTAGTACCAGTGTCAAGTGCTGTAGTAGTAGAGCATACAGCAGCTTGAAGAGAGTCAGCAGTACTACTTGTACTAATGAAGTAAGCTTTGGGACTAGTATCAGTCATGATGGTACTCACAGTAAGAACACTGTCAGTGTCAAATACAGTGGTACTACCAATACTTCTTTCACCAACAGTTATACTCCGTGTGTCACTGGTACTAGAAGTACTTGCTGTATTTGTAACTGTAGGTGGACTCACTGTGTTTGGAGAAGCTGCTTTAGAAGTCAGCACATACTTTAAGATAGTTGTAGGTGTAGCAGTAGTACTGTCAAAAGTGTTAGTAGTACTGTCAGTAGGAGTGATACCATCAGTTGCTGTAGCATCAATCTTGTCAGTTAGAGTTGTAATACTGTTGGAAGTAGCTGCAGTATCACTATCACTGGTACTATCAGTAGTAGTAGTAGTAGTAGTAGTAGTGTCAGTCACTCCATCTGATGGGGCAGACGGTCTATCAGTAGTAGTGTCAGTAGTAGTATTAGTAGTATTACTCTCAGTAGTAGTAGTAGTAGTAGTACTAGTAGTGTCAGCAGCAATAGTAGTAGTTTCAGTCACTCCATCTGATGGGGCAGACGGTCTATCAGACGCCGCTGTCAGAAAAGAAGAGTCTTTTTAGTCAATCTCAGCTTTCTGGTGCAGATCCTGAATTCTCTGCAGAACTGGGACCCCAGGACCCCAGGACCCCTCCCAGACTGTGAGGCTACTGCTGCTGTAATTCCAACCAACCAATCAAATCTCAGGTATTAAAAGCCTGTGATGTTCTGTTCTGCAGAGAGTTTCACTGTTTCTGGAACTAAATCCACACTGATCAACACATTTTATCACAAATTCATAGATAGTTTGGAGGCAGTGAGATGTGACATGGATTCAGCCACTGTTGATATGAATAAGCTCTTCTCAGATCTTCTTTTAGTCTACTCTATCATTATTATTATTATTATTATTATTATTATTATTATTATCATCCATCCATCCTCTCATAGGGTTAGGGGGGCTGGAGCCTATCCCAGCTGTCTTAGGGTGAAAGACAGGGTACACCCTGGACAAGTGTCCAGTTCATCACAGGACACATAGAGACAGACAACCACTCACACTCACATTCACACCTACGGTCAATTTAAATTAACCAGTTAACCTAATCCCCATGCATGTTTTTGGATGGTGGGAGGAAGCCGGAGTACCAGAGAGAACCCACACAGACATGAGGAGAACATGTAAACTCCACACAGAAAGGCACCGGGCCGGGAATCGAACCCAGTACCTTCTTGCTGTGAAGAGACAGTGCTAACCACTACACCACCATGCAGCCTATTATTATTTATTGAGTTGGAAAACAAATATTTAAAAATGCAGAAAAACATGAAAGAGTGGTACATCCCATGATGCAAAACTGACCACGTCAGTGGAGACAGGTGGGGATGAAGTGAAACATAACAAACAGGTGAGCAAACAGACAGGTGAACAGAACTTACTGGCTGCTGTTTCTGCTGCTTCACCTGAAAAAGAAACAATATGTTACTGTGAAATTCTTTCTGGAAATATGTACAAGTGTTGGCTGTGTGTGTGTGTGTGTGTGTGTGTGTGTGTGCGTGTGTGTTCAGGTACGTACAGGTGTTGGCGGTGCCTTTGGGCAGGGGCAGGTATGATCCTGGTCTCCAGCTGCTGGACCTGAACCCCTGGTTGCAATCCTGACAGTCCTGTCCGCTCGTGTTGTGTTCACAGTCACACTGCAGCGTTGCATCACGTAACACACACTTAGATGCATGCAGGTTACATTTACACCTGCAGCAAACACACAGGTGGGGCTTCACTTTCAGGACAGTCCACAAACATAATGCTCTCTAATAGTCTATCAGCATGTGGACCGAGTGTGATAATTAGAGGAGTCTGCAGTTCCACCACAAAGTGTCGCTAGTGTTGACATGATGTGATGGAGAGCCTGAATGAAAGCAGGACGTCATGTGCAGTTAGCTGTTGGTTAGCAATCAAGCTAAGTTTTAATCTGGATAAAAGCCACAGTTCAATAACAGAATGATCAGAAGATCCAGTAGACCTGTAGAGATGGTTCTTAGCAGGTCTAGATGGTTCTTAGCAGGTCTAGATGGTTCTTAGCAGGTCTAGATGGTTGTTAAAAGGTCTAGATGGTTCTTAGCAGGTCTAGATGGTTGGTAGGAGGTCTAGATGGTTGGTAGCAGGTCTAGATGTTTGTTAACAGGTATAAATGGTTGTTAGCAGGTCTAGATGGTTGTTAACAGGTCTAGCTGGTTCTTAGCAGGTCTAGATGGTTCTTAGCAGGTCTAGATGGTTGTTAACAGGTCTAGCTGGTTCTTAGCAGGTCTAGATGGTTCTTAGCAGGTCTAGATGGTTGTTAACAGGTCTAGCTGGTTCTTAGCAGGTCTAGATGGTTGTTAAAAGGTCCAGATGGTTCTTAGCAGGTATAAATGGTTGTTAGCAGATCTGGATGGTTCTTAGCAGGTCTAGATGGTTGTTAACAGGTCTAGCTGGTTCTTAGCAGGTCTAGATGGTTGTTAAAAGGTCTAGATGGTTCTTAGCAGGTATAAATGGTTGTTAGCAGATCTGGATGGTTCTTAGCAGGTCTAGATGGTTGTTAACAGGTCTAGATGGTTCTTAGCAGGTCTAGATGGTTGTTAAAAGGTCTAGATGGTTCTTAGCAGGTATAAATGGTTGTTAGCAGATCTGGATGGTTCTTAGCAGGTCTAGATGGTTCTTAGCAGGTCTAGATGGTTGTTAAAAGGTCTAGATGGTTGTTAAAAGGTCTAGATGGTTCTTAGCAGGTATAAATGGTTGTTAGCAGATCTGGATGGTTCTTAGCAGGTCTAGATGAATCTTAGCAGGTATAAATGGTTCTTAGCAGGTATAAATGGTTGTTAGCAGGTCTAGATGTTTGTTAAAAGGTCTAGATGGTTCTTAGCAGGTATAAATGGTTGTTAGCAGATCTGGATGGTTCTTAGCAGGTATAAATGGTTCTTAGCAGGTATAAATGGTTCTTAGCAGGTCAAGATGGTTGTTAAAAGATCTAGATGGTTCTTAGCAGGTATAAATGGTTCTTAGCAGGTCTAGATGGTTCTTAGCAGGTCTAGATGAATCTTAGCAGGTATAAATGGTTCTTAGCAGGTATAAATGGTTGTTAGCAGGTCTAGATGTTTGTTAAAAGGTCTAGATGGTTCTTAGCAGGTCTAGCTGGTTCTTAGCAGGTATAAATGGTTGTTAGCAGGTCTAGATGGTTGTTAGCAGGTCTAGCTGGTTCTTAGCAGGTATAAATGGTTGTTAGCAGGTCTAGCTGGTTCTTAGCAGGTATAAATGGTTGTTAGCAGGTCTAGCTGGTTGTTAGCAGGTCTAGCTGGTTCTTAGCAGGTCTAGATGGTTCTTAACAGGTATAAATGGCTGTTAGCAGGTCTAGCTGGATGTTAGCAGGTCTTGATGGTTGTTAGCAGGTCTAGCTAGATGTTAGCAGGTCTAGATGGTTGTTAGCAGGTCTAGATGGTTCTTAGCAGGTCTAGATGGTTCTTAGCAGGTCTAGCTGGATGTTAGCAGGTTTAGATGGTTGTTAGCAGGTCTAGATGGTTCTTAGCAGGTCTGGATGTTTGTTAGCAGGTCTAGATGGTTGTTAGCAGGTCTAGATGGTTGTTAGCAGGTCTAGCTGGATGTTAGCAGGTCTGGATGGTTGTTGGCAGGTATAAATGGTTGTTAACAGGTCTAGATGGTTCTTAGCAGGTCTAGATGGGTGTTAGCAGGTCTAGCTGGATGTTAGCAGGTCTAGCTGGATGTTAGCAGGTCTAGATGGTTGTTGGCAGGTATAAATGGTTGTTAGCAGGTTTAGATGGTTGTTAGCAGGTTTAGATGGTTGTTAGCAGGTCTAGATGGTTGTTAGCAGGTCTAGATGGTTCTTAACAGGTCTAGATGGTTGTTAGCAGGTCTAGCTTGTTGTTAGCAGGTCTAGCTGGTTGTTAGCAGGTCTAGATCATGGTTAAAAGGTCTAGATGGTTGTTAGCAGGTCTAGATGGTTGTTAGCAGGTCTAGATGGTTGTTAGCAGGTGTAGATGGTTGTTAGCAGGTCTAGCTGGTTGTTAGCAGGTCTAGATCATGGTTAAAAGGTCTAGATGGTTGTTAGCAGGTCTAGATGGTTGTTAGCAGGTCTAGATGGTTGTTAGCAGGTGTAGATGGTTGTTAGCAGGTCTAGCTGGATGTTAGCAGGTCTGGATGGTTGTTGGCAGGTATAAATGGTTGTTAACAGGTCTAGATGGTTCTTAGCAGGTCTAGATGGGTGTTAGCAGGTCTAGCTGGATGTTAGCAGGTCTAGCTGGATGTTAGCAGGTCTAGATGGTTGTTGGCAGGTATAAATGGTTGTTAGCAGGTTTAGATGGTTGTTAGCAGGTTTAGATGGTTGTTAGCAGGTCTAGATGGTTGTTAGCAGGTCTAGATGGTTGTTAGCAGGTCTAGATGGTTCTTAACAGGTCTAGATGGTTGTTAGCAGGTCTAGCTTGTTGTTAGCAGGTCTAGCTTGTTGTTAGCAGGTCTAGCTGGTTGTTAGCAGGTCTAGCTGGTTGTTAGCAGGTCTAGATCATGGTTAAAAGGTCTAGATGGTTGTTAGCAGGTCTAGATGGTTGTTAGCAGGTCTAGATGGTTGTTAGCAGGTGTAGATGGTTGTTAGCAGGTCTAGCTGGTTGTTAGCAGGTCTAGATCATGGTTAAAAGGTCTAGATGGTTGTTAGCAGGTCTAGATGGTTGTTAGCAGGTCTAGATGGTTGTTAGCAGGTGAAGATGGTTGTTAGCAGGTCTAGCTGGTTGTTAGCAGGTCTAGATCATGGTTAAAAGGTCTAGATGGTTGTTAGCAGGTCTAGATGGTTGTTCGCAGGTTTAGATGGTTGTTAGCAGGTGTAGATGGTTGTTAGCAGGTATAAATGGTTGTTAGCAGGTGTAGATGGTTGTTAGCAGGTGTAGATGGTTGTTAGCAGGTGTAGATGGCTGTTAGCAGGTTTAGATGGCTGTTAGCAGGTTTAGATGGCTGTTAGCAGGTGTAGATGGTTGTTAGCAGGTATAGATGGTTGTTCGCAGGTGTAGATGGCTGTTAGCAGGTGTAGATGGCTGTTAGCAGGTGTAGATGGTTGTTAGCAGGTTTAGATGGTTGTTAGCAGGTGTAGATGGCTGTTAGCAGGTGTAGATGGTTGTTCGCAGGTTTAGATGGTTGTTAGCAGGTGTAGATGGTTGTTAGCAGGTATAAATGGTTGTTAGGAGGTATAAATGGTTGTTAGCAGGTGTAGATGGTTGTTAGCAGGTATAAATGGTTGTTAGCAGGTATAGATGGTTGTTAGCAGGTGTAGATGGCTGTTAGCAGGTGTAGATGGTTGTTAGCAGGTGTAGATGGTTGTTAGCAGGTCTAGATGGTTGTTAGCAGGTCTAGCTGGATGTTAGCAGGTCTGGATGGTTGTTGGCAGGTATAAATGGTTGTTAACAGGTCTAGATGGTTCTTAGCAGGTCTAGATGGGTGTTAGCAGGTCTAGCTGGATGTTAGCAGGTCTAGCTGGATGTTAGCAGGTCTAGATGGTTGTTGGCAGGTATAAATGGTTGTTAGCAGGTTTAGATGGTTGTTAGCAGGTTTAGATGGTTGTTAGCAGGTCTAGATGGTTGTTAGCAGGTCTAGATGGTTCTTAACAGGTCTAGATGGTTGTTAGCAGGTCTAGCTTGTTGTTAGCAGGTCTAGCTGGTTGTTAGCAGGTCTAGCTGGTTGTTAGCAGGTCTAGATCATGGTTAAAAGGTCTAGATGGTTGTTAGCAGGTCTAGATGGTTGTTAGCAGGTCTAGATGGTTGTTAGCAGGTGTAGATGGTTGTTAGCAGGTCTAGCTGGTTGTTAGCAGGTCTAGATCATGGTTAAAAGGTCTAGATGGTTGTTAGCAGGTCTAGATGGTTGTTAGCAGGTCTAGATGGTTGTTAGCAGGTGAAGATGGTTGTTAGCAGGTCTAGCTGGTTGTTAGCAGGTCTAGATCATGGTTAAAAGGTCTAGATGGTTGTTAGCAGGTCTAGATGGTTGTTCGCAGGTTTAGATGGTTGTTAGCAGGTGTAGATGGTTGTTAGCAGGTATAAATGGTTGTTAGCAGGTGTAGATGGTTGTTAGCAGGTGTAGATGGTTGTTAGCAGGTGTAGATGGATGTTAGCAGGTGTAGATGGCTGTTAGCAGGTTTAGATGGCTGTTAGCAGGTTTAGATGGCTGTTAGCAGGTGTAGATGGTTGTTAGCAGGTATAGATGGTTGTTCGCAGGTGTAGATGGCTGTTAGCAGGTGTAGATGGTTGTTAGCAGGTGTAGATGGTTGTTAGCAGGTTTAGATGGTTGTTAGCAGGTGTAGATGGTTGTTCGCAGGTTTAGATGGTTGTTAGCAGGTGTAGATGGTTGTTAGCAGGTATAAATGGTTGTTAGCAGGTATAGATGGTTGTTAGCAGGTGTAGATGGCTGTTAGCAGGTGTAGATGGTTGTTAGCAGGTGTAGATGGTTGTTAGCAGGTATAGATGGCTGTTAGCAGGTGTAGATGGTTGTTAGCAGGTGTAGATGGTTGTTAGCAGGTATAAATGGTTGTTAGCAGGTATAGATGGCTGTTAGCAGGTATAGATGGTTGTTAGCAGGTGTAGATGGTTGTTAGCAGGTATAAATGGTTGTTAGCAGGTATAGATGGTTGTTAGCAGGTGTAGATGGTTGTTAGCAGGTGTAGATGGTTGTTAGCAGGTATAAATGGTTGTTAGCAGGTATAGATGGCTGTTAGCAGGTTTAGATGGTTGTTAGCAGGTTTAGATGGTTGTTAGCAGGTGTAGATGGTTGTTAGCAGGTTTAGATGGTTGTTAGCTGGTGTAGATGGTTGTTAGCAGGTTTAGATGGTTGTTAGCAGGTGTAGATGGTTGTTAGCAGGTTTAGATGGTTGTTAGCAGGTATAGATGGTTGTTAGCAGGTTTAGATGGTTGTTAGCAGGTTTAGATGGTTGTTAGCAGGTGTAGATGGTTGTTAGCAGGTGTAGATGGTTGTTAGCAGGTGTAGATGGTTGTTAGCAGGTTTAGATGGTTGTTAGCAGGTTTAGATGGTTGTTAGCAGGTATAGATGGTTGTTAGCAGGTTTAGATGGTTGTTAGCAGGTATAGATGGCTGTTAGCAGGTCTAGCTGGTTGTTAGCAGGTGTAGATACCTGGCTGGTACATCAATGTTAGAGATGGCATAGAAATATTTGAGCAGGTTGTCTCTCTGGACGTATGTCCCTCCCAGAGCAGGACGGAGGAGTCTCAGTCGGAGGTTTGTGAAGGTGAAGAAGTCTCTCAGACCCTTCGTGGTCTCCATCCGGGTGTACAGGGCGTCCAGGTTAATCAACTTTGGACCTGCAAACACCCCAAACCGAGCGCGCACCTCGAACACCATCACCTTCTCCTCCTGTTGAGCACAGTCAATCGAGGTTATTTCTGATGTTTACGTCACACTTTTAATGTATATGCTAGTATTTACAGTATATGACAATAAAGGCTGTTGAGTATTTCGATAATTTGATATCAGTCAGGTACGTATGGATTGATTTACACCTGTGTGTGTCAGGTCCAGGTACCCACCTTGGCGCCGACCCAGCGGGAGTACTGCTCAGTACAGATAACCCGGGTTAGGTTACTTGGTGCGAGATCAGAGACCCGTTTAGGAGACATGCCGAAGGTCTCCAGGCAGTCATCAGCGTAATACTGATAGGGCTGCCATGTCACACCTGGAACACAAACACTGGTCAACAGTAGCTCATGGTGATCTGTCACCACAGCGTCCTCTGTTCTTTATTGACCCAGTTCAGGTGTCAGATCAAGACCCCATCGACCTATCACCTTTGTCCAAAGACTTCTCCAGCACCATGCTGGTCGGTCGACCGTACTCAAAGGTGACCACGATGTCATCGACCACCTCCAGACTCTTGTTCCAGGACAGAGTGATGTTGGCCAATAGGGGCTCAGGATACCTGGACCATGTGACCGTCTGCCAGTAGGTGATGAGCCCCCCCCTCTCTCTGTCTCCCATCAGCTGAGGAGGGTGAGACAGGTCCGGGCTGGACGCATCGCACTCGTCGCTGCACAGGTACGGGTTCTCCTGTAAAATCAGGACCAGGTTTAGACACTTTAAAGACTCCAGGTCTCTCTTTACCTGGTTCTGTCTACAGTGGGCTATACTAAAGGTCAGCTGAAGGTCGATCACAATGTCCTTCACACAGTTTAAACATACTGTAAAAATATCATTTTCAATTTGAATACAAAGTTCAATGTGAAAAGTATTAATACATTACTCCTACTGACGGACAGACTGTCCCACTGACAGCTGATCAGTGTGTGAAGGATTAACACTGATGTTAATCTGATGGGTGTTAGAAGTTAAACCTTTTACTCTGCCAGCTGTCAGGCTGCTCAGGATATAACAGTGAACCAACACTGAGCACTTTTTCTCTCTTATTCTTTGTCTTTTTTATTCCATTACTGTTTTGTTCAGTGCTTTGGTTGAAAAAGTGTTTTGACTTGAACACTGGAAACTGGTACTGTGTAGTACCATGTAGTACTGTGTAGTACCATACAGTACTGTGTAGTACCATACAGTACTGTGTAGTACCATGTAGTACTGTGTAGTACCATACAGTACTGTGTGGTACTGTGTAGTACCATACAGTACTGTGTAGTACCATACAGTACTGTGTAGTCCCATGTAGTACTGTGTAGTACCATACAGTACCATGTAGTACTGTGTAGTACCATACAGTACTGTGTAGTACCATACAGTACCATGTAGTACTGTGTAGTACCATACAGTACTGTGTAGTACCATACAGTACCATGTAGTACTGTGTAGTACCATACAGTACTGTGTAGTACCATGTAGTACTGTGTAGTACCATACAGTACTGTGTAGTACCATGTAGTACTGTGTAGTACCATGCAGTACTGTGTAGTACCATGTAGTACTGTGTAGTACCACCTCAGTTTTTTCTTCCTTATTATTTTGTCAGAATTCTTCCTGATCTATTATTAATATTTGACTTTGCTTCATTCCATCTGTTACATTTATCAATAATTCACACGTCACTTCACCTCCCAAAGGAACAATTACATAGACAGCAGGAGTGTTTGGTGTCCAACCTGTGGGTCTGGACCCCTAGAAGGTCACCTGAGGGGTCATGAGATGATTGACAGGTTGTGAAATAGTGACAGTAGAGAGAGGTGCATTATGGGACCACTGTAGCCATAATGATGCTAGGTTAGCTCAGGAGGATTTAACTTCATGACTGAACAGGTGTGTTCAGGTGTGTGTGTAACTGACCAGTGTGCAGAATCTCTCAGGTGGGTTTCCACAGGTGATTCCTGGGGGATCGACCCTGATCTGCATCACTTCCTTCATGTTGAAAGGTGCAGGCTGACAGGGGTTCAGCTCCTCCCCCTCCCCTCCCTCTGAGCGACACTCTTCGAACTGTCCGGCGGTCTGAGACCAGCCCAGCGCCGGCAGGAAGACGAGGATGAGGACGAGGACAGGGGACATGTTGGACTGACTGTCACTTCCTCTGGACATTTTCTAGGGTCGCCTCCCTCGTTTCAATCCAGATTGGACCTTCTTCAAACAGCTGGTTGTCATGGTTACCAGGTGATGTTAAAACCTGAGGTGTTCAGTCACTCCTGAAGATGCTCCGCCTACTGCCAGTCTGAAACAAAATAAACAGCAGTCAGACCTTGTCCAGACCTGGTCCAGACCTGATCCAATCAGACCTGGTCCAGACAGACCAGACCTGGTGTGAAAACAAGTATTAGATGTAAAGTCAGTAAAGTCAGGTATGAATCAAATGTTTTCCTTTTCCTGTTCCCTGTATTCTCTCTCTCTCTTTTATATATATATGTGTGTGTGTGTGTGTGTGTGTGGGTGTGTGTGTATACACACACACCCACACACACACACACACACATATATATATATATATATATATATATATATATATTTGTATATATATATACCTCTCTCTACCTGTGTCACTCTCTGACTCATCATTAAAATGGTTCCTCTCTCCTTCAGGGTGAGGTTACTTGATAATGACTTTGACTCACCAATAATAATAATTTGTCTTCTAATATAACAACAGCAATCACCAACAGTACTACTACTATTAAAATTACCACTACTGGTATGACTGAAACTCAGTGAACTCACCTGTCAGTTATAGCTCCTGTCTGCAGTTTGTATCTCAGGTTGATTCTTCGTCAGTAAAAGTGAACCTCTTCTTCTCTTCTTGTTTTTCTTTTTGCTCCTCACTCTTCTTTATCTTTTCCTCTTAATCTCCTCCTGTTCTTCTTCACTCTGCTGACGATAAACCTCTCTCTCTCTCTCCTCTTTCTCTCTCTCTGTGTCTCTCTCTCCACACCTCTATATCTCTCTCTCCTCTTTCTCTCTCTCTACACCTCTATATCTCTCTCTCTCCTCTCTCTCTAGCTCTCTCGAAGGAGAAGGTTGCTAGGTTCAGTTTCAGATTATTCCTAATATAATCCCAAAATAATTGTAACCCTGACAAAATAATGTGATACTCAGTCATAAACTTATGGTCACACATATATTTTATTTACTGTGTATTGATAACTCTGAGTTTATTTCTTTTGAAAGCATGTCTCTCAACCCCCCCACCCCGTATTATGTAGAATGGTTCAGTCCAGCTGCTCCATCAGACAGCCTGCAGAGAGCTAACTTTTCACAGACAGAGTGGAGGAGAAGATGACAGGATGTCTCAAAAGTCAGGGAAGAAAAAAAAGAAAAGAAAAAAAGTTCAGACAGGAGAAAGAAGTGAAGAGTGGACAGTTTGTCACCAGTTCTTTCATAGGTAATGTGGGTCTGTTAGTGGTTCATGTGATGGAAAGTTCTGGAAAATTAGCCTGTTAGCTATTCCTAGCTTTGTCCAGAGTTTATAAGCTATCTGACGTTTCTCCACGTATTAGCTCATATTTCTGAGGAAAACTCTGCATTTATTCATTTCACTGTTGTTTTAGTTAATAACCAATGTTGTTCGTTTCACAAATATGGGAATGGTAATCAAAAACATCACTGAAATGCACACTTTTGTCTAAAACTGTGTCAACATTTTTTTGGGGGCCAGAAATCCTGAGTGTATATACAGTATGTATAATTGGTGTGTAAATGATCGAAAACAATATTATTGGCAGTAAAAGAGGATCCCATATTCAAATTTTGCTTAGGGCCCTATGGAGGCTTGGACCTCTGCTGAACACAACCAAAATATTGAGTATTTATAATTTTTTTTTATTTATATGAACCTTTTCTGATCGTAAATATAACTGCTGTATGAAGCAGAAGAAAATAAATGTCTGCCTTCAATGGGCAGTTTATGAGTAAATGTTTGTTCTAGTAGTTTCACTGTGTGCGCAGAGGACTGGAGTACTCTCCCAGTAGTACTCTGTAGTATTACTCTAGTACTGCAGTACTCCAGCAGGGGGCAGACAGAGGTGCTTGTTGGCGTAAAACTCCAAAGTAGAAGAAAGCGTTTCTGTCTTGTGACGTCACCACGGAGCGCCAGCGGCAGCAGAAACAAAGCAGACAAGATGGCGGATGTGGTGACAGTCGGGGTGAACCTGGACGCTTTCTCCCACGCTATCAGCGGCATCCAGGCGCTCCGGTCCAGCGTGAGCCGCGTCTTCGAGTCACTGAAGGACGGCATGAAGAACCGGGAGACCCTGGAGGGCCGAGAGAAGCGGTTCATAGCCGAGTTCCAGGAGCATCTTCAGGCGGTGAACAGAGACCTGAAGTGAGCCCCTCTCATATATTATGCTTAAATTGTGGTTCAGGTCTGGTCCAGGACAGGTCTAATCCCTTTCTTGTGTCTCACAGTGAGTTGGAGCGTCTCAGCGGGCTGGTTGGACGTCCATCAGAGTCTCATCCTCTCCATAATAGCGGTCTGCTCAGTCTGGATCCAGTCCAGGACAAAACCCCTCTGTACTCCCAGCTGCTGCAGGCCTACAAGTGGTCCAACAAGGTACCGGACCTGATGAGGACTGATCTCATTATTACTATTATTATCATCTGTGTTATTATTATTATTTTATATTATTATCATCCATCCATCTTCTCCCTCTTATCCTCTCATAGGGTCAGGGGGGCTGGAGTCTATCCCAGCTGTCTTAGGGTGAAAGACAGGGTACACCCTGGACAAGTGTCCAGTTCATCACAGGACACATAGAGACAGACAACCACTCACACTCACATTCACACCTACGGTCAATTTAAATTAACCAGTTAACCTAATCCCCATGCATGTTTTTGGATGGTGGGAGGAAGCCAGAGTACCAGAGAGAACCCACACAGACATGAGGAGAACATGCAAACTCCACACAGAAAGGCCCCGGGCCGGGAATCGAACCCAGTACCTTCTTGCTGTGAGGCGACAGTGCTAACCACTACACCACCGTGCCGCCCTGTTATTATCATTCTTTAATATGTTTTATTATTATCACAGATGTCAGGTAAAGAGAAATGACATCACTTCCTGGGTTGACTGATCAGGAAACGAACAGCTGAGTTCATTTACTGATGAATGTGATTGATGTGGTGTTACCATGACAACCACCTGGACGTGTGTGTAGTTGCAGTACCACGCTGGGCTGGCCTCCAGTTTGTTGAATCAACAGTCACTCAAACGATCGGCCAATCAGATGGGAGCTTCAGCCAAGAGACGACCCAAAGTTCAGCCCAGTACTCTGGTACTTCCTCCTCAGTGAGTACTAGTACTACGACTACTTCCTCCTCCTCAGTGAGTACTGCAGTAATAGATGTAGTACAGGGCTCACCATTCATTTTTTGTAGACACTTGCCATGTCGGGCAAGTTAATTTGAAATCTACTTACCTGAAGAATGTTTGACTGTTCACTGTTCTGTGGAGAGTCTGAGTGGCTTCATCTTTTGGTTCCTTTTCCTCTGCATCCACTGCGCCTGTTGTGTTCATCAGCTGGTGCAGAAGTCCCCATCTTATTGCTGTCTGATTCTTAGCTGTAACACCCTCATACCATGTCTGATGTGTTGTTGTTGTGGTTGCTTAGCAGCAGGGCAACAGTAGGACCAGACTGTGGACAGACAGCCTTCATGGGATCTCTACCTGTTTAAATACTGTAATAGTCCCTTCCTCTGTGTACAGGTATGTGGATGATGTCATCTCTCGGATAGGCAGGATGTTTCCTGATATGACCATCGAGCTGTTCAGACCCAACGGGACGTCTGCTGTCCTGCTGGTAATAAAACACTTTTAATCATTGTACAGGTGTGTGTGTGTGTGCTCAGACCAGGTAACAGGTGTGTGTTCTGACCTGTCTCACTCTCAGGTGACCCTGGGGAAGGTGTTGAAGGCGATTGTTGTGATGCGTTCGCTGTTCATTGACAGGACAGTTGTGCGAGGATTCAACGAAAACGTTTACAACGAGGATGGAAAGGTGGGAGGGTAAAGTCACCTGGCAGGTAACCTCTGACATTGTCTGTCTCCATGGTAACTGTCTGTCTTTGTCAGTTGGACATCTGGACCAAGTCTCAGCACCAGGTGTTCCAGAAGGTAAGACTCACCTGTGTTCCCTGAACTCCTGCACACCTGAGCTGACTGTGCAGTGCTCTGATTGGTTGTGTTGTTGCTAGGTAACGGACCATGCCACCACTGCTCTCCTGCACTACCAGCTGCCACAGATGCCCGATGTCGTGGTCCGATCCTTCATGGTGAGACACCGTAACACCTGTCTCTCTCTCTCTCTCCACCTGTGAGGCTCTCTCTCTCTCCCCTGACCAGCTGACCAGGCGTCATGCCATCAAACTCGTGCCGGCAGTTCGGTGCTCCGTGGAGGAGGCTGGTTTTGCAGTGGGAGAAGTTGTGGGTATGGCAGCGTAAAATCTGCCTCCCGTATGACAATATAGACGTGATGTTTGTTCAGGAAACCCACAGCACTGGAGATAATGAGAGTGACTGGAGGAGGGCTTTTAATGGGGAGGTCATTTTAAGCCACAAGTCCAGTCTGAGTGGGGGTGGGTGTTTTATTCTCCAGAGGGTTTTTACCTGTTTCTTATGTGACTGAGGAAATAATTCCTGGTGTTTTGTTGAAGGTCACAGCTGAATTTGAGAAGGTGAAGCTGGTGTTTTTAAATGTTTATGCTCCCACCAACGCGGTGGACAGGATGGCATTTTTAAACATTTGAAGTGATGCTGTTAGAGACTGTGGGACAGATGATTTTATGTTTTTAGGGGGTGATTTTAACTGCACGGTTGATCCAAACCTGGACAGGAATCATCCTGAAGCACATCCGGCCTCATCCTGCAGGATCAGACAGCTCACTGAGACTCATGAGCTGTCTGACCTGTGGAGGGTTTTTAACAGGGATCACAGACAGTACACCTGGAGCCACAGCAGGGCAAACCTTTTATCTCTGGCCAGACTGGACCGTTTTTACTGTTTTAAGCACCATTTAAATATTTTGAAGAGGGGTTTTATCCAGCCTGTGGGTTTCTCTGATCATTGTCTCATCTCCTGTTCTGTTTTTATTAAAAACATTCGTTTAAGGAGCGCCTATTGGCATTTTAATACGGCCCTTTTAAATGACCAGGTTTTTAGTGTAATGTCACTAGGTTGAACACCAGTACTTATGGCAGACTCATAAGTGACAATGTCACTTTAATTCGGGATGTTTTGGACCTCTCCAGTTCATTGGCTGTAGAGACTGGTCTTATTTCCATAGACCAGGAGAAGGCTTTTGACCGGGTTAAACACCAGTACTTATGGCAGACTTTGTCTGCCTTAGGCTTCAACCCGGGCTTCATAGCCATGATCCGGGTCCTCTATAGTGACATTGCGAGTGTACTGAAGATTAATGGGGGGCTGAGTGCTCCATCTGGAGTCCAGAGGGGGGTGAGGCAGGGCTGCTCTCTCTCTGGGATGCTCTACTCTCTGGCCATCGAGCCTCTGCTACATAAACTGAGAAACCATCTGAACGGTGTGAGCTTCCCCCAGTGTAGTGTGTCTTTTAAACTGTCTGTCTATGCAGATGACCTTATCGTGTTGGTCAACAACCAAAAGGACATTGACGTTTTAACTGATACAGTGAAAGAGTTTGGTTTTATCTCATCAGCGAAAGTGAACTGGGGGAAGAGCGAGGCTCTGATGGTGGGAGAGAGGCTGGGGGATCGGCTCAGGCTGCCCGGTGGCCTCACCTGGAAAACAGGTAGTTTGAAGTATCTGGGTGTTTTTCTGGGTGATGAGACCCACATGAACAAAAACTGGGAGAACGTTGTGGAAAAGGTGAAGGGGCGCCTCGGTAGATGGAAGTGGCTTCTTCCTAAGATGTCCTACCGAGGTCGCACCCTGATCCTAAACAACCTGGTCTCATTGTCCCTGTGGCACCGGCTGGCCTGTGTTGATCCTCCAGCTTCTCTCCTGACTCAGGTCCAGAGAGTTTTAATAGATTTCTTTTGGGGCAGGATGCACTGGGTCCCACAGAGTGTCCTGTTCCTGCCTAAAGAGGAGGGGGGCCAAGGCCTGGTCCACCTGGCCAGTAGAGGCGCTGCCTTCCGCCTCCAATTCCTCCAAAGACTCCTGACTGGACCAAAGGACACTCTGTGGAGACCTTTGGCTCAGTGCATCCTGCAGCGGTTTAACAACCTGGGCCTGGATTTTAACCTGTTTTTAATGGACACCAAAAACATGAGCACATCTCCACTGCCTGGTTTTTATAAGAGTGTTTTTACTGTGTGGAACCTGCTCAAAAAACAAAGACCGGAGCAGGTGGACTCCCTGCACTGGCTCCTGCAGGAACCGGTCCTGTGGGGGACCATACTGGACTCTCCCAGCTGGGCAGGGGCCAGTCTGTCCAGGCTACTCCAGAAAGAACGGGTCTTCACACTGGGCCAGGTCCTGGAGCTGGCAGGACCCAACCTGGATGAACCTGCTGGCCTGGCAACTCGACTTGGGATCAGGTCCAACAGAGTCACAAAAAAACTGTTGGTCTACTGGAGGAATAGGCTAGGGCTGGGATGATAACCGCATCTCCACAATTCCGTGGTCATGTGATGCCTACCACGGTGTTGAGCTCATTACCGTCATCACCGCAAAATATTAAATAATAAAAGAAACTAGAAAAAAATTCCTGAAGAAATTTTAATGTGCCTGCACACATGACGCCGGACCCATGCGACGCCTTATGCATGCTGACCCTCTACTGCACCGAAGCATGCCTACGTGCGTGCCTGTCCCAGGTTCATGTTGCAAACAAACACACCTTGTTTCCTGTGAAGATTAAATCAGAGTTTGGGGCTTTTATTTTGAAAGGACAGTCATAGCCACAGCTTCCTGTGAGGACACATTTACTCCTCTGGGTTTTGGTGCTTTTATTTTGAAAAAACAGACTTTTATTTTGAAAGAAACAGCCTGAGCTTCCTGTCTGTGTGCGTGATCAATGATGTCATCCACTCTCTGTATCTTTGGTAATGGGCAATCAGAAGCCTGTATCATATCATCACTTAATCTCTATATATGTGTCTATATGGATCCCCCATCTGACACACACACACACACACACACACACACACACACAGCTATGCCACTGATTATAAGCTGACCTGTCGAATCTCCTCTCGTATAAAAAAAACTATAAGGAGTAGAGCTTAGATTTTTGCATGTGAATGATGCTATGGTGATGGAGGTTCATGCATATCACCTAATTCTGCTGGCCACCCCTGCATGGCTTCAACACCCCATGGGGCACCCCTATGGAAAAGTCTAGGCGAGCCCCTGGTCTGTCCCCCACACTGGCTCTCACTGATTGCCACTGATTTCAAGCTGAGTCGGACCATGCCGAACTCCTCTGAATAACTCAAGAACCGTAAGGAGTACGGCTTTGGGGTTTGGACAAGAGGCGGCAGGAGCTCGCGAGGATCGCAGCGGTGTAAATTTTGTGTCTCTAGCCCACTCGGGGGGGGAGAGATCTGGGAAAACCTTCTATAGACTACTGGTAAAGACCTTAAACAGGAAAAAGTTGGACAAGCGACAGGACACAGTGTGGAGGAACCACCTGGGACTGGACCTTGGTTCCAGACCAGCTTGGAGGTCTTTGTGTAAACCTCCACTCTCAAAGAGACATGCAGACCTACAGTGGAGGATCCTCCACGGTATTGTAGCTGTGAACTCTTTTATCTCAGTGATCAGTGCTGCTGTGAAGGACAAGTGTCCTTTTTGTGGACTAAGAGAGACGATCTTTCACTGTTTTTATGAGCGTCCTCGTTTATCTGCACTGTTTCTGTGTTTAACAAGTGTTTTTACCAGTTTTAAAGAGGTTTTAACAGGCAGCTTTTTATCTGTGCTTTTAAATACACTCGCCAGCACAAACACAAGAGCCAGCTTTTAAACTTTGTTTTAGGGCAGGCCAAGATGGAGGAAGGTGGAGGAGGGTGGAGAGCTTGATGTGGTCGCTGTGTTAAAGAACCTGATCCGGTCCAGACTGCTTGTGGACCACAGGTTCTACCAGACCTCAGGGGACCTGGGGTCCTTCAGGCAGATCTGGACCGTGGATCAGGTTCTCTGTTGGTTATCAGAGGGTCAGCTCATTTATGGAGATGTGCTCATGTGAGGTGGTTTATTTATTTTTTAATGGAGGCTGATTTTAATTGACTTTTATTGTTCTTATTATTGTCATTTAGTATATTATGAAGAAATTGTCCAAACGGACAATAAAGTTGTTTTAAAAATCAAAAAATCCACCTGTCTCTCTCTCTCTGCAGACCTGGTTGAGGAGCTACATTAAACTCTTCCAGTCTCCCTGTCAGCGCTGCGGTCGTTTCCTGCAGGACGGACTTCCTCCAACGTGGAGGGACTTTAGGACCCTGGAGGCGTTTCATGACACCTGTCGCATGTAAACATACACTTCCTGTGTATTAGTTTATGGACTCTTTGTATTTTGTCTAAAGATTAAATAAAGTTTTTTTTTTTACAGATTGTTATGGTTGTAATGCTAATTTGGCTGCAGGCAGGTAGAGTTGTGAAGCCTCACCTGACCTGTGCTTCAAATCCAGCACAAGGTGTCAGTACTTGTAGTACTACAGTACCTACAGTCTGTGGCAGCTACAGGACTGGAAAAACTCTGACCCATCAACTGACACTCTGTCCAAATGGAAAGAACCAATCAGAGGTCTTCATGTCTCATCCCTCCCTCCTCCCCTCTGTTTCTAGAAATATCCAGAACACTCCTCTGCAGAAATACAGAGTTATCAGGAGAATCTGTTCTGTAGGAACAATGACAGAGATAATGCAGCCAAAAAAATACCACTTCCTGTGTTACCTCTGACGACTCACCCTGCTAAACAGAAAAGACTGAAAGACAAAACTCTGGACAAAGATAAGAGGACAAACCAGAGTGGACATCTGAGGAAGAGGAGGAGGAGCTGAGAGGAGGTGCCTCTTCCAAATCTTTCTGGCTCTCCAAGATCACCAACTATAGCTTTCAGAAAATGCTTTATTTGTCAGAGAACTGAAGTTATAGCACGTGTTAATAGGGCTGCACCTAATGATTATTTTTATTGATTATTGTGTGGAACCTGCTCAAAAAACAAAGACCGGAGCAGGTGGACTCCCTGCACTGGCTCCTGCAGGAACCGGTCCTGTGGGGGACCATACTGGACTCTCCCAGCTGGGCAGGGGCCAGTCTGTCCAGGCTACTCCAGAAAGAACGGGTCTTCACACTGGGCCAGGTCCTGGAGCTGGCAGGACCCAACCTGGATGAACCTGCTGGCCTGGCAACTCGACTTGGGATCAGGTCCAACAGAGTCACAAAAAAACTGTTGGTCTACTGGAGGAATAGGCTAGGGCTGGGATGATAACCGCATCTCCACAATTCCATGGTCATGTGATGCCTACCGCGGTGTTGAGCTCATTACCGTCATCACCGCAAAATATTAAATAATAAAAGAAACTAGAAAAAAATTCCTGAAGAAATTTTAATGTGCCTGCACACATGACGCCGGACCCATGCGACGCCTTATGCATGCTGACCCTCGACTCGTGCGTGCTTCAGTGCAGTAGAAAAAAAAAAACCCAAACAAAAACAACTCCGCCTGCACCAGATCATCTTTCCCAGAATGAGGGAATAAATTAGCTCCATAAAATGCTTCTTTATAATAGAAGTTATTATAAAAGTAAGTTATTTGTCAACTTATTTATCAATTGCTCTAATGATTCTTTTTTTGTTAGCTGATTGATATAACAATGAATTTAACTGCATATTTATGGCACCTGGTAGACACACTGCTGGTCCTAATTCAACCATTTTCTTCACTTGTAAAAGTTTCAACAGAACTTCAGAGAAGGAGAGATCAAAGACACTCGTGTCTCCACGGCAGCAGGTCAGCGCACTGGATGTGTTGTGATGACATCACGTTGTTATTTGTTGTGATGATGTCACATTCATTCATTGAAACAGCTGTGGGAGATACACCAGCTGTTAGATGTCAGTGCTCCAGCCCTACTTCTTCTCCAGCACACCAAAGCTCCTGCCTCAAAGTGGTCTGGCTCGGTCCAGGACTCCAGAGTCTTTCAGACCTCTGGACTCTATCGGCCCCTATTAATACCCTCTGTTTACATCATCTCTGTTTCTGAGGTTTAGTCCTGACAGGTGAGTTCTCAGGTGTTCTGCTGCCTGCCAGCCTTTTGCCCTGAGACCAGACACAGACCTCCTGGAAGCTCAGCAGGCCTATAGTCGTGGCCATGATGGAGATAACCTTTGACCTCCTGAAGGGTCAGCCCTTTGAGGGCTGATGAGGAAGGAGAGGCTCCAGAAGGCCATCACACCTGGACTGGGACAGTCCTGCTTTCTTCCTGATCTGATGACCAGTATGAGCAGCAGGTGTTGTGGAGGAAAAGAAGAGACAGTGAGGAGTGTTTTAGCAGCAGTCAGGAAAGAAAGGAGCTTTTTTATTCTTGGGTGGAGATTTCAAGCACAGACAGTTTAAAGCAGCTGGTCCACTGTCATGGGTGGATGTTTGGAGGATCTGCTCCACCACGCTGCACTGTATTTATTGTTGTAAACACCAATTTACCATTTTTAAAATGTGCAGTATTGTGCCTGCTGGTTTCACTGATCGTTCTTTGGTCCATGTCATGTTTTTTATCAGAAACATTTCACCTAAAATTCATTTTAATTCAGTCTTAACATTAGAGAGACGTTGTGGAGGGGTCCTTTTTATTTTTAGGGTGTTTTCAGACAGGAGGCCTGATCTTAGCGGTCTTATGCAGTGGAGACTCAGATGATGCTTCTGTGTCAGCAGCACACCCACACCAGAACCATGAAGGACCTGGAGACTGATGAACTGAGTCCACAGGAAAGCCTCATAGTGAAAAAGATGGCTTGAGCCGACCTGATGGACAGTAGAGTACTGGGTGCACTGGTCACGTCCTGGATCCAGACCATCAGGGAGATGGACACTCCGTCCACTTTCTTCTTCAGCCTGGAGAGGACAGATGGGCACTTCTAGCAGACACTGGACAGCCTGTAGTGTTGATGTCCTGCAGGTTCTGCTGCCAGAGAAGAGGAACCTGCAGGACATCAGAAACTGTGTCTCTACTGTATGTTGATCACAAACTTCTGTGCTGAGACAGAGAGGGAAGGAGGTGCTGTGGAGCAGGTCATCCACCAGACCACACCTACTGTGTGCCCCACAGGTCCATGGAGGACAATGTCCACCTAATTCTGGATGTTTTGGATGTGTCCAGCTTTTTGAAGGTCAATACTGGTGTGATTTCTCTGTCTCACTGCAATTGTCTGCCACCTTAAGGCTACAGTTCAGACGTTTCTTACAGGTCCAGCAGATCTGGTGTGGAGGGGTGTGGCCAGCTCTCTGCTGGGGGTCCAGAGGATCCATCCTGGAGCTCTGTGCCCAGAAACTCTCCAGGAAAGAGAGGGTTCTCCTCATGGACTACTGAAGACAACCAGATGTCCTCGTGAGGGCTGGGAGAGCAGACTGAAGACTACAAAGAGAAACTGACTTCACAGAGTCTGAGTGAAAAGCCTCCGTCAGGGTAGACCGTGTGGTCACAGAGTCTGGAGGACCTGATTTTAGACAAACATCCCCTCAGAAAAACACTGGAGGAGGAGGAGGATTTTACATGGTGCCATATCTTCTAAAGCCTTTACCACAGTTCTTAGCAAATGCTCCTCCTCCTCCTCTCTCTCTCTCTCTCTCTCTCTCTCTCTCTTTTGCAGGGTGAGTCTGTCACTCGCCCAGATGGTCTCTTTGTTTAATCAGAAAGAAGAAGGAAAGTTCGATTTCTTTTTATCGTCTTTTGGAGCCTGCAGACAGCGAGGTAAAATCAGTAAGGTTGCAGCAGCAGTAGTAGTAGCAGTAGTACACACTGTATGTGTGTGTGTGGTGTACCTACATATAGTGTTAATAATAATTGGACTTCAACATTAAACATTTGATATACTTGGTTTGTCTCCAAAAACTCTACAACTTAAAAACACCAGAATAAAACTGTTGCTAAAAGACTGAATGATCTAACTAGTCCTGTTGGTTTGGAACGTTCGAGAGATCTACTCTATGGTTCTTCAGGTCACTGGACAGGTTCTAACCCCTAATCCTGTTTATATGGGTCCAGATACACCAGAAGCTTCTATATATCTGGAGGAGTTTTTAGTGATCAGATGACTGTCAGTAAAAAGGGACAACCTGCGTGAGTCCTGCAGGTGAACTCACCTGGCTCAGGTGTGTTTGTGTTTCAGAATGATGCTGAATGAGAGCTGGACCATGATGAACAACAGCAGCTCAGAACTGGACAGCAAGCGACCAAACAGACACAAGGTACACCGTGCTAGCTGTTAGCCTGTTAGCTGTCAAACAGACAGCAACAGACCTGCAGAGAGTTAAGCCCTGTTAATCTGAGTTAAACTGTCAGATCAAAGTGTCTCTAATCTGCAGCAGCTGTCATCTTCACTGAGGTTCTTCAGATTACACTCTGCACAAGACACAGCATCACTCAGCTCAGCTAACTGCTAACAGCAGGTCCGAGCTGCTAACGACAGACCCAACGGGTTAAAAATATACAAAGTGGATCCTCTGGATGAGTTACAGACAGAGGACAGACTAAGGACGGACTGAGTTACAGACAGAGGAAAGACTGAGGACAGACTGAGGACGGACTGAGTTACAGACAGAGGAAAGACTGAGGACAGACTGAGTTACAGACAGAAGAAAGACAGGACAGACTGAGTTACAGACAGAGGACAGACAGAGGACAGACTGAGTTACAGACAGAGGACAGACAGAGGACGGACTGAGTTACAGACAGAGGACGGACTGAGTTACAGACAGAGGACGGACTGAGATACAGACAGAGGATGGACTGAGGACGGACTGAGTTACAGTCAGAGGATGGACTGAGGACGGACTGAGTTACAGACAGAGGACAGACAGAGGACGGACTGAGTTACAGACAGAGGACGGACTGAGATACAGACAGAGGACAGACAGAGGACGGACTGAGTTACAGACAGAGGACGGACTGAGATACAGACAGAGGACAGACTAAGGACGGACTGAGTTACAGACAGAGGAAAGACTGAGGACAGACTGAGGACGGACTGAGTTACAGACAGAGGAAAGACTGAGGACAGACTGAGTTACAGACAGAAGAAAGACAGGACAGACTGAGTTACAGACAGAGGACAGACAGAGGACAGACAGAGGACGGACTGAGTTACAGACAGAGGACGGACTGAGTTACAGACAGAGGACGGACTGAGTTACAGACAGAGGACGGACTGAGATACAGACAGAGGATGGACTGAGGACGGACTGAGTTACAGTCAGAGGATGGACTGAGGACGGACTGAGTTACAGTCAGAGGATGGACTGAGGACGGACTGAGTTAGAGACAGAGGACAGACTGAGATACAGACAGAGGATGGACTGAGATTCAGACAGAGGACAGACTGAGGACGGACTGAGTTACAGACTGAGGATGGACTGAGGACGGACTGAGTTACAGTCAGAGGATGGACTGAGGACGGACTGAGTTACAGACAGAGGACGGACTGAGATACAGACAGAGGATGGACTGAGATTCAGACAGAGGACAGACTGAGGACGGACTGAGTTACAGACTGAGGATGGACTGAGGACGGACTGAGTTACAGTCAGAGGATGGACTGAGGACGGACTGAGTTACAGTCAGAGGATGGACTGAGGACGGACTGAGTTAGAGACAGAGGACAGACTGAGGACGGAGTGAGTTACAGACAGAGGACAGACTGAGGACAGACAGAGTTACAGACTGAGGACGGACTGAGGACAGACTGAGTTACAGACAGAGGATGGACTGAGGACTGATTGAGTTACAGACAGATGACAGACTGAGGACGGACTGAGGACGGACTGAGTTACAGACAGAGGATGGACTGAGGACTGATTGAGTTACAGACAGATGACAGACTGAGTTACAGACTGAGGACGGACTGAGTTACAGACAGAGGACAGACAGAGTTACAGACTGAGGACGGACTGAGTTACAGACAGAGGACAGACTGAGGACGGATTGAGTTACAGACAGAGGACAGACTGAGGACGGACTGAGTTACAGATAGAGGATGGACTGAGGACGGACTGAGTTACAGACAGATGACAGACTGAGTTACAGACAGAGGACAGACTGAGGACGGACTGAGTTACAGACAGAGGACAGACTGAGGACGGACTGAGTTACAGACAGAGGACAGACAGAGTTACAGACAGGGCAGACTGGACTCACTGTCACAATTAGAGGAAAAAGTGATACAAGACAGAACATTTGCTGGGGCTAGCTGGTTAGCATGCTATCTGGTTAGCATGCTCATGTCATCATTTGTGTGTGCGCTCAGAGATGCTGCAGCTTCCTGTTATGGTCCACTGTCATGCTGGTCGTCACAGCAGTTGTTGTCATAGCAACGGCCATCATCCTGCACCTGAATCAGTACCCTCTGCCCTTCTTCAGCAGGTAAACACACCTGTCTGTCTGTCTGTCTGTCTGTCTGTCTGCCTGCCTGTCTGCTGATCTCTCTCTCTCTCTGTTGTCATGGTAACAGGCGTGGTGGAGTCCCCTCTTCCTCCTCACCTGTGATATCTACCAATCTCAAAGATTCTGGCGCCCTGGTGTCCGTCTCCAAGGTTACAGATGGAGAGCCAATCAGCATCTTCCTGGACCCGAACTGTCCAGACTACAGCGAGAACTTCCTGCGCTGGGAGGTGCTACAGTCCTCTCTGCTGCGAGCGCTGTCCAATCACAACGAAGGTGACTGGCAGGACACAGGATTGGATCAAAAATTGTCTGAGGAGCTGAAGGTGTTGTCAGGCCACACCCATAACCTGAGGCTGGAAGCCGATTCGCTGAAAAGAGGTCAAGGTGTTCTGGACCAGCGTCTGGACGCACTGCAGAGCGAGCAGAGCCGCATCATACAGGTTATTATGAATAAAAAGAAATATAACAATATGAAAAATATTACTAATGGAAATTAATATGTGTCAAAATAAAACATAAAAGGCCAATAATGACATCCAATAAATTGAAAAAGAGAAGAAGTGACAATAAAGTGAAACAAAATTCAATTAGATTAGAAATTAACAGATTAAAACACAGTACATATATTCATAGTAATCAAAACAGAAATGAGATGATACTGAAAGTAAAACACACTGACTGAAGTGTCTCTCCCTCTCACCTGTCCAGGTGTTGTCTGACAGTGAGTCAGGTGTGTTGAAGCTGGCAGCAGGTTTCAGTGATTCTCTGCTCAGCCTGCAGAGGGAGACAGAGAGTCTGAGGAGACTCCAGAATGACCTGCAGAGACGAGGTGGGAGTACTAGTACTGCCTGGGTACTGTGTGTTTATCTACCACTGTAGTACTGCATGTTAATGTACTGCTGGAGTACTGCGTGTTCATGTACTACTGTAGAACTTTCTGATACATGCTATTACTACTCTTTAATCCCTGGTACTACATGTGAGTACTCTTTAATCCCTGGTACTACATGTTAATACTCTTTAATCCCTAGTACTACATGTGAGTACTCTTTAATCCCTGGTACTACATGTTAATACTCTTTAATCCCTGGTACTACATGTTAATACTCTTTAATCCCTGGTACTACATGTTAATACTCTTTAATCCCTGGTACTACATGTGAGTACTCTTTAATCCCTGGTACTACATGTTAATACTCTTTAATCCCTGGTACTACATGTTAATACTCTTTAATCCCTGGTACTACGTGTTAATACTCTTTAATCCCTGGTACTACATGTGAGTACTCTTTAATCCCTGGTACTACATGTTAATACTCTTTAATCCCTGGTACTACATGTGAGTACTCTTTAATCCCTGGTACTACATGTTAATACTCTTTAATCCCTGGTACTACATGTGACTACTCTTTAATCCCTGGTACTACATGTTAATACTCTTTAATCCCTGGTACTACATGTTAATACTCTTTAATCCCTGGTACTACATGTGAGTACTCTTTAATCCCTGGTACTACATGTTAATACTCTTTAATCCCTGGTACTACATGTGACTACTCTTTAATCCCTGGTACTACATGTTAATACTCTTTAATCCCTGGTACTACATGTTAATACTCTTTAATCCCTGGTACTACGTGTTAATACTCTTTAATCCCTGGTACTACATGTGAGTACTCTTTAATCCCTGGTACTACATGTTAATACTCTTTAATCCCTGGTACTACGTGTTAATACTCTTTAATCCCTGGTACTACATGTGAGTACTCTTTAATCCCTGGTACTACATGTTAATACTCTTTAATCCCTGGTACTACGTGTTAATACTCTTTAATCCCTGGTACTACGTGTTAATACTCTTTAATCCCTGGTACTACATGTGAGTACTCTTTAATCCCTGGTACTACATGTTAATACTCTTTAATCCCTGGTACTACATGTGAATACTCTTTAATCCCTGGTACTACATGTTAATACTCTTTAATCCCTGGTACTACATGTTAATACTCTTCAATCCCTGGTACTACGTGTTAATACTCTTTAATCCCTGGTACTACGTGTTAATACTCTTTAATCCCTGGTACTACATGTGACTACTCTTTAATCCCTGGTACTACATGTTAATACTCTTTAATCCCTGGTACTACATGTTAATACTCTTTAATCCCTGGTACTACATGTGACTACTCTTTAATCCCCTCAGCTGTCAGACCCAGAGACTGCAGTGATGTCATGGCGTCTGGTGTTTCTCAGGATGGAGTTTATTCTGTGTTTCCAACCCACGACCTTGACGGCTTCATGGTTTACTGTGACATGACCACTGATGGAGGAGGCTGGACGGTGAGTGACACACAGTCAGAGGTCAGGGGTTAGGTCAGGAGTCAGTTCAGTTTTTTGTCATTGCTATAAACAATGACACATTGTTAAGAGCATGGGGGGGTAGGTTTAGGATGTTCTGGACATCATCAGTGCCAACTGAAGATGGTGGAAAGCATCGGGAGGCTTTTCCAGTTATTTTTTCAGCTGGTTTAAGCTCACGCTGCTGGTTGATGCATTGTAATGTTTTATTACCTAATTCAACATGGATCCAGAGAATCTGCTGAACCAATTCGAGCTTCTGACCAGTGGGGGCGCTGTGAGCAACACATCAGTGTGATTCATGCTGACAGAAGCAGAACTCGACCAAACGACAACAAGGGACAACAACAACTGAAGGGACCGAAATCATCCAGGCAGAAGTTATAGGTTCAACAAGTTAATGGTCAAAAACATGTGATATCCCAAGAAATACAACACTTTACTGAGTCACTTTTTTATTTTTGTACTCCATTTACACAAATATTTTATGGTGCCAGGGTTTTTTTTTCGTTTGTGAGGTGACTTGAAGCACATGTTCGAATGGACATGAAAATAATCAAAAAAAATTGTAAAATGTACTCTAATTCTTTTTGAATTGGTTTTTCTATGTATTGAAAGGAGAATCGAATGGTGATATTTGGTTGGTGAGCAGCTTTAGTTTCTGGTTCAGGTGATCCAGAGGAGGGAGGACGGCTCCGTCAACTTCTTCAGGGACTGGCAGGCGTACCGAGATGGGTTTGGAAAAACTACAGGAGAGCACTGGCTAGGTAAGACCACTTGGTCCCCATAGGGACTAAAACCTTGGACAGATCACCTGGTCCCCATAGGGACTAAAACCCTGTCTGTCCCTCAGGTCTCCAGAGGATCTACTCCCTCACCAGGTCTGGTGGTCATGAGTTACGGATCGACATGGCGGACTTCGATAACGCCACAGCTTTCGCACATTACGGCGATTTCTCTGTTGGTCGAGACTCTGTGAACCCTGAAGAGGACGGCTACCCGCTGACCGTGGACCAGTACTCAGGGACTGCTGGTAGGAACACCAGTACTACTGACTAATACTGTGCAGTCCTATGCAGTACTACATAGGAGAGTAAGGTAAGGTACTCTTCTGTCCTGCAGGGGACTCCCTCCTGAAGCACTCTGGGATGCAGTTCACCACCAAAGATCGGGACCAGGACCAGTCAGAGAACAACTGTGCAGCATATTACCAGGGGGCGTGGTGGTACCGAAACTGCCACACCTCCAACCTGAATGGGCAGTACTTGAGAGGAGGTCACGCCTCCTACGCAGACGGTGTGGAGTGGTCCAGCTGGACGGGCTGGCAGTACTCTCTGAGGTTCACAGAGATGAAGACACGACCCAGTTCAGGACCGCAGACCTGATCTTCTGATCCTGATCCTCTGATCATCTGAACCTGACCTTTGATCCTGATCTCCTGACCTCCAGATCCTCTGATCCTGAACATGATCCTGATCTACAGCCTAATCCTGAATCTGATCCTCTGACCTTCTGATCCTGATCTTCTGATCCTGTTCCTGAATCTGATCCTGATCCCAAATCTAATCCTCTGATTCTGAAGCTGTATGTTGTATAAAATGTTACTTAATTATTCTTTCTTGTCTTAAAGAAATGTGTCTTTCTCTGCTGCTGCTTGTTCTTGTGTTCTTCGACTGTAGATCCGATGGTTCATTAAAGACTTTCTGACATCTGGGCTCGTTTTTATTAAACTGCTTAAAGTGAAAAATAAAAGAATAAATCCTTTGTGCAGTTTAAATTAAGTAATCAATAAAGCACTATTAATATTTTAACTCATTCTTGTTCAATGGGACACATGTTTAACTGAATAAAAAAGACATTAGTATTTTATAAAAAGAAATTACATTTAAGGTTGATTTCAGGATATTTTGAGCTTCTGTCACAGTCAGCTAAAATGTGTCAAAAAGTGAAAGGAGTTCTGCATGTGACACACTGCCGTTTCCTGGCGGAGACGCGATGACGTTGATGATGACGGTATTTATGTAAATAAGGGAAAACCTCCTATGATTCGCGGGAAAGGTGAAAAATGGCGACGGTCGAAGTTTGAAGTTTAGCGCCACGAAAACGGACAAGAGACAAGGAAAGGAGTACAAGAGGACAGGAGGACAAGAGACAAGAGACAAGGAGGACAGAGGAAGTGGAAAGTAGACGAGGACAAGAGGACACAAACCGGATCAGAGGATGTAAGACAGCTTTGTTTTCTGTGTTTAAACCCGGGTCATACAGGGTTTATTCCCAACATATAGTGCGCTATTTAAAGCTTTATGACCCGGGTCAGCTGGTTGATGGATAGATGTTAAAGGTAGTTAACGGTACTTTAAGATGGATAGCGGTGGTTAAAGGTAGTTACATACCGCTACCTAGCGGTAGATAGCGCTGTCAAACCCCGTGAGAGGTCAGCGATGAATCACACCCTCAACCTGTAAGTCTGTCCTTCTGTCCGTCTGTCTGTTTTTATTCTTTAAACTGGGTGTTTTTATTCCTTAAACTGGGTGCTTTCATTCCTTAAACTGGGTGCTTTCATTCCTTAAACTGGGTGCTTTCATTCCTTAAACTGGGTGCTTTCATTCCTCAAACTGGGTGTTTTCATTCCTTAAACTGGGTGTTTTCATTCCTTAAACTAGGTGTTTTTATTCTTTAAACTAAGTGTTTTTATTCCTTAAACTAAGTGCTTTCATTCCTCAAACTGGGTGCTTTCATTCCTTAAACTGGGTGTTTTTATTCTTTAAACTAAGTGTTTTTATTCTTTAAACTAAGTGTTTTTATTCCTTAAACTAAGTGCTTTCATTCCTCAAACTGGGTGCTTTCATTCCTCAAACTGGGTGCTTTCATTCCTCAAACTGGGTGTTTTCATTCCTTAAACTAGGTGTTTTTATTCTTTAAACTAAGTGTTTTTATTCCTTAAACTAAGTGCTTTCATTCCTCAAACTGGGTGTTTTCATTCCTTAAACTAGGTGTTTTTATTCTTTAAACTAAGTGCTTTCATTCCTTAAACTGGGTGCTTTCATTCCTTAAACTGGGTGCTTTCATTCCTTAAACTAGGTGTTTTTATTCTTTAAACTAAGTGTTTTTATTCCTTAAACTAAGTGCTTTCATTCCTCAAACTGGGTGCTTTCATTCCTTAAACTAGGTGTTTTTATTCTTTAAACTAAGTGTTTTTATTCCTTAAACTAAGTGCTTTCATTCCTCAAACTGGGTGCTTTCATTCCTCAAACTGGGTGTTTTCATTCCTTAAACTAGGTGTTTTTATTCTTTAAACTAAGTGTTTTTATTCCTTAAACTAAGTGCTTTCATTCCTCAAACTGGGTGCTTTCATTCCTCAAACTGGGTGTTTTCATTCCTTAAACTAGGTGTTTTTATTCTTTAAACTAAGTGTTTTTATTCCTTAAACTAAGTGCTTTCATTCCTCAAACTGGGTGCTTTCATTCCTTAAACTAGGTGTTTTTATTCTTTAAACTAAGTGTTTTTATTCCTTAAACTAAGTGCTTTCATTCCTTAAACTGGGTGCTTTCATTCCTTAAACTGGGTGCTTTCATTCCTTAAACTGGGTGCTTTCATTCCTTAAACTAGGTGCTTTCATTCCTTAAACTAGGTGTTTTCATTCCTTAAACTAAGTGCTTTCATTCCTTAAACTGGGTGCTTTCATTCCTTAAACTGGGTGTTTTCATTCCTTAAACTGGGTGTTTTTATTCCTTAAACTGGGTGTTTTCATTCCTTAAACTAGGTGTTTTTATTCTTTAAACTAAGTGTTTTATTCCTTAAACTAAGAGTTTAGAGTTTTTATTCCTTAAACTGGGTGCTTTCATTCCTTTAACTGGGTGTTGTTATTCCTTAAACTGGGTGCTTTCATTCCTTTAACTGGGTGTTGTTATTCCTTAAACTGGGTGCTTTCATTCCTTTAACTGGGTGTTGTTATTCCTTAAACTGGGTGCTTTCATTCCTTTAACTGGGTGTTGTTATTCCTTAAACTGGGTGTTTTCATTCCTTAAACTAAGTGTTTTTATTCTTTAAACTGGGTGTTTTTATCCTTTAAACTAAGTGTTTTTATTCTTTAAACTAAGTGTTTTTATTCCTTAATCTGGGTGTTTTTATTCCTTAAACTGGGTGTTTTTATTCTTTTAACTGGGTGTTTTTCTTTAAACTGGGTGTTTTTATCCTTTAAACTAAGTGTTTTTATTCCTTAAACTAAGTGTTTTTATTCCTTAAACTAGGTGTTTTTATTCTTTAAACTAAGTGTTTTTATTCCTTAAACTGGGTGTTTTTATCCTTTAAACTAAGTGTTTTGTTTTTTTTTTTTTACTTTTTATTTATCAACATATAAACAGAACATGAGATCATCATGGGCGGTACAGTTAAGATCAAAACTTTCTATTATACATACATACTGTACATACATATACATCATAGTCAAATGTCACACTTTTCCAGGCGCATATTCAGTCCATTTTTCCCAGTGTTCCATACACTTCTCCAATTGGAGTCTTAGAATAAAAGTAAGTTTCTCCATACAGTAAATTTCATGAATGATCCCGTGCCGCTGGATCAATGTTGGAGGATCTACTTGCATCCACCTTCTGGTTATGGCTTTCCTACTGCCAGCTAGAAGAATCTTCAACAAGTATCTGTCCTTATGTAAGACTGTTTTTGGAATTTTGCCGAGATATAAAACAACAAAAGAAAATTCTAAATCCACTCCTATAATTGTATTTATCTCGGTTAATACGTCCCTCCAAAATGGCTGGATTTTCGGACAGGACCAAAAAACATGAACATGATTAGCCATAGGGGTTCCACATTGTCTCCAACAAAAGCCTCGGCTCTGTGTGCCTGTTTGTAGTGCTGTTATTTTAGGAGTTATAAAAAATCTCACTGCAGTCTTCCAGCCGAATTCTCGTAGAGATCTTGAGTTTGCAGTGGTTGTTTGTGTCTCACATATTTCTATCCAGGTCTCTTCTGATATTTGTGCTTCTGACTCCTTCTCCCACTTCTGTTTAATGGAAAACGTAGAATGATTTTTAGAAGCTTGGATACTTCCGTATATTCTTGAGACCAACTTTTTATTATCTTTCTTTTCATAAGCCTCATGAAATATGGAGATTAAATTGTATTCCTTCTCCTCCTTGATTTGTAATTTTTTAATATAATAGTCTCTGACTTGCAGGTATCTATGGAAGTCCTGCTTCTCCAGTCCAGATGCGGCTGAAATAGACTCATAACTCTGAAATTTACTGTTTGAGATGAGGGAACAAAAGGATGTGATCCCTCTCCTAACCCACTGTTTAAAGCCCTCGTCCAATCTAGCAGGTTCTAAACTAAGTGTTTTTATTCCTTAAACTAAGTGTTTTTATTCTTTAAACTAAGTGTTTTTATTCCTTAAACTGGGTGTTTTTATCCTTTAAACTAAGTGTTTTTATTCTTTAAACTAAGTGTTTTTATTCCTTAAACTGGGTGTTTTTATCCTTTAAACTAAGTGTTTTTATTCCTTAAACTGGGTGTTTTTATCCTTTAAACTAAGTGTTTTTATTCCTTAAACTGGGTGTTTTTATTCTTTAAACTGGGTGTTTTTATGCCTTAAACTGGGTGTTTTTATTCTTTAAACTGGGTGTTTTTATTCTTTAAACTAAGTGTTTTCATTCCTTAAACTGGCTGTATTTATTCTTTAAACTAAGTGTTTTTATTCCTTACACTGGGTGTTTTTATTCTTTAAACTGGGTGTTTTTATTCTTTAAACTAAGTGTTTTCATTCCTTAAACTGGCTGTATTTATTCTTTAAACTAAGTGTTTTTATTCCTAACACTGGGTGTTTTTATTCTTTAAACTGGGTGTTTTTATTCTTTAAACTAAGTGTTTTCATTCCTTAAACTGGCTGTATTTATTCTTTAAACTGGGTGTTTTTATTCCTTAAACTGGGTGTTTTTATTCTTTAAACTAAGTGTTTTTATTCCTTAAACTGGGTGTTTTTATTCTTTAAACTGGGTGTTTTTATTCTTTAAACTAAGTGTTTTTATTCTTTAAACTGGGTGTTTTTATTCTTTAAACTGGGTGTTTTTATTCTTTAAACTGGGTGTTTTTATTCTTTAAACTAAGTGTTTTCATTCCTTAAACTGGCTGTATTTATTCTTTAAACTAAGTGTTTTTATTCCTTAAACTGGGTGTTTTTATTCCTTAAACTGGGTGTTTTTATTCTTTAAACTAAGTGTTTTTATTCCTTAAACTGGGTGTTTTTATTCTTTAAACTAAGTGTTTTTATTCTTTAAACTGGCTGTATTTATTCTTTAAACTAAGTGTTTTTATTCCTTACACTGGCTGTATTTATTCTTTAAACTAAGTGTTTTTATTCCTTAAACTGAGTGTTTTTATTCCTTAAACTGGGTGTTTTTATTCCTTAAACTGGGTGTTTTTATTCTTTAAACTAAGTGTTTTTATTCCTTAAACTGGGTGTTTTTATTCTTTAAACTAAGTGTTTTTATTCTTTAAACTGGGTGTTTTTATTCTTTAAACTGGGTGTTTTTATTCTTTAAACTGGGTGTTTTTATTCTTTAAACTGGGTGTTTTTATTCTTTAAACTGGGTGTTTTTATTCCTAACACTGGGTGTTTTTATTCCTTAAACTGGGTGTTTTTATTCTTTAAACTAAGTGTTTTTATTCCTTAAACTGGGTGTTTTTATTCTTTAAACTGGGTGTTTTTATTCTTTAAACTAAGTGTTTTTATTCTTTAAACTGGGTGTTTTTATTCTTTAAACTGGGTGTTTTTATTCTTTAAACTGGGTGTTTTTATTCTTTAAACTAAGTGTTTTCATTCCTTAAACTGGCTGTATTTATTCTTTAAACTGGGTGTTTTTATTCCTTAAACTGGGTGTTTTTATTCTTTAAACTAAGTGTTTTTATTCCTTAAACTGGGTGTTTTTATTCTTTAAACTGGGTGTTTTTATTCTTTAAACTAAGTGTTTTTATTCTTTAAACTGGGTGTTTTTATTCTTTAAACTGGGTGTTTTTATTCTTTAAACTGGGTGTTTTTATTCTTTAAACTGGGTGTTTTTATTCTTTAAACTGGGTGTTTTTATTCTTTAAACTAAGTGTTTTTATTCTTTAAACTAAGTGTTTTCATTCCTTAAACTGGCTGTATTTATTCTTTAAACTGGGTGTTTTTATTCCTTAAACTGGGTGTTTTTATTCTTTAAACTAAGTGTTTTTATTCCTTAAACTGGGTGTTTTTATTCTTTAAACTGGGTGTTTTTATTCTTTAAACTAAGTGTTTTTATTCTTTAAACTGGGTGTTTTTATTCTTTAAACTGGGTGTTTTTATTCTTTAAACTGGGTGTATTTATTCTTTAAACTGGGTGTTTTCATTCCTTAAACTGGCTGTATTTATTCTTTAAACTAAGTGTTTTTATTCCTTAAACTGGGTGTTTTTATTCCTTAAACTGGGTGTTTTTATTCTTTAAACTAAGTGTTTTTATTCCTTAAACTGGGTGTTTTTATTCTTTAAACTAAGTGTTTTTATTCTTTAAACTGGCTGTATTTATTCTTTAAACTAAGTGTTTTTATTCCTTACACTGGCTGTATTTATTCTTTAAACTAAGTGTTTTTATTCCTTAAACTGGGTGTTTTTATTCCTTAAACTGGGTGTTTTTATTCCTTAAACTAAGTGTTTTTATTCCTTAAACTGGGTGTTTTTATTCTTTAAACTAAGTGTTTTTATTCCTTAAACTGGGTGTTTTTATTCTTTAAACTAAGTGTTTTTATTCTTTAAACTGGGTGTTTTTATTCTTTAAACTGGGTGTTTTTATTCTTTAAACTGGCTGTATTTATTCTTTAAACTAAGTGTTTTTATTCCTTACACTGGGTGTTTTTATTCCTTACACTGGTTGTTTCCTTAGACTGTCGCTCTCCACCTGTCTGACCTGACTCTGCAGGATGTTTGAGGACCTGATTGAAGCCTTCTGTGGTCTGGAGCCCCAGATGTCTCTTGGGGGTGGGGCTTGTCAACGGGGGCAAGGCCTAAGTGAGGAAGTAGAGCCCAGTCTAAGTGTTGGACAGTTCGTCCTCTGTCATTGGTCAGATGGACTCTACTATCTTGGCAAGATACAGAGGGTAACACACACACACACACACACACACACACACACACAGAGTAAAATACATCCCTCTCACTGGTTGGTACAAATCTCCTGTGCTGTGATTGGTGGACAGGTGAGCCCTCCACGGCAGAGCTGTTTCGTCACTTTTGAGGACAACTCCAAGTTCTGGGTCCTCTGGAAGGACATCCAACATGGTGAGAGACAGACAGAAGGACGGACAGACTGACGAACGGGTAGAGACAGACCTACAATGAGCATGAATGCGTCTCACCATCCTGCTGTTTCTCTCTGTCTTCCCTCCTGTCATTCAACATCATCATCCAATCACGGAGCAGCTGGTGTGCCGGGGGAGGAGCCTCGCTGCTCTGTGTGCCAAGAGGTGGAACCAATTTCTGACAGCCAATCAGAGTTGAGCAACCAGATCCTCATCTGTGGCAAGTGTGGTATGGGTAAGTGAGACAGACAGCTTAAACCTGAGAAGTGTATTCATGTATATTATGGTGTGTTAGTTTACTGCTCCAGCAGCGGATAGTGTGTTTACTGTCACATTTACTGACACTTATTGATCTGTGATTGGTTGATCGGATACGTATTGAATGACCTCTAGGGGGTGGTATGTCTGTCTCTCTGTCCCCAGGTTTCCACCAGCAGTGTCATGTCCCTCTAGTGGAGGACAGCATCAGTGTCGGTCCCTGGTTCTGCAGACGTTGTGTCTTTGCTCTGGCTGTTCGGGTACAAACACACTGCAAACAATGGTTGTTCCATAGAGTGGTGACTGCCTGTCTGTCTGACTACCTGTCTCTTGTCCCTAAAGAAAGGGGGCGCTCTAAAGAAAGGTCCTATAGCCAAAGCTCTGTCTGCCATGAAGCAGGTGTTACTGTACGACCTGGACTCTCTGGACTGGGACTCTCAGCACCGGACCAACCAGCAGCAGTGCTACTGTTACTGCGGAGGCCCTGGAGAGTAAGGCCGACCAATCAGAGAGTAGTACACTGTGACTCACTGTGACATCACAAATGGTTTGTCTCACCTGAGGTGCACCTGTGCTGTGTCTGCAGGTGGTACCTGAAAATGCTGCAGTGCTTCAGGTGTCAGCAGTGGTTCCATGAAGCCTGTACCCAGTGTCTGCAGGAGTCCATGATGTTTGGAGACAGGTGAGACCGCACCTCCTGCTCTGCTCCTCCTCTCTGTGTATTGACACAGTCCCGACCTTCTCTGCTCCTCCTCCTGTCCTCCTCAGGTTCTACCTCTTCTTGTGCTCAGTGTGTAATAAAGGATCAGAGTATGTCCGCCGTCTGTCCCTGCGGTGGGTAGATCTGGTCCACCTGGTTCTCTACAACCTGTCAGTCAGCAGCAAGAAGAAGTACTTTGAGCTGGATGAGATCCTGGTCTTCGTCTCTGCAAACTGGGAGTGTCTACAGCTGGGGAAGGTACCATACTGGACCAGACTAAACCTGGACCAAAATGTACTAAAGTGAACCTGCACTAGATTGAACTGAACCAAACCTGGACCAGATTAGACTGAGCTTGAACTGCACTAAACCTGGACCAGACTCGACTGGACTGAACTCAAACTTGACCAGACTACACCAGACTAACGGTGTGTCTATTTGTTGTCCAGCTGTCAAACACTCCTCCGGCAGACAGGGGGCAGCATCTGTTGGATGCTCTCAATAAATACAAGAGCAAGTAAGACCCCCTCCCTCAGCTCCACCCTTTCCTTTCCTGAAACACAGTTTGTAATCTGAAAACCAGAAGGTAGTCCACTTTTTCCGTTCTCGTCCTGAAGCTCTTGTGTCTTCTCAGGTTTCTGTGTGGGAAGGAGGTCAAGAAGAGGAAGTGCATCTTTCGTCTGAGGACCAGAGTCCCCCCCAACCCCCCCTCCAAACTCTTCCCTGTCCACACTCAGAATGAAGGAGCCCACAAGAAAGACCTGGGCAGGAGCAGGTAATCGTCATTTACTCTTTTAGCTTGAACCAGGGGGTAGTCCCGTTTGTAGTCCAAAATCCAGAAAGTAGTCCTGTTTGTAGTCCAAAATCCAGAAGGTAGTCCTGTCTGTAGTCCAAAATCCAGAAGGTAGTCCAGTTTACAGTCCAAAATCCAGAAGGTAGTCCTGTTTACAGTCCAAAATCCAGAAGGTAGTCCTGTTTGTAGTCCAAAATCCAAAAGGGAGTCCTGTTTGTAGTCCAAAATCCAGAAGGTAGTCCAGTTTACAGTCCAAAATCCAGAAGGTAGTCCTGTTTACAGTCCAAAATCCAGAAGGTAGTCCTGTTTGTAGTCCAAAATCCAAAAGGGAGTCCTGTTTGTAGTCCAAAATCCAGAAGGTAGTCCAGTTTACAGTCCAAAATCCAGAAGGTAGTCCATTTTACAGTCCAGAATCCAGAAGGTAGTCCATTTTACAGTCCAGAATCCAGAAGGTAGTCCTGTTTGTAGTCCAAAATCCAGAAGGTAGTCCTGTTTGTAGTCCAAAATCCAGAAGGTAGTCCAGTTTACAATCCAAAATCAAGAAGGTAGGCCTGTTTGTAGTCCAAAATCCAGAAAGTAGTCCTATTTGTGTTTGTGCTAACATCAGCACCTGTTGCTAACAGTGTACAGCTAAAAGTGTGTGTGTGTGTGTGTGTGTATAGTGCGTCAGCTGATAGGAAGAAGAGGAGGTCCAAGTGGCTCCTGGAAGATGCCATTCCAAAGGTAAGATGTCTGTTCTCCTGTCTGGTATTCTTCTTACTAAACAAGATTAATAATTTGTGTGTGTGTGTGTGTGTGTGCGTGCAGAATGAGCTGTCCTGCTATTGGACGTCCAACCATCACATGGCCAACATCTTTGACTTCACCCTGGATGAGCTTCAGAGCCTCAAGAGGTGAGTGAGAGATCAATAATGCACCAATAATCAGTCAATAATTAGATATCAATAATCCAGCAGTGATCGATCAGTGAGGATTGGCCTGATGTTCTCTCAGCAGCTCCAGCAGAGCTCTGAGTATTGATCAGGACTCCACTGATGCCTCCACAGCAGGTTCTGCTACAACCAGCAGCTCCGATCAGCTCAGGTAACCAGAGGTTAACTAACTGTCCTCCATTATTATTCTCCACCTTCATTCTCCATCATTATCCTCCACCTTCATCCTCCATCATTATCCTCCACCTTCATCCTCCATCATTATCCCCCACCTTCATCCTCTGTCATTGTCCTCCATCTTCATCCTCCACCTTCATCCTCCATCATTGTCCTCCACCTTCATCCGCCGTCATTGTCCCCCACCTTCATCCTCTGTCATTGTCCTCCATCTTCATCCTCCACCTTCATCCTCCATCTTCATCCTCCATCATTGTCCTCCACCTTCATCCTCCGTCATTGTCCTCCACCTTCATCCTCCACCTTCGTCCTCCGTCATTATCCTCCACCTTCGTCCTCCGTCATTATCTTCCACCTTCGTCCTCCAACTTCAACCTCCATCATCGTCCTCCACCTTCGTCCTCCGTCATTATCCTCCATCTTTATCCTCCATCTTCACCCTCCATTTTCACCTTCCATCATTATCCTCTACCTTCATCCTCCTCATTGTCCTCCATCTTCATCCTCTGTCATTATCCTTCATCTTCATCCTCTGTCATTATCCTCCACCTTCGTCCTCCGTCATTATCCTCCATCTTTATCCCCCACCCTCACCCTCCACCTTCATCTTCCATCATTATCCTCCACCTTCATCCTCCATCATTGTTCTCCACCTTCATCCTCCATCATTGTCCTCCACCTTCGTCCTCCATCTTCATCCTGTATCATTATCCTCTATCCCCCATATCTATACTCTAGGGTTGTGACGAGATCTTGCGAGATCAAATCTGGTGATATTTCTCGTTCAGTGAAAAGATGTCTCTGGAGCACAGGGCTATCCAAGCTTCTATTAGTGACATGTGGGTGACAGTAACAGAAACTAATAATAAGAAGAAGATGGAAAGCAGCATTTGCACTACTTTGGTTAAAGTTAAAACACTAAAGTTAGTCTGGGTTCACACGAGAGAAACCCATTCATTGTGTATGTGGTCGCTCTGCAGGCTGCGCAGGGTTTGCGCTCCTGTGTGCTGCAGGACAGATGTGAAAATATCATCTCTTTCTCGTGAACTGAGTGTATCGTCACACCCCAACTATCCATCTTCATCCTCCACTTTTACCCTCCATCTTCATCCTCATCCTCCATCTTTAACTATTTCCTGTCCTCCACCATTGCTGACCTGAAGACAGGAAGTCTCTCCCTGACCTCTGTTTCTTTAGAGGAAGGGTGGGCAGCAGGAAGAGGAAGTTGCCTAGCAACAGCTACAGCCAGTGGGCCAATCGCAGTGAGGGAGGGGCGGAGCTTGAGGGGGAGGAGCCTTCTGGGATGATGGAGGACCAAGATGCTTCAGACCACCTGACCAACGACTCGTCCCACTTCCTGTCGGACCCCTCCCAGATTTCCTCTGACTCCTCCCACCTCCACTCTTCCATCTCCTCCTATTTTGGAGTGGCAGGCAGACTGAGCAATGGAGAGAGGTACCAGGTGTTGGCTCGGCGTGTCACTCGTCAGGGAACGGTCCAGTACCTGCTGGAGTGGGAGGGGACAACACCTTATTAGGACAGTCCCAGATCAGATGTGCGGCTTTGATGGCTACTCCTCCACACTCACAGAGTTGTCTAAGATGTTGTCTCCACAAACCCTAGCTGCTAATTGGTTGAAATGTTACTTCATTTTAAATTCTCACCTGTCCTGTCCTACCAGAATCTAATCTGAGCCCTACTGACACTACCAGTCCAAAGTTTGGACACACCTTCCCATTTAATGTTTCTCTTCTTCTCATGACTGTTTCCAGTGTAGATCACTGAAGGCTTCAGAACTATGAATGATCATATCTGGAATTATGTAGTAAAGTAATAGTGAAATAACTGTAAACATGTTTCAACTTCTAGATTCTTGCTTTGATTTCTGCTCTGGTCCTCCCCTGGAGGAGCTTCATGAGGTCCTCAACTCAAAATGTTTTCCAACAGACTTGAAGGAGTTCCCAGAGATGCTGAGCTCTTGTTTGTCCTTCAATCTTCTGTGGTCCATCTTCTCCAAAACATCTCAGTGGGTTCAGGAGTGCATTTCCTCATAACAGTTGATCTTAGTGGCTGCGAATGAACTAACGCGTGATCCTGCGAACATTCTTAAATTCTTTACGTGAGTTGTCCAAACATGATCTTAGCTTGAACACGCGTGCGCTGCTCTTAAGGCGTTCTTAGCTCAGATTTAAGGAGCTGTCCTCAACCGGTCAAGGGCTGTAATGGGTGTTCCTGAGGAGGAGGAAGAGGAGGAAGAGGGTGGCGGCGAAGAGCGACAGGCCAAAGAAAACCGCCAACAACACTGTCTGGCTGGTCTGGAGGGCCATCTCACCAAGTCATTGCCCATTTCTTTTGGTTGCACCAATGTGTCACTGCCACGTAAACACGTCTGTCACGTAAATCACAGCATTTTGTTATTATTGCCTATAACCCTTTTCTGGGTATAATAATGGATATAATTTCTGCTCCTAGCTCTCACTACCTTTGTCAGCAGCATAAGTTGCACAACAAAACCATGTCAAACAAGTAGTTTATTTTCAGATCATCTTAACAGTCTACGATTACTGCTATTACACGTAGATCTAAGAGTGATCTCACAATGTTCCTAAGCAAAGAAAGTTTTGGGAAATGGGCTGTAGACGCTAAGATGATTCTACGTGTGAAGTTAAGAGATACTTAGGCTGTTTTTGGAAATGCACTCCAGGTCAGGTGACTGTGGAGGCCAGCTCAGCGCTCCATCATCTTCTCACACAGCCTGGAGGGCCTGCTGGTTCAGGACCTTCAGGTCTGAAGAAATCCACACCAGAAAAGCCCCCATTATCACAGCTCCTCCTCCATGCTTCATGGTGGGAACCATGCATGTAGAGATCATCCCTTCATCTTTTCTGAGGCAGGTGGAACCAAAGACCTCAGACTTGGACTGATCAGACCAAAGCAGATCTCCTCTGGTCTAAAGTCTAGTCCTGGTGGTTCCTCAGCAGCTCTTGGCTCATCAGTTGATGTGGAGAAGTGTCTGCTACTAGAACTCTGTGGCTTTTACCTGCCTCTAATCTGAGCTGCTGCTGACTCCAAGAACTGATCCTCCTGGTCTTCCTCTCCTGATCTGGTTCTCATGAACCAGTTCTGGACTGACAGACCTTCAGCTCTTACAGTAATGATGGACTGTTGTTTCTCCTCTCTTAGCTGATGGTTCTCTCTAACAGTCCAACAGGCTGTCAGCTCTGGACCAACCTGACCACTGATGGTCCAAAACCATGAAGAAGGACAGAAGGTCCACATGGAGTGAAAACCATCTGAAGTGACGCCTCATGAAGGTCCTCCAGAGGAGGCTGAGGGTTTACAGAGCTGTCATCACAGCAAAGGAGGAATCAGAAATATAAGACAGATTTAGAGTTATTTAACTCTTAATTCCATATATCTTGATTCAGTCTGTATCGATAAAGTAGAAATTAGGAAACGACAAGACACATGATTGAATGATAAGGTGTGTCCAAACTGGTAGTGTCCCCTCAAACCTCTGACAGACCTACAGTACTGTGCAAATCATCAAGGTAGTAGTACTGAACCGGTGAGACACCAGTAGTACTCAGTACGAAGGATTGGCTCCAGGTTTATTCTGACATTAAGAACAATCGTCGTAAAGAGGAAGTCCTCTTAGTGACGGTGTGGTCTCCACAGAGACCTGGTCTCAGCATCCTGGAGCCCTCCAGAGGATCTGTGGTCAGTTCTCCAAGAGGTTTGGATCAACCTGACCTCCTTCAGGAACTGTCCAGGTGTACCAGCTGGTGATGGGTTGGTCACTGCAGATACAGATAGATTTAGATTCTCTTCTGTTTATTCACTGCATTTTGTTCATTAATGGAAATGAACTATTAACACAACAGTGTTTTCCACACCTGAATAAAACCTTTGCACAGTACTGTACCTTAGAACCCTGTCCTACAGGCGTCCCTGCTGAGGTGAGTTTAGAGGACTGGTGTATCAAAGCCTTTAAAAACAGTGTTTAGTTTAAAAACAGCCAAAGACGCTCAGTGTTTCTGAGTCTTCTGACCTGTCAAACAGTCAGAGCAGCTTCCTGCCCCCCAGCTGTCAAACAGCTGCCTCACTGCCATTATTATTATTATTATTATTAACAAGAAAGCACTTCAGACAGGACATCACTGACAGATCATCCAGCGGTACAGTGATTCAGACCATAACATCAGTTCATCTGTGGGGTGTAAAAAAAACTACGCACCTCCCTGGAACTGAAGGCTCATATTCCCAGAGTTCTTTGCTCCTTGTGTTCACCTTCTGTCAGCAGCTCTTTTCTTCTCACACTCAGTATCTATGCAAACATCCTCCTCACTCATCGAACTGATCATAGAGATTGATCAAACACGTGAAAGAAACATGTTAAATAATTCACATTAACTCTTTGAGTGCCATTAACAGCTTTTGCTTTCAGTGTTTTTTCTGCAGCAGGTCGCAGATCACACTCTCACACAGCCTGTGAGTAATTTTGGGGCTTCTGGGAGATGTAGTCAGAGCATAAAAAGACGGTATACACCACAGAGCTCAAAACAGGAAGTGGAGACGATCGAGATTAGAGAGCAAAACAAACAGAATGTGGAGAAAAAGTGGTGATTTTGGTGAAAGTGTCCTCTACTCTACCTCTGATAAAACAAGAATGGAACAAGGTAAAAACAAACATTTTTTTATGATGAAATAGAGAGTCTCTTCTTTCATTTGAGCTAGTCACTGTTTTCAGAGACATAGTACAAAATATTCTGTGGGTCTAGAAATATGACTCAAAATGGACAAAAAAACGCTGGAACAAGACACTTCCTGTTTTATAAAAGGACTTGTACTTAAAGAGTTAAGAACCTACACAGAAACCACAGCAGAGGTTAGCTTGAAGTTAACACAGCCCATTGGTTTGACTGAGGAATGCTAATGCTGTCACTGTCACTTTAAACCTGCAGCGCTCCCTGCTGCCATGGTAACTGTGCTCCCCACCCATTGGCCTGTTGGATGGATGTTATGATCATATGATTGTATGTTTGATTTTTGTTCTGCTGACCAATCAGCTGCCTGCTTTTTCTGCAATAAAAACTGTTATTTGACCTTTGACCTCCCAGTCTCTGTGTGTGTGCGTGCGTGCGTGTCAGTGAGTCAGGGAGAGTGTGACAGCTGATAATCCATTAATACTATTAAGGTGTTAAACAACACGGGAAACAAAAGTCACGTTCAGAGTCAGTCAGGTGTGTCGTCGTCAGGGTCCCTGTGGACAGGTGAGTCCGTCCATCCTGTGTTACCTGTCTCTGTGCTTCAGGTGTGTGGACATAGAGACAAAGGATCCTGTTGTCATGGAGGAGCTGGTGAAACACCTGTCCAGGTGTCAACACGTGGGCTGGATGAGTGTGATAGGTGAGTTGATCACAGAGCGATGAGACTAATCTGTAGTGGTGAGCACTGTTTACATGTATGTAAAATGAAAACGATTCAAACAGATTAATATTCAATAAATGAATCAGTGTAGCTGGTTTAACAGCTGACTGACCATCAGTCTGAGAGCTTCCTCTGATTATTCTGCTGATTTTATAGTACCACTATTGGTACTATCAGCAGCACTGAACGTAAAAATGCGATGATGTCACAGAGTTGAAGAGCGCCTCCATTCATTGGCTGTCATGTGGTCAGAGGGCGGAGCCTGACATCTGGAGTCAGATGTTCTGCGTCCTGTCTGGTTCTCAACTACTGATGCTGAACAACCTGGAGGTGCGTTTACATGCATTTACCTAACCGTGTTGAAGAAACAATGTCATGTTAAATAAAGAATGTAGTGATTAGTGAAAACTGCAGCATTAAATACATTCTATACTTATTTATTATATTTCTATATATATGCAATACATAACATGTTTAACAAATATATATGTATAATGTTTAATAATCTGAGAGTTTTTCTCCTCTTCAGGTTCATCCTCTTCTTCTGGCAGAGAGGGCAGAGACCTACACCGTCTGGTTGCTAAGATACACTCTCCATGTGACCCCACCTGGCCCCGCCCACAAAGGTGAGGAGGATGGGAGGAGTCTGAACACCTGCAGGGGAAGAAAAGACAGTTAGAGAGAGACGGATACTGACTTATAATAATAATAATAATCTATAATAATTATTAATATTCTGTTTATTTAAAGGCCTTTCTTGGCACTCAAGGACAGAATAAAAGTATGTCAGAAAACAATGTTAGAACCAGTAAAGTTCAGGAGGAAGAGCTGAATTTGAACAAGTGGGTTTGAGCCTGTATTTAAAAGAGTAAAGAGTCCAGAGCTGAAGGTTCTGCTGCCCCTGGTGGTGAGACAGTGGAGCTGCTGGAGGACATAGTGATGTGGTGGAAGGAGGAGGTTCTGGACCAGTTGGAACTTATGGAGGTGACGATGCTGTGGACAATACAGCAGTGGTGTGGGGGTGAAGGAAGGGTTGAGGTATGAAGACTGGGTGATGTTTTTAATATGAAGATTGGAAAGATAGAGTGGTGTTAAGGATGACACCCAGACTCTGAACCTGTGGGGAGCAGACAGAGGAAGGAAGTTTTAGTGTTGATTTGAGGAGAACCTCGGTTTTGTCGCTGTTTAATTTGAGGAAGTTTTGGGAAAAGCAGGTTTTTATTTCTGCAATGCAGTCAGTGAGGGAGGGAGGAGGGCAAGTGGAAGTGGGTTTGCTGGTGAGGTAGAGCTGGGTGTCGTCTGTGTAGCAGTGGAAATGAATGTTATACGGCCTGTCTATGGCTGAACGCCTGCACAGTGTCCATCATGCAATGGTACATATGCTTTAAAAGTCCCAGCAGAACCGGTATCACCTCCACCCTGCTGGTATCCTGGGCCCAGCCAGATGGCCAACTTGGCAGACCCAGACAAAAAGTTCATCAATGTATGTGCAGTTTTCCTTTTAACTGAATACTCTGGGCCAAAAATAAACAACTGAAAAGAAAAGAATTTCCAACTTCATTCTTTAATGAGAATGAAGTTGGAAATTCTTTAATGAGAATGAAGTTGGTGGCAACTGTTTTGTCAAGAATTTTGGAGATGAAGTTAGATTGGAAATGAGAAGGAAGTTATTGAAGTTTGAGGGGTTGGGACCATTTTTTTTCAGAATAGGGGTAACTGCAGTGGTTTGAAGGATGAAGGATCATGTCCAGGGGTGAGAGAGGAGTGGATGATGGTGGAGATGAGGGGAGGCAGTCCAGCTGACAGGAGGATGGTTTGGGTTTACAGATGAGAGGGAAGGGAGCTGAAATGTGGAAAAAGAGTGAGTGGTTGGGTGGAAGTCAGATTGGATGCTGAGGGCAGAGTTTGGACCAAGGTGCTGGTGAATAATCTAGATTTTGGCATTAAAGAAGAACATAAGGGAGTAGAGGTGTTGTGGCAGAGAATCCAGGTGATAGTGGAGGAGGAAGAACATGACTTAGACTTACCTTTGTTGGAGCAGATTAATTCAGAGAAGAAGCAGGATTTGGTGGGAGCAATACAGTCCTAATAATGAGTAATGAAGATCAGCCATGACCCAGGGAGTCAGTGCTGGAAGAGAGAGCATCAGGGTTGATGTCCTTAATATTACAGAATAATATGAGATGTGTGAGCTTAGTGATGGAGGGCATGAGTGTGACATTGAATGAAAGTAGTTGGGGTTGTTACGGCCCGGCTCCTATGGCAGCAACAAAAGAAGGGGAGGACACAAAAGGCAACGTTTAAGCCCGTTTTAGGAGGCATTTTTTAAACCAAAATTGACTATGTTTCTGTGGTCAGTATAATGAATTGTATGCTGTCAGTGCATGTGTGCAAGTGAAAATCAGTAAGAAACTATGTGTAGTGCAATGTAATGTTGAGGTGCATGTCGGATGCACGCATGAAAAGAACAGTGGCTACCATGTAGCGGGTTGGAGGATGGAGTCGCGAGGCTGCGACAGAAGTCAGCCTTTTATAGCCGTGGGACACAGGAACCAGCACCATTCTGGCCAGCCTGAAAACAGCAATAGAGACAGACAACCACTCACACTCACACTCACCTACGGTCAATTTAAATTAACCAGTTAACCTAATCCCCATGCATGTTTTTGGATGGTGGGAGGAAGCCGGAGTACCAGAGAGAACCCACACAGACATGAGGAGAACATGTAAACTCCACACAGAAAGGCCCCGGGCCGGGAATCAAACCCAGGACCTTCTTGCTGTGAGGGGACAGTGCTAACCACTACACCACAACACCACCGTGCCACCCATTTTGTTTTCATATTATTATTAATTATTTGGAGGTTTCAGTACTTCTCATGATCAAATTGAATATATAAGGACATAATACACAGTCAGTGCTAATAGCAGACACACCCCTCTGATGTAGTACCGTCCATAGTTGTTTACCGCAAATCTTGTGACAAAGCCGAACACTGTGTCACCTATTTGGGCACATTTTTTGCCAGAGGACAAGGAGCAATTGGTGGGGTTGCGGCAATAGACAGGGAAGTGGTAAACCACCATACCGCATTGATTAGCTGTTTTGTCACTGTGGTAATAAAAAATCCATACCATCACAGCCCTAAGAGCAAAGATCAAGTCCAGAACATGTCCTTTGGAGTAAGTGGGAACATCGGTACACTGCTGGAATCCAAGACTGTCTAGACATGATGTGAATGCCCCAACTCGGTGCCTGTACGTCAGGGTTCACTCCAGTAGACGAGAGGGTAGCCTCTCTTCGCCTTCGAGTGGTGTGACGGGTCTTGACTGTTGTATGTACTTATGCACCAAACAGCAGTTCAAAGTACACACCCTTTTTAGAGACCTTGAATGGTGTGCTGGAGAGTATTCCCTCTGGGGACTCCCTCATTCTGCTGGGGATGTTGCGCATGTAGGCAGCGACTGTGAGACTTGAAGAGGCGTGATTGGGAGGAATGGTGCCTGTTTTGTTATTAGACTTCTGTGCTCGTCACTGATTGTCCATAATGAGTACTGTGTTCCATATGTGCACTTGGCACCAGGACACCCTAGGCTGATTGACTTTGTGGTCATGTCACCAGATTTGTGACTGCATGTCTTGTTCACTCGGGTGAAGAGAGGTCCTCAGTCGGAAAAGGGTGGAGTGCCCTCTATAGTTGGGGAAGAGTTCCTGCCCTAAATGGAGGACTTTTGGGGTTTTAGGGGTCTTGTCCATGAGTGAGGGACGAATGGAGCGGGAGATGGACAGGTGGATCGGTGCAGCTTCTGCAGTGATGTGGATGCTGTCCAGATCTGTCGTGGTAAAAAGGGAGCTGAGCCGAAAAGTGAAGCTCTCAATTTCCCAGTCGATCTACAATCCTACCCTCACTTATGGTCAAAAGCTGTGGGTCATGACCAAAAGAACAAGGTCACGGATGCAAGCAGCCGAAATGTGGGTGTCCGGGCTCTCCCTAGGAGATAGGGTGAGAAGCTCGGTCATCCAGGAGGGGCTCAGAGGAGCTGCTCCTCCACATCCAGAGGAGCCAGAGTTGAAGCATCTGGTCAGGGAAGCCCCCGTGACCCGACTCTGGATAAGCAAAATAGGATAGCTAGATGGCTGAAATGAAAGACAAGAAATCGTCTTTCCATGAGACTACAACACCCAGAATGCACACTGGCCTCACTGCCTCCCCCTCACAGTGTAATCTCTCCGCTCTGAATGCTTTACACTGCCAGTGTTAAAGTTTGAGCAAAGATGAGTTTTTTTTAATTAAACAGTCTCTGTGTCCAGACAGCAACTACTCTGCAGTCAGTGCATGTCTTTGGTCCTGGTCTTTGACACACTGTGTAAAACAGTAAAACACAATTGAAGACACGTATAGATCTTCTAGTCACCATGGCAACCCTGCCAGCACCAGCTGCCATGGCAACAGCTGTGGAACCAACATGGCTGCAACTACAGACACTCCTATGATGCACTTTGTCTGTTCCAGGTGTTCCAAGATGGGTCAGAAGACAGAGCATGCTCAGTAGATCCACTGAGGTCACACCCACTGCCAGAGTGACGGTGAACACACAAACACACAGACATACACACACGTCAACAGCTGGGATCACACTGTTGTTGCTGTGGTAACAGGAGCTGAGCTGCTGTCAGCTCCACCTGCAGGTGAAACTAAGACAATAGTTTTTACCAGTACACACATCAGTACACAGACCAGTATAAAGACCAGTACAAAGACCAGTACACACACCAGTATAAAGACCAGTACAAAAACCAGTACACACACCAGTATAAAGACCAGTACACAGACCAGTACACACACCAGTACACAGACCAGTACACAGACCAGTACAGAGACCAGTACACAGACCAGTACACACACCAGTATAAAGACCAGTACAAAGACCAGTACACACACCAGTATAAAGACCAGTACACAGACCAGTACACACACCAGTATAAAGACCAGTACACAGACCAGTACAGAGACCAGTACAGAGACCAGTACACAGACCAGTAAACAGACCAGTACACAGACCAGTACACACACCAGTATAAAGACCAGTACACAGACCAGTACACACACCAGTACACAGACCAGTACACAGACCAGTACAGAGACCAGTACACAGACCAGTACACACACCAGTATAAAGACCAGTACAAAGACCAGTACACACACCAGTATAAAGACCAGTACACAGACCAGTACACACACCAGTATAAAGACCAGTACAGAGACCAGTACAGAGACCAGTACACAGACCAGTAAACAGACCAGTATAAAGACCAGTACACAGACCAGTACACACACCAGTATAAAGACCAGTACACAGACCAATACACACACCAGTATAAAGACCAGTACACAGACCAGTACACACACCAGTATAAAGACCAGTACACACACCAGTACACACACCAGTATAAAGACCAGTACACAGACCAGTACACACACCAGTATAAAGACCAGTACACACACCAGTACACACACCAGTATAAAGACCAGTACACAGACCAGCAAACAGACCAGTACACAGACCAGTAAACAGACCAGTACACACACCAGTATAAAGACCAGTACACAGACCAGTACACACACCAGTATAAAGACCAGTACACACACCAGTACACACACCAGTATAAAGACCAGTACACAGACCAGCAAACAGACCAGTACACAGACCAGTAAACAGACCAGTACACACACCAGTATAAAGACCAGTACACAGACCAGTATAAAGACCAGTACACAGACCAGTACACAGACCAGCAAACAGACCAGTACACAGACCAGTAAACAGACCAGTACACAGACCAGCAAACAGACCAGTACGCAGACCAGTACACAGACCAGTACACAGACCAGTAAACAGACCAGTACACAGACCAGTAAACAGACCAGTACACAGACCAGTAAACAGACCAGCAAACAGACCAGTACACAGACCAGTAAACAGACCAGTAAACAGACCACTACACAGACCAGTAAACAGACCACTACACAGACCAGCAAACAGACCAGTACACAGACCAGCAAACAGACCAGTACGCAGACCAGTACACAGACCAGTAAACAGACCACTACACAGACCAGTAAACAGACCAGTACACAGACCAGTAAACAGACCAGTACACAGACCAGCAAACAGACCAGCAAACAGACCAGTACACAGACCAGCAAACAGACCAGTACACAGACCAGTAAGCAGACCAGTAAACAGACCAGTACACAGACCAGCAACCAGACCAGTACACAGACCAGTACACAGACCAGCAAACAGACCAGTAAACAGACCAGCAAACAGACCAGTACACAGACCAGCAACCAGACCAGTACACAGACCAGTACACAGACCAGCAAACAGACCAGTACACAGACCAGTAAACAGACCAGCAACCAGACCAGTACACAGACCAGCAACCAGACCAGTACACAGACCAGTAAGCAGACCAGCAAACAGACCAGTACGCAGACCAGTAAACAGACCAGTACACAGACCAGTAAACAGACCAGTACACAGACCAGTACACAGACCAGTACACAGACCAGCACGCAGACCAGTACACAGACCAGTAAACAGACCAGCAAACAGACCAGTACACAGACCAGCAAACAGACCAGTAAACAGACCAGCAACCAGACCAGTACACAGACCAGTACACAGACCAGCAAACAGACCAGTACACAGACCAGTAAACAGACCAGCAAACAGACCAGTACACAGACCAGCAACCAGACCAGTACACAGACCAGTACACAGACCAGTACACAGACCAGTAAACAGACCAGTACGCAGACCAGTAAACAAACCAGTACACAGACCAGCAACCAGACCAGTACACAGACCAGTACACAGACCAGTACGCAGACCAGCAAACAGACCAGTACACTGACCAGTACGCAGACCAGCAAACAGACCAGTACGCAGACCAGTAAACAGACCAGCAAACAGACCAGTAAACAGACCAGCAAACAGACCAGTACACAGACCAGCAACCAGACCAGTACACAGACCAGTACGCAGACCAGTACGCAGACCAGCAAACAGACCAGTACGCAGACCAGTAAACAGACCAGTAAACAGACCAGCAAACAGACCAGCAAACAGACCAGTAAACAGACCAGCAAACAGACCAGTACGCAGACCAGTAAACAGACCAGTACGCAGACCAGTAAACAGACCAGTACGCAGACCAGTAAACAGACCAGTACGCAGACCAGTAAACAAACCAGTACACAGACCAGCACGCAGACCAGCAAACAGACCAGTACGCAGACCAGTAAACAGACCAGTACGCAGACCAGTACGCAGACCAGTAAACAGACCAGTACGCAGACCAGTAAACAGACCAGTACGCAGACCAGTAAACAAACCAGTACACAGACCAGTACACAGACCAGCACGCAGACCAGCAAACAGACCAGTACGCAGACCAGTAAACAGACCAGCAAACAGACCAGTACACAGACCAGTAAACAGACCAGCAAACAGACCAGTAAACAGACCAGTACACAGACCAGTACACACACCAGCAAACAGACCAGCAAACAGACCAGTACACAGACCAGTACACAGACCAGCAAACAGACCAGCAAACAGACCAGTACACAGACCAGTACACACACCAGCAAACAGACCAGCAAACAGACCAGTACACAGACCAGTACACAGACCAGCACACAGACCAGGAAACACACCAGTAAACAGACCAGTAAACACACCAGTAAACAGACCAGTAAACAGACCAGTAAACACACCAGTAAACAGACCAGTAAACACACCAGTAAACAGACCAGTAAACAGACCAGTAAACACACCAGTAAACAGACCAGTACACAGACCAGTAAACACACCAGTAAACAGACCAGTAAACAGACCAGTAAACACACCAGTAAACAGACCAGTACACAGACCAGTAAACACACCAGTAAACAGACCAGTAAACACACCAGTAAACAGACCAGTACACAGACCAGTAAACACACCAGTAAACAGACCAGTAAACACACCAGTAAACAGACCAGTAAACAGACCAGTACACAGACCAGTAAACACACCAGTAAACAGACCAGTAAACAGACCAGTACACAGACCAGTACACAGACCAGGAAACAGACCAGCAAACAGACCAGCAAACAGACCAGTAAACAGACCAGCAAACAGACCAGTACACAGACCAGCAACCAGACCAGTACACAGACCAGTACACAGACCAGTAAACAGACCAGCAAACAGACCAGTACACAGACCAGTACACAGACCAGTAAACAGACCAGCAAACAGACCAGCAAACAGACCAGCAAACAGACCAGTACACAGACCAGTAAACAGACCAGTACGCAGACCAGTAAACAGACCAGTAAACAGACCAGCAAACAGACCAGCAAACAGACCAGTAAACAGACCAGCAAACAGACCAGTACACAGACCAGTACACAGACCAGTAAACAGACCAGTAAACAGACCAGTAAACAGACCAGCAAACAGACCAGCAAACAGACCAGTAAACAGACCAGCAAACAGACCAGTACACAGACCAGCAAACAGACCAGGAAACAGACCAGCAAACAGACCAGGAAACAGACCAGTAAACAGACCAGTACACAGACCAGCACACAGACCAGGAAACAGACCAGTACACAGACCAGGAAACAGACCAGTAAACAGACCAGTACACAGACCAGCACACAGACCAGGAAACAGACCAGTACACAGACCAGTACACAGACCAGTAAACAGACCAGTAAACAGACCAGCAAACAGACCAGCAAACAGACCAGTAAACAGACCAGTACACAGACCAGTAAACAGACCAGCAAACAGACCAGTACACAGACCAGTAAACAGACCAGCAAACAGACCAGCAAACAGACCAGTAAACAGACCAGTACACAGACCAGTAAACAGACCAGTAAACAGACCAGCAAACAGACCAGTACACAGACCAGTAAACAGACCAGCAAACAGACCAGCAAACAGACCAGTAAACAGACCAGTACACAGACCAGTAAACAGACCAGCAAACAGACCAGCAAACAGACCAGTAAACAGACCAGTACACAGACCAGTAAACAGACCAGTAAACAGACCAGCAAACAGACCAGCAAACAGACCAGTACACAGACCAGTAAACAGACCAGCAAACAGACCAGTAAACAGACCAGTACACAGACCAGTAAACAGACCAGCAAACAGACCAGCAAACAGACCAGTAAACAGACCAGCAAACAGACCAGCAAACAGACCAGTAAACAGACCAGTAAACAGACCAGCAAACAGACCAGTAAACAGACCAGTACACAGACCAGTAAACAGACCAGCAAACAGACCAGCAAACAGACCAGTAAACAGACCAGCAAACAGACCAGTAAACAGACCAGTAAACAGACCAGCAAACAGACCAGTATAAAGACCAGTAAACAGACCAGTAAACAGACCAGTACACAGACCAGCAAACAGACCAGCAAACAGACCAGTAAACAGACCAGTACACAGACCAGTAAACAGACCAGTACACAGACCAGTAAACAGACCAGTAAACAGACCAGCAAACAGACCAGTATAAAGACCAGTAAACAGACCAGTAAACAGACCAGTACACAGACCAGCAAACAGACCAGTATAAAGACCAGTATAAAGACCAGTAAACAGACCAGTAAACAGACCAGTACACAGACCAGTACACAGACCAGTAAACAGACCAGTACACAGACCAGCAAACAGACCAGTATAAAGACCAGTAAACAGACCAGTAAACAGACCAGCAAACAGACCAGTAAACAGACCAGTAAACAGACCAGTAAACAGACCAGTACACAGACCAGCAAACAGACCAGTATAAAGACCAGTAAACAGACCAGTAAACAGACCAGTACACAGACCAGTACACAGACCAGTAAACAGACCAGTACACAGACCAGTAAACAGACCAGTACACAGACCAGTAAACAGACCAGTACACAGACCAGTAAACAGACCAGTACACAGACCAGCAAACAGACCAGTATAAAGACCAGTAAACAGACCAGTAAACAGACCAGTACACAGACCAGCAAACAGACCAGCAAACAGACCAGTATAAAGACCAGTAAACAGACCAGTAAACAGACCAGTACACAGACCAGTAAACAGACCAGTACACAGACCAGTACACAGACCAGTAAACAGACCAGTACACAGACCAGTAAACAGACCAGTACACAGACCAGTAAACAGACCAGTAAACAGACCAGTAAACAGACCAGTAAACAGACCAGCAAACAGACCAGTATAAAGACCAGTAAACAGACCAGTAAACAGACCAGTACACAGACCAGTAAACAGACCAGTACACAGACCAGCAAACAGACCAGCAAACAGACCAGTATAAAGACCAGTAAACAGACCAGTAAACAGACCAGCAAACAGACCAGTATAAAGACCAGTAAACAGACCAGTACACAGACCAGCAAACAGACCAGCAAACAGACCAGTATAAAGACCAGTACACAGACCAGTACACAGACCAGTACACAGACCAGTAAACAGACCAGCAAACAGACCAGTACACAGACCAGTAAACAGACCAGTAAACAGACCAGCAAACAGACCAGCAAACAGACCAGCAAACAGACCAGTATAAAGACCAGTACACAGACCAGTATATTACTTCCTCTCTCTGTTTACCTGGATTATAACTTTCTCTCTCTGTTTACCTGGATTATAACTTCCTCTCTCTGTTTACCTGGATTATTACTATCTCTCTCTGTTTACCTGGATTATAACTTCCTCTCTCTGTTTACCTGGATTATAACTTCCTCTCTCTGTTTACCTGGATTATAACTTTCTCTCTCTGTTTACCTGGATGATAACTTCCTCTCTCTGTTTACCTGGATTATAACTTCCTCTCTCTGTTTACCTGGATTATTACTATCTCTCTCTGTTTACCTGGATTATAACTTTCTCTCTCTGTTTACCTGGATTATAACTTCCTCTCTCTGTTTACCTGGATTATAACTTCCTCTCTCTGTTTACCTGGATTATAACTTTCTCTCTCTGTTTACCTGGATTATAACTTCCTCTCTCTGTTTACCTGGATTATAACTTCCTCTCTCTGTTTACCTGGATTATAACTTCCTCTCTCTGTTTACCTGGATTATAACTTTCTCTCTCTGTTTACCTGGATTATAACTTCCTCTCTCTGTTTACCTGGGGGGTATTCCGTGAAGCTGGCTAAAGAAAGCTGGGCTATCGCCGGTAAGCGTGGCTTGAATAAGCGGCCTCTTTAATCTTAGCTGCCACTCGTTCCACTAATGAGGCTCAGCTGTTTCTCATCAAGGCTTATTCCAGCCAGGCTGATCCAAGCCGCGGCTATGCGCGCCTCCACGGTACATAAAAAGCCCTGAAGTATCGATTGTTGAAATGACGAGATCATGGAAAAAAAGGTCGAGCAGAATCGTTTTCCGGCGGAGCAAACCCTCCTCATGCAATTGTACGAGGAGTACAAGGAGAAAATTCAAAAGAAAGGCAACACCGTTGCCATAGTGAAAGCCAGGCACATGGCGTGGCAAAGCATCGCGGACCGTTTAAATTTGTAAGTTATTAACTGACGCATGTCTCCATGCAGTCAGCCTGCTTGGTTGTCTAATTTTATTCCTCACTTCTGCGTATGTACTGTCAACACTGATGATAGTGGCACAGCGCCCTACTTTTAAATAAGAGCGAAGACACTAAAGAGCTTGTACACAGAGTAGTCATGTCATCATTTGCCATCACTCTTACGTCATCATAATCACAATGGACCAATGGTGGAAGGAAGGCTTTTTTTAATGGGAAATTGTTGCTGTTGTCGCCTTCAGTGTTTGGGATGAGATCATTTGTGCCTTTATTCTGTTAAGTGTTGACAGTAAATTGAGAGTCACAGAATAAAAGAAAGAAAATCAGATATTTCCAAATAGTTATCGCTGATGGGATCGGACCCATCATTCATTACAGATAAAGATGAAATTACTGTGTGACATACAGTCACAAAGCATCTTGTGGAAGCCTGTCGGACCTTCTCTGAGAGGCAGCTAAGCTTAGCTTGACCGTAAACTTACCCTGGACCAGGCTTGTCGCACTGGCTGAGTTACCATGGTTACCAAGCCACGCTAGCCCCAAGCCTCATTTGTGGAACCGAACTCTCACTTAAATTAGCCAAGCTAACCGAAATAAGCCAGGCTTTGAGCTAAGCCAGCTTCGTGGAATACCCCCAGGATTATTACTTCCTCTCTCTATTTACCTGGATTATTACTATCTCTCTCTGTTTACCTGGATTATTACTTCCTCTCTCTGTTTACCTGGATTATAACTTCCTCTCTCTATTTACCTGGATTATTACTATCTCTCTCTATTTACCTGGATTATTACTTCCTCTCTCTATTTACCTGGATTATTACTATCTCTCTCTGTTTACCTGGATTATTACTTCCTCTCTCTGTTTACCTGGATTATTACTTCCTCTCTCTATTTACCTGGATTATTACTATCTCTCTCTGTTTACCTGGATTATAACTTCCTCTCTCTGTTTACCTGGATTATTACTTCCTCTCTCTGTTTACCTGGATTATAACTTCCTCTCTCTGTTTACCTGGATTATTACTTCCTCTCTCTGTTTACCTGGATTATAACTTCCTCTCTCTATTTACCTGGATTATTACTTCCTCTCTCTATTTACCTGGATTATAACTTCCTCTCTCTGTTTACCTGGATGATAACTTCCTCTCTCTGTTTACCTGGATTATAACTTCCTCTCTCTGTTTACCTGGATTATTACTTCCTCTCTCTGTTTACCTGGATTATTACTTCCTCTCTCTGTTTACCTGGATTATTACTATCTCTCTCTGTTTACCTGGATTATAACTTCCTCTCTCTGTTTACCTGGATTATTACTTCCTCTCTCTATTTACCTGGATTATAACTTCCTCTCTCTGTTTACCTGGATTATAACTTCCTCTCTCTGTTTACCTGGATTATTACTTCCTCTCTCTATTTACCTGGATTATAACTTCCTCTCTCTGTTTACCTGGATTATTACTTCCTCTCTCTGTTTACCTGGATTATTACTATCTCTCTCTGTTTACCTGGATTATTACTTCCTCTCTCTGTTTACCTGGATTATAACTTCCTCTCTCTGTTTACCTGGATTATTACTATCTCTCTCTGTTTACCTGGATTATTACTATCTCTCTCTGTTTACCTGGATTATAACTTCCTCTCTCTGTTTACCTGGATTATTACTTCCTCTCTCTGTTTACCTGGATTATAACTTCCTCTCTCTGTTTACCTGGATTATTACTTCCTCTCTCTGTTTACCTGGATTATTACTATCTCTCTCTGTTTACCTGGATTATAACTTCCTCTCTCTGTTTACCTGGATTATTACTTCCTCTCTCTGTTTACCTGGATTATTACTATCTCTCTCTGTTTACCTGGATTATAACTTCCTCTCTCTGTTTACCTGGATTATAACTTCCTCTCTCTGTTTACCTGGATTATAACTTCCTCTCTCTGTTTACCTGGATTATTACTATCTCTCTCTGTTTACCTGGATTATAACTTCCTCTCTCTGTTTACCTGGATTATTACTTCCTCTCTCTGTTTACCTGGATTATAACTTCCTCTCTCTGTTTACCTGGATTATTACTTCCTCTCTCTGTTTACCTGGATTATAACTTTCTCTCTCTGTTTACCTGGATTATAACTTCCTCTCTCTGTTTACCTGGATTATTACTTCCTCTCTCTGTTTACCTGGATTATTACTATCTCTCTCTGTTTACCTGGATTATAACTTCCTCTCGCTGTTTACCTGGATTATTACTTCCTCTCTCTGTTTACCTGGATTATTACTATCTCTCTCTGTTTACCTGGATTATTACTTCCTCTCTCTGTTTACCTGGATTATTACTATCTCTCTCTGTTTACCTGGATTATAACTTCCTCTCTCTGTTTACCTGGATTATTACTATCTCTCTCTGTTTACCTGGATTATAACTTCCTCTCTCTGTTTACCTGGATTATTACTTCCTCTCTCTGTTTACCTGGATGATAACTTCCTCTCTCTGTTTACCTGGATTATAACTTCCTCTCTCTGTTTACCTGTATTATTACTTCCTCTCTCTGTTTACCTGGATTATTACTATCTCTCTCTGTTTACCTGGATTATAACTTCCTCTCTCTGTTTACCTGGATTATTACTATCTCTCTCTGTTTACCTGGATTATAACTTCCTCTCTCTGTTTACCTGGATGATAACTTCCTCTCTCTGTTTACCTGGATTATAACTTCCTCTCTCTGTTTACCTGGATTATTACTTCCTCTCTCTGTTTACCTGGATTATTACTATCTCTCTCTGTTTACCTGGATTATTACTTCCTCTCTCTGTTTACCTGGATTATTACTTCCTCTCTCTGTTTACCTGGATTATTACTTCCTCTCTCTGTTTACCTGGATTATTACTATCTCTCTCTGTTTACCTGGATTATAACTTCCTCTCTCTGTTTACCTGGATTATTACTATCTCTCTCTGTTTACCTGGATTATTACTATCTCTCTCTGTTTACCTGGATTATAACTTCCTCTCTCTGTTTACCTGGATGATAACTTCCTCTCTCTGTTTACCTGGATTATAACTTCCTCTCTCTGTTTACCTGGATTATTACTTCCTCTCTCTGTTTACCTGGATTATTACTATCTCTCTCTGTTTACCTGGATTATTACTTCCTCTCTCTGTTTACCTGGATTATTACTTCCTCTCTCTGTTTACCTGGATTATTACTTCCTCTCTCTGTTTACCTGGATTATTACTTCCTCAGGGTTTTCTGCTCCGGGGGTTGCAGCACTCTCTTCGTCGGACTCGTTCTCAGCCTAAAACTGAGTCGACCCAGCAGTTTGAAGACAATGCTGCTGACACCAGGTAAGCCACCAATAAACTACTGATAATAATCAGTTACATGTGAATTATTTATAATTAAAACAACAGGTAATAATATCAATGATACTCAGTGATGATAATAATAATAATAAGGAAAGAGGAGATGAGAAGAGGAGATGAGAGGAAGGGAAAGAGGAGACAAGGAAAGGAAGTAGGGCAGCCTCACTGCAGGGGAGGGGCCACTGCTGATAGAGAGAGAGAGAGAGAGAGAGAGAGAGAGGACACAGAGAGTAAGAGAACTGAAGTCATGTAGCATCGTTAGCAAGAAGCTAACAGAGACAGACAGACAGGTTCCTCAGTCTGTCGACCAAACAGCGTCAGTATCAGCAGGTTCTCCATCTTTCCTCCTGCTCCTGCTGCTGAAGGAGAACATGGATCCATAACGCCCCTATCACCTCCTCCTCCTCCTCCTCCTCCTCAGCATTCCCAGGATGCTCGGTGAGTATCTGCACCGATCCTCTGCATTAAACAGCCTTTGTCCTCTGAATGGATGATCTGCAGGGTGGGGGTGATTAGCATGAGCATACATGCTGTGTTTCGGTGTGTGTGTTAGCCTGGCATACAGCTAGCCTGGTATGTTAGCATGTGGCTAGGCTAGACTCATGCTGTTAGCCAATATGTTTAGCTAAACAAGGTTAAGCAGCAGCACACACACACACACCTGCTTGTTCAGAAAATGATGAGCTAACGAGCTATCAGGCTACTAAACCATTGAAGAGACGACAGATTGTTGTTAAATGTATGCTGTCAGAGGTCACCCCCCAACGCATGACTTATAGGAGCATTATTATGTATTTATATCTTTATATCTGTTAATGAAATAACATTTGAGTGGTCAAATCTACTGAAAAGGAGGCAAACCTGACTGAGGACACCTGGACCCCTTTCATCTACACTTCCTGACAGTGGTTCATATCACCTGTGCTACCTGACTCTCAGAAGCCATCATTAGAAAAAGTTTGGAAAAGAATCCTAGCAGGTGATTGGATGAACTACCTGTCAATCAAAAAGCCTTCAGAGCTGTTCTTTACTCTTCTTTCAATGAAGACCTCTCTAGTTCTGATAGCACTAATGCTATTAGCAGCTTCGTCAACCACTTTTAGAGCCACCACCTTTATTTGACTCAGCAGTGCCTTGCTTGGTTGTCATGTGTGCATAAGCCCCACCCCTCGCTGCCGTTGCTGCTGATTGGTCCAAACCTGTGGTTCACAAACATTACTTCATGACCAGTGTTGGGCACGTTATTTTGAAAAAGTAATTAGTTATGGTTACTAGTTACTTTTCTTCTGAAAAGTAACTGAGTTAGTAATTGAATTATTCCACTATAAGAGTAACTAGTTACCAGGAAAAGTAACTATTGCCTTACTTTTTTCAAGTTGAAAAATGTCAAAGAATTTGGATTTTTTTCAGAGCAGGTTTCACAAGTCAGGTGCACAGAGGAGAACAGCAAAGACAGGTACCTGCATAGAGATTTTAATATTTATTACACCTCAACAGACCACAACTGGTGCAACTGTACTTCAAGTATTTTCCTCATCAGAAAAGTAAACAGTTTAAATTTGGCCACTAGTTTAGTAGAAGCATGGTGGCATTGGAGTTGCTTACACCAGATGTGGACAAACTCTTTGCTCTGGGACAGAATGTACACTCACCATGTACATTTTTAACTTTTAACTCGATAAGGTTAAAGTAGTGCCCATATTTCCACCTTCCCTGTCACTCTGGACTCACCAGCTCTGATAGTTTGTGTGTGTGGATATGTGTGTAAACACTCGCCCACGCGGTGCTCACAAGCGCTGCGCCCAAGTTGAAATATTATATTATATTATTAGAGCGCAAACCCCACCCGTGCACTGTGCCTTTGCATGGAGCAGACCAACCACATACACAATGAATGGGTTTCTCTTGGTGCACCTGCGCCTTGCACGTTCGGTGTGAAAGCAGCTTTACTGAGGTGATTATCTCACCCCTCTCCTCCCCCCTCACCAAAAAACACACACATTTATAGCTCCTGTGTCTGTGTGAGCCAAGTCAGATGACAGCTTCAATGAGTAGCTTCAATAACGTGCAGTAACAGCGTGTTGGTAATGGTAACAGTATTGTAATGATAGAAAAGGTAATTAGTTAGATTACCCATTACTGAAAAAAGTAACGCTGTTAGCAAAGCCATTATTAACAGCGTTATTAACACGGTTTATGACTGATCAGATGGATTTTCATGTGAGCTAAAGTGTGTCATGCTAGCAGCAGCTAGCTAGAAGCAGTTGTCAGCAGCTAAAGCATCCTTAGAAAATGCCATCAAAAAAGCTGGGTATATACCATACCATATATCAGGCTAGAATTAGGGATGGCAAAAACTGAAAATATTTTTGACCTGCCACCAAGCCTCATTATCCGATAAAACCGGTTAACCGCTAAGTATAAAATATGCTATTTGAAATAACTGCAATTTCGAGCCACGCCTGCAGTTTTGTAAGTCGTAACTCTGCCTTGGCTCTGTTAGAACTTGGCTTCACGACAACAAAGAACCCAAATGCACGACTCAGAAAATCAAAGTATCAAGCAGGATTTATTAATAGAAATAAACAACAACGGTACAGGGAGGAATTAACACTCTAACCTGACTACCTGAAAAGGGAAACAGAAATACAACAACGTACACGCTATCAAAGTTAACAACAAAAATCACGGCTATGAAAATTATCAACAAAAACCCTGAGGCTATCTAGGGCTGCTCTAAGGGAAAAATTAACTTAGCCAAACTCGTTCACAAAGGTGAGGAAACTAGGGGCAAGATTACTATTAACAAAAGGTACTCACAAAGGTGAGGAAAACACAACGTTACAGAAAAACACCTGACACAGGAGACTAACTAACCTGCGCTGGTCGTCTCCGGCAATCCACTGACTGCTTCATGTGCACGACACTACGCTGCAGCACCCGACACGTAGCCTCCCACACCCTGTGGGATCGTCGAACCAGGGCATAGGCTGACAGGGCCGAGATCTCTCTCTCCAGATCTGGAAAGGCTGGAGGCTGGTACCCATAGACACAATGGAAGGGAGAGATCTTGGTGGCCCAGGGAAGGTGCTTACTCCAGGAGGAGGGATTTTGGGTGACGAGGCAGCGCAGGCAGGTCCCCAGGATTTGATTTAGGCATTCAGTTTGACCATTGGACTGCAAGTGATAACCTGATGACAGACTCAACTGTGGCACCGATGAGGCTGCTTAACTCCCTCCAAAACCGAGAAACAAACTGTGGTCCTCTATCCGAAACAATGTCTGTAGGAAAACCATGGATACTGAAAATTCGGTTAAACATGATTTCAGCTCTCTCCTTGGCTGATGGCAATTTAGGCAGGGCAATGAAATGTGTCATCTTAGAAAACCTGTCAACCACCGTGAGAACGGTCGTGTTGCCATTGGAAATGGGAAGGCCCGTGACGAAGTCCAGAGCGATGGCGGCCCACGGGCGAGTGGGGATGGGAAGAGGCTGAAGGAGACCCGCCTGCGACTGCGCTGCCGACTTGTTCCGAGCGCACACTGGGCATGCCTCCACGTGCTCCCTGATGATCTTCTCCATGGCCAGCCACCAGAACTGCTGACGGATAAAAAAACATGGTTTTCTTGAAACCAGGATGACAAGTAAGGCGAGATGTATGAGCCCAATGTACCACCTGAGACCGCAACCCCTCCGGCACAAACAGCCAGTTGGATGGACAGCCCTCTGGTGGCGGGTTCTCCCCGCTGGCTTGTTTCACCTCATTCACTATTTGCCAAGACACCACTCCTAACACACAGTTACAAGGCAGGATGGGCTCAGATTCCTTGGCTGCAGGCTCAGGGTCGTAAAGCCGAGAGAGGGTGTCCAGCTTGATGTTCTGACTCCCGGGCCTGTAAGAGAGGGAGAAATCGAAACTGTTAAAAAACAAAGACCATCTGGCTTGGCGTGAATTTAGTCTCTTAGCTTGACGGACATACTCCAGATCCTTGTGGTCAGTCCAGACCAGGAAAGGCTGCTGGGCCCCCTCCAGCCAGTGGCACCATTCCTCCAATGCTACCTTCACCGCCAGCTGTTGCCGACGTTGTAGTTCCTCTCAGCTCAGGATAATTTCTTGGACAGAAAAGCACAGGGGTGTATCTTGCCATCAGCCGCAGAACGCTGAGACAGCACCACCCCTATGCCCACGTCCGAGGCATCCAACTCCACCACAAACTGCCTGGTTGGATCTGGGTTGGTGAGGATGGGTGCTGATGTGAAACGGGCCTTTTTGCAGTTTTGTAAGTCGTAACTCTGCCTTGGCTCTGTTAGAACTTGGCTTCACGACAACAAAGAACCCAAATGCACGACTCAGAAAATCAAAGTATCAAGCAGGATTTATTAATGGAAATAAACAACAACGGTACAGGGAGGAATTAACACTCTAACCTGACTACCTGGAAAGGGAAACAGAAATACAACAACGTACACGCTATCAAAGTTAACAACAAAAATCACGGCTATGAAAATTATCAACAAAAACCCTGACGCTATCTAGGGCTGCTCTAAGGGAAAAATTAACTTAGTCAAACTCGCTCACAAAGGTGAGGAAACTAGGGGCAAGATTACTATTAACAAAAGGTACTCACAAAGGTAAGGAAGTTATGGACAAGATTACTATGAACAAAAGGTGCTCACAAAGGTGAGGAAAACACTACGTTACAGAAAAACACCTGACACAGAAGACTAACTACACTGACAGATTATACAAGGGGAGACAAAGTGACAAAGGAAACAAACAGCTCAAAACACAGACACTGACAGGGAAACCTGACATGAACGATTGACGTGCCTGTTCTTGTAATATGCATTTTGGGATTGTCTTCTATTCTATTGTTATTGTTGACGACAACTGTGTTGATCGTCCCTCAGCTGTAGTGAAGCTTAAAGCCTGTTTGGTTGCTGGCTGTCGCCACATTCTCTTTTATTAAATTCTGACAAAGCCAATATGATTGAGATCAGTCTGAAAACTAAATCATCTAAATGATAAGCTTCTTTTTTTTTGGATGATGGTGAAGTACAGCGTTAAAAACCTCAGTGTCATCCTTGGTCAGTCTCTTACATTTGCTCCCCATGTTACAGGATTGCTCAGATTCCATCACTCTTCAGTTTTAAGGATGCTGAGGTTCTTATCCGTTCCTTAGTGACGTTCACACTGGATCATTATAATGCTCCTCTCTCTGGTTTGCTTAAGAAGAGCTTTCACAGCTAAGAGAAAGTAGCAGCTCACATTCTGACTGGGTCAAAGAAATATGACCACATCTCACCAATACTGGATGGTTCTTAAAGGAGCTTATAGTCCCATATGAACCCAGGTCCTTGTTCTCTCAGGGGACTGGCCTGCTGGTGGTCTCTAGACTCAAGAAGAAGACTGTGGGCTGTTTTTTTTTCCCTTCACTATTGACCTGTCCTCCATCATCATGATTTTATCTGTTACCTGATTTTACCCATTACCAATTTTATTCGTTTTGGATTTTACCTGTTACGGGTTTTATTGGTATTATTTATTACCTGCTCTGTGAAGCACTTTGATCTGAAGGTGCTGTATAAATAAAGGTAATACTATTATTATTAATATCATCCTGCAGTAGCTAGCTTAGCATCCAGGGAATGAGACAGGTTGTCCGACAGGGACTTGATTCCAGAGGACGATCCAGGACGGAGCAGGCTGTCCAGTCTGTGGACCCCTTCAAACCAGCCTTGGTCCAGTTTGCAGCTCCATCAGGGTTGCAGCTCCGTCAGTATCACAGCTCCCTGACTGTTGGTTTGTGGTTCTCGGCTCTTTCAGCTATGTGATGCAGCGGCTGCATGGTGGTAGTCGGGAGTCGTTGCTAAGCACCGGCTGTGTGTCGTCTCTGGAGCTCAGAATGGACCAATCAGTGATCATCAAGCCAGTCCACTCCTCCCTGCTGGGACAGGACTACTGCTTTGAGGTGAAACACCCAACACACACACACACACAGCCACAAGCCTCCACTGTTTCTATGGCAATGACCTCTGACCCCGTGTCTCCTAGGTAACAACCACCACAGGAACAAAGTGCTTCTCGTGTCGCTCGGCGGCAGAACGAGATAAATGGATGGAGAACCTGAGAAGAGCCGTTCACCCCAACAAAGACAACAGCAGGAGGCTGGAGAACATCCTGACGGTGTGGGTGATCGAAGCCAAAGACCTGCCAGCCAAGAAGAAGTATGTCTGAGAGTACTACAGTACTGCAGTACTACAGTACTACTGTGAGCTGTATGTTTAGTGTCATTTTATACGTATGAGGCAGGAACCGATTTGCTGATTTCTTATTTTCTCCTTATGTAAGTTAACTATATTTTGTACTGTAACTTTGTATCTGAAGTTTATATATTGGTCTACTAGTCATCGATGAGTGAGTTTAATTGAATATGGCTATTTGTTCATCTTTTCTGTTAAAAACAGGCTATTTCATTTAAGTTCAGTGCTGGCAATACTGTAGCTTTAAGAGGCACTGAGATGTTAGGGCATATACCTGAGTAGAAAACGCCAGGCTAGCTGTGGAGACACGCGGTTGTTTACCGTGTACTGTCTTGTATTGTTTTGAAAGCCAAGTTTTTGGATACTTGAGTGACACTTGTGGAATAAATTTCTATGTCTTCCTAACATTACTTGGACTTCAAGTAAGGACGACAGTGTTTTTGGACACGTGTAAGCCAGGAATACCTGCTAGCCAACTATATGTATTTATATATATAAATATACATAATAAATAAATAAATAAAAAATAAATATATATATATATATATATATATATATATATATATATACATATATATATGTGTGTGTATACATACACACACACACACACACGTAGGGAGATGATGCTGCTCTTCATTATGCTGGACAACAGAGTGTAGTAACAGTAGTATCTGTGTACTGCAGGTACTTCTGTGAGCTGTGTCTGGATGACAGTCTCTACGCTCGGACGTCCTGTAAACTGAAGACTGACAACGTATTTTGGGGAGAGCATTTTGATTTCAGCAGCTTGCCGTCCATCAGTGCCGTCACTCTTCATCTCTATAAAGACACAGACAGGAAGAGGAAAAAGGACAAGAGCAGCTATGTCGGCTTGGTCAACATCCCCGTCGCCATGGTGACCAGCAGACAGCTGGTGGAGAAATGGTACTCTCTGAGCACGCCCAGCACTAGCCGGGGTAGGTAGAACTAACTGACTATCTGACATGTTATCTATTAGATAGATAAGTATCTATTCTGTTAAAAAAAAAAAAATCCCCGGGCACCTACATGGCAGCCCACTGCTCCCTGAGGGGATGGGTTAAATGCAGAGGACAAATTTCATGTATGTAGCGATATAAATGTGACAAATAAAGTATCTATTCTATTCTATTAAATTCTGTGAATGCAGTAAAACTCCAGAAGCACTTTCAGTCCACGTCCCTTATTTTTTAATGTTCAGGTCACTGTTTCATTTTGCTTCCTGTTTCAGGAAAGTCGTCTGTGCCAACTGTGCGCATCAAAGCTCGCTATCAAAGTATCATCATCCTGCCGATGGAGCAGTACAAGGAGTTTGCAGAGTACATAAGCTCTAACTACCTTCTGCTCTGCAACACCCTGGAGGCTTCCATCAGCCTGCGAGCTAAAGAGGAACTAGCTGCTGCACTGGTCCACATCCTGCACAGCACAGGGAAGGCTAAGGTACCTGACTCCTTCAAAATAAAACTATTTCTGTCAGTTCTCCCATGTTTCCAGCTGAAATCAGCTCTCAGTATTGCCACCCAGAAAGTCACTCATAATAATGTGAACAGTCTGTTAGACAAGATGGGATCACATGACTTTTCTACATTCAGAGGAATTAAACAGAGTTTTTCTGCAGGGAATGAAGATGACCTTAAACCTCTTTTTGCAGGACTTCCTAACTGATCTGATGATGTCAGAGGTGGACCGTTGCCGTGACAATGACCAGCTGATTTTCAGAGAAAACACACTGGCGACGAAGAGCATAGAAGAATACCTGAAGCTGATTGGACAGAAGTACCTGCAGGATGCTCTTGGTACACACAAAATACACAAAATGTAACACAGTAGACACACAAGGTGTGTTATCATGATAGGAAGGTGTGTTATCATGATAAGGAGGTTTGTTATCATAATAGGGAGGTGTGTTGTCATGGTAGGAAGGTGTGTTATCATGATAGGGAGGTTTGTTATCATAATAGGGAGGTTTGTTATCATGATAGGGAGGTTTGTTATCATGATAGGAAGGTGTGTTATCATGATAGGAAGGTGTGTTATCATGATAGCAAGGTCTTATCGTGATAGGGAGGTGTGTAATTGTGACAGGAAGGTGTATAATCATGATAGGAAGGTGTGTTATCATGATAGGGAGATGTGTAATCACGATTGGGAGTTGTGTTATCAAAACATGTTTTTGTGCTCAGGTGAGTTCATTAAAGCTCTGTACGAGTCAGATGAGAACTGTGAGGTCGACCCATCTCGCTGTGCGACCTCTGAGCTCTCGGAGCATCAGGCCAACCTGAGGATGTGCTGTGAACTCGCCTTCTGCAAGATCCTGGACTCATACAGGTACGTAAATACATACAGGGTACACACTGTGCACATGGTGAAAACATGATTTATATCACATATATCACTCAGGGTCTTCCCCCGGGAGCTGAAGGAGGTGTTTGCGTCATGGCGACAGGAGTGCAGTAACCGGGGGCGACCCGACATCAGCGAGCGTCTCATCAGTGCCTCGTTATTCCTGCGCTTCCTGTGTCCGGCCGTGATGTCACCATCACTGTTCGACCTGATGCAGGAATACCCTGATGAGCGCTCGGCGAGGACTCTGACTCTCATTGCCAAAGTGATCCAGAACCTCGCCAACTTTAGCAAGTGAGTGTTTCAGTGTGTGGACTCTGCTTATTTTTGTACCTGTACGTGAGTACTTCTCTCCTCACCTGTAACGCCATCTGTGTGACTGTTACCTGTGGTTGCAGGTTTGGGACTAAAGAGGAGTACATGCTGTTTATGAATGACTTTGTGGAGCACCAATGGAGCAGCATGCAGCGTTTCCTGCAGGAGATCTCAAACCCAGACGGCCTGAACCACACTGCCGGCTTCGACGGATACATCGACCTTGGCCGGGAGCTGTCCAGCCTGCACACCTTGCTGACCGAGCTCGACCAGGTAACACACCTGGTCCAGGGCAGCACAGATGACGAGGCTGATTTCTAATCTGTTGACAGCCTTGATTGGCAGTTTTGTGAACAATGCCTAATGATGCAAACAGCTGCTAACGAGATGTGACCCTGATGAATATTACTGTCTGTGTCCAGTCCTGCCTGGTGAAGCTCGGTCCTCTTCCTCGGATCCTCAGAGAGGTTTCGGCAGCTCTGGCTAACCCGGGAGGTGTGGCTAATTCAGGCGGCGTGTCCATTTCATCTCCAGAGCCTCAGCGGGTGGTGTCTCCACCCCCAGTGTCCCCGCCCCCTCTGTCTCCACCCCTCTCCCCTCCTCTGGCAGCTTGTAATCCCTCTATCGGCCTGCAGGGTGGTGTCGGACTGGATGGAGGGTTAGCATCATGTATCCTGTTAGCATGACCTCATTCAGGAAGTGGCTATTGACATTTGCTGAAGTTGCTGTTGCTGTCACTCAGGTGTTTAATTTAGCCTTCAATAGGCTCCACCCCTGCTGTTACTTGACAGGTAACAAGTATAAAATCCACTGAACCAGCCAGCAAATGGAAAAATTGGAGATGGTTGTTCAGGGTATACCTGGGTGCTAGGGTGTTGCCAAATGTGCAACTAATTGGTCATTGAAATGGGGTTGTGGGTGGTTGTTAAATAATTTAGTAAATAAATAAATTATGTATACATACCACTGTACGTGATATATATATATATATATATATATATATATATATATATATATACACACAGGGGTTGGACAATGAAAGTGAAACACTGGCCAATTCAATGTTGGAGGTTTCATGGTTAGATGTGAGCAGCCTGGTGGCCAAACTTCATTGATTGTACATTGCACCAGTAAGAGCAGAGTGTGAAGCTTCAGTTAGCAGAGTAATAGCACAGTTTTGCTTAAAATATTTCAATGCACACAACATTGACAACATTCAAAAGAGGACAAATTGTTGGTGCACGTCTTGCTGGCGCACCTGTGACCAAGACAGCAAGTCTTTGTGATGTATCAAAAGCCACGGTATCCAGGGTAATGTCAGCATACCACCAAGAAGGACGGACCACATCCAACAGGAGGAACTGTGGACGCAAGAGGAAGCTGTCTGAAAGGGATGTATCCAAAAAACATCAAAGCACAGCTGCCCAACTCACTGCAGAATTAAATGTGCACCTCAACTCTCCTGTTTCCACCAAAACTGTCTGTCTGGAGCTCCACAGGGTCAATATCCATGACCAGGCTGCTATAGACAAACCTTTGGTCACTCAATGACAAACGTCGGCTTCAATGGTGCCAGCAGTGAAAATCTTGGGCTGTGGACAATGTGAAACATGTCTTGTTCTCTGATGAGTCCACCTTTACTGTCTTTGCCACATTCTGGAGAGTTCTGGTGTGGAGAAGCCCCAAAGAAGCGTACCACCCAGACTGTTGCATGTCTAGAGTGAAGCATGGGGGTGGATCAGTGATGGTCTGGGCTGTAATATCATGACATTCCCTAGACCCAATACTTGTGCTAGATGGACACATCACTGCCAAGGACTACCGAACCATTCTGGAGGACCATGTGCACCCAGTGGTTCAAACATTGTATCCTGAAGGTGGTGCCGTGTATCAGGATGATAATGCAGAAAGACTGGTGACAGAGTGGTTTGATGAACATGAAAGTGAAGCTGAACATCTCCCATGGCCTGCACAGTCACCACATCTAAATATTATTGAGACACTTTGGGGTGTTTTGGAGGAGTGGGTCACGTCGTGACCTGGCCACTATTCTGCAAGAAGAATGGCTAAAATCCCTCTGGTCACTGTGCAGGACTTGTAGCTGTCATTCCCAAGACAAACTGATGCTGTATTGGCCACAAAAGGAGAACCTACACCATACTATGAATTATTGTGGTCTAACACCAGGTGTTTCAGTTTCATTGTCCAACCCCTGTAGGTAGACTCCTCAGATAGTATCTGACCCTCCTCAGGTAGTCCCAGGTAGATTCAGGTAGTCTCGGACCCTCAACAGGTAGACCCTCTATACTGGACTTGATCTTATTCTGTACTTGTTCTGCTGGTTCTGACCGTGTGTTTGTGTGCAGTTTGGTGGACTTCACCAGGCTTCCCTCTCCGACTCCTGAGAACAAAGACCTGTTCTTCGTCACGAAAGGATCCAGTCTGCAACCGGCATCAGGTGACCTTTGACCTTCATCTAACACATAACTGACCCCAGCCTGTGACCTTTGACCTCTGAGTCTGACCTTTCCTGCTGTGCTGATGTCACTTCCTGCAGGGTTGCAGGGCTCTCCGGCCCCGAGTTCATCGTACTCTGAGCCCAATGACAATGAGGCGGGGTTTGAACTGACCAATGGGGGCCGGAGGGAGGGGCCGGATCTGACCAAGGAGTGCCGCAGTCTGTCTCTGGTCGACCTGCAGGACTCCTCCCCTAGCAACGGCCTTGACGACAGCCAATGGCAGCGCAGGACGGGGCTCCTTCCCCTCTCTTTCCAGAACCCCGTGTATCACATGACCACCACTTCACCGCGGCAACCACAGCAGCCAGATGCCACGCCCTCGGACAGCTCGGTGGGGTCACAGGGGAACACAGAGGACAGGAACGCCATGGCAACCAAACCGGCGTTTCTTACCCAGATGTCTGTGGGGCTAGGAGGGGGGGAGAGGGGGGAGAGAATGTCGGCCATGTCGAGCAGCAGCAGCGGTGAAGAGTACTCCAGAAGAGCGCTGTCCGTCTCCGAGACACTCACTGGTACACCTGTTCGCACTGTTATCACTTGTTCACACTACTCACACCTGTTCACACCTGTTTACACCTGCTCACACCTGTTCATACTTGCTCACACCTGTTCAGACTGCTCACACCTGTTTACACCTGTTCAGACTGTTTACACCTGTTCAGACTGTTCGCACTTGTTCAGACTGCTCACACCTGTTCACACCTGTTCACACCTGCTTACACCTGTTCAGACTGCTCACACTTGTTCACACCTGTTCAGACTGTTCGCACTTGTTCAGACTGCTCACACCTGTTCAGACTGCTCACACCTGTTCAGACTGCTCACACCTGTTCATACCTGCTTACACCTGTTCAGACTGCTCACACTTGTTCACACTTGTTCAGACTGCTCACACCTGTTCATACCTGCTTCCACCTGTTCAGACTGCTCACACTTATTCAGAATGTTACACCTGTTCAGACTGCTCACACTTGTTCAGACTGCTCACACCTGTTCATACCTGCTTACACCTGTTCAGACTGCTCACACTTGCTCACATCTGTTCAGACTGTTTACACCTGTTCAGCCTGCTCACACCTGTTCATACCTGCTTACACCTGTTCAGACTGCTCACACTTGCTCACATCTGTTCAGACTGTTTACACCTGTTCAGGCTGTTCACACTTGTTCAGACTGCTCACACCTGTTCAGACTGCTCACACTTGTTCACACTTGTTCAGACTGTTCACACTTGTTCAGACTGCTCACACCTGTTCACACCTGTTCGTACCTGTTTACACCTGTTCAGACTGCTCACACCTGTTCAGACTGCTCACACTTGTTCACACCTGTTCAGACTGTTCACACTTGTTCAGACTGCTCACACCTGTTCACACCTGTTCGTACCTGTTTACACCTGTTCAGACTGTTCAGGTATCAGCAGGAGGGGGCGCTGCACACTATATGACATGAAAACATTTTGTCCAAGATTATTTATGTAAATGGTGAATAATTACGGGCCCAACACAGAGCCTTGAGGGACGACTTTTTTACCTGCAGTACCTTCAAGGAAGCTCCTTCCATGTGAACAGTCTGAGAAAGACCAAGAGCTGAAAGATTAAAGTCATGTGATCAACAGAGTCAAAGGCCTTTGAGAAGAAATAAAGAGGGACAAGCATTCAGTTCATTTACAGTGGGTTGCAAAAGTATTCATACCCATGACCAAAACTCAGTTTCTCAGAATAGAACAAAGCAAAAGAGAGTTTCACCTTTTTATATGATAGGAAATAGCACAAACACAACAATCCATCACTATTTTTGTTCGTAAACACTCTTTACTATGAATAGATTACATAAGTCTGTATTTCATTGTTGCAAAAGTATTCACACTAAGTCATTAAGTCACAATCACTACTTGGTTGCAGCTCCTTTGGCAGCAATAACAGCTTCCAATCGCTTTGGATAGCCAGCAATGAGTTTTGCGCAATGGTCCTTGGACAGTTTCGCCCACTCTTCTTTGCAATACTGCTCCAGCTGAGTCAGGTTACTTGGTGACCTTCGGTGGACAGCAATCTTCAGATCCCTCCACAGGTTTTCTATTGGGTTGAGATCTGGGCTTTGACTGGGCCAGTCTAGAACCTTCACTTTCTTCTTCCTGAACCATTCTTGTGTCACTCGAGCTGTATGTTTTGGATCATTATCCTGTTGAAAGGTGAACTTCCTCCCAAGGTTCAGTTTTTTTGCAGACTTGAAGAGGTTTTCCTCCAGGATGTTGATGTATTTTGCACTATTCATGATCCCTTGCACACGGACAAGCTCACCAGGACCGGAGGAAGAGAAACAGCCCCATAGCATTATGTTCCCACCTCCATGTTTCACGGTAGGGATGGTGTGAGCCGGATCATCAGCTGTGTTGGCTTTGCGCCAAACATACTTCTTAGTGTTCAGGCCAAAAAGTTCTATTTTTGTTTCATCTGAACATGTTGTATCACATGTTCCCACATCACAGAAGTGTCTTTCAGAAGTGTGGTGGCATAGTGCAAACGAGCCTTGAGATGTTGTTTCTTCAGATATGGCTTCTTCTTTGCAACACGCCCATAGAGACCTTCCTTGTGTAAAGTGCGGGATATTGTGGACTTGTGTACATTAGTCCCAGCACCCTGGAGAGACTTCTTCAGGTCTTCAAGAGTGACAGAAGGGTTTGCTCTGGCTTCCCTGATCAATTTTCTTTTGCCTTTTGCTGTGATCTTGGAGGGGCGCTCTGTTCTTCGGAGGTTCACAGTGGTACCATGGCGCTTCCACTTCTGGACCAGTGATGCAACAGTACTTTTTGGCACATTGAGTGAACTTGCGATGGCTGCATAGCTTTGCCCATCTCTATGCTTCTCTACAACTTTCTTTCTGAGGTCTTCTGAGAGCTCCTTGGACTTCATGACTGTTGTCTGCTGACAAGCATGGGTTGACTGTGGACAGGTGACTATTGGGCACTATTTATAGGGAGAAATCAAGCCTATACAAGTCACAAGTGACTGAATACAGTCCTCTGACACTGTGAGGCAATATTTTGTAGCATGCAATCATTTTCAACTCAAAATAACATCTTTGTTGCAAGGGTGTGAATACTTTTGCAACAATGAAATACAGACTTATGTAATCTATTCATAGTAAAGAGTGCTTACGAACAAAACCAGTGATGGATTGTTGTGTTTGTGCTATTTCCTTTCATATAAAAAGGTGAAACTCACTTTTGCTTTGTCCTATTCTGAGAAACTGAGTTTTGGTCATGGGTATGAATACTTTTGCAACCCACTGTATGACCTTCAGGAACAGGACTGAGACTTTTGTGAAAACCGACTGAAATGGTGACAGAATCAAGTTGGTGGCCAGAAGTTCTTTTACCTGTTCACTGACCAAAGAGAGTTTTCCGGAGAGCTCTCTGATTGGATGTTCAGCTCTTGTGTCCTGATGATGTCACTGTCGCTCCCCCTCAGGTAACTCTGTCCCCCCTCGTCAGACCTCCTCAGGTCCTCAGCGTCGCATCGACCAGCCTCCCCCCACGCCCTCTGCACCTCCTGGACCTCCTCGAGGTCGGACACCTCCCAGCATGCTGAGCGGTGGGGGAGGCTCCGCCTACCCTCCTCGCCCTGCCTCCGGCAGCATGATGTCATCGAGCCCTGATTGGCCGAGCAGCGGCCAGTCGCGGCTCAGACAGACTTCCTCGTCGTCTAAAGGAGACAGCCCCGAGAAACAACGAACTGCTGTCAAGGTAACCAGGCCGTTGCCACATTAACCTGTCAGTCTGACCTTTGACCTCCTCAGTGCTATGAAGCATTTCTGTGTTCAGGCTCCCTCCCCCTGCGCTCTGGACCGGACTGCCGCCTGGCTGCTCAACATGAACTCTGCCTCATCCTATGGCGAGACGGAGGATGATCGCCATGACGACGTCCTCATTGAGAAGGTAAGAGACACCATGGAATGGATCTGTACTTGTTTTAGAAGACCTGTACTAGTTCTAGAGGACCTGTACTGATTCTGCTGGACCAACACTGGGTCTACTGGACGAGTTCTTGTTCTACTGGACCAGTACTAGATCTAGAGGGTCTGTACTGGATCCACTCTGACTACGGTTCTGTGTTCAGTACCAGCAGGAGATTGCGTTGCTGCAGGAGAAGTTGCGAGTTGCAGCGATGAGGCAGGATGAGTGTGAAGCCAGACTGCTGGTCCAGGATCAGCAGAACCAACGTATGCTGCAGGAGTACCAGGTAACACACCTGATCCACCCAGAGTCACACCTGATCCAGCTGCTTCTGTCATGACTCTGATCTGACTTCTCATTCATTAAAACCTTAAACATCATTTCTACTTAATCTGTAAAAATACAATAATTTACAGGTAATCACCTTCCATGAATAATGATAAATGAATCTCTGAATAAACATTCTAAATATAAGTTCAGACAGGTGTAGTCACCTGAAACACCTGGAGAGAAGCTCAGCTGTTAATGGTCACGTCTCTGTGTCTCAGGTGAGGCTGGAGGACACAGAGAGCAGACTGAGGAGGCTGCAAGATGATAAAGACCTCCAGATGAACAGCATCATCAGCAGGTCTGCTCACCTGTCTGTCTCTATTCACCTGTTTGTCTCTGCTCACCTGTCTGTCTCTGCTCACCTGTCTGACTCTATATGCAGGTTGATGGCTGTAGAGGAGGAACTGAAGAAAGATCACTCTGACATGCAGGCTGTGGTTGATTCCAAACAGAAGATCATAGAGGCACAGGTACTTGTCTGTCTCTCGACCTGTCTCTCTCTCACTTCGTGTCTGAGTGCATGCTGGGAGTTAGTGGTGGTGAGTATGAGTTGCTTTCCTTGACTTCCCTTAACTTTCCTTAACCCCAGCACTGGTGAGGGATGTCCTTTCTGCCAGCAGAGAGAGACTCGAGAACATCTGGTGGTCTCCTGTCCTTGACTAACAGGAGTGCTGAAGGTTTTACAGGATTGGGTGGAAGCACTGGGACACAAGTTCTCTGTCCCCTTTTTTTATATTTGGGTCTAGTGGCAGCTGGTCTGAAGATGGAGCATGCTTTCTATGCTCTGACCAATAAACTGGACTCCTTGATAGCTCTCTGGAGAAGAGGATGGTTCATTGCTGCTATGCTTTTAAATCTGTGGTGCTGCTCATTGTTTTATTGTATTTTAGTATTTATTCATGTTTTTTGTTGACTCTCTCTCTCTCTCTCTCTCTCTCTCTCTGAGTGGATGGACTGACTGAGTGGAGCGGTTTGTTTGAGTTGCGGTTTTGTGAGTTTTTCTATCTTTTCTATCTTTCTCTTTGTGTTTATGTGTTAGTGATTGTTTGCTTTAGTTAGAGTTGTCTTAGTTTAGTGTTTAGTGTTGTTCATTTTGTTTGTTTGCTTTGTTTGTTTGATTTGTTTGTTGGTGGCGTGCTCTCTGTAGCACAATGCCGGTGGTGGAGGTGGTTCGGTGCTCTGTGGAGGAGGTTGGTTTGGTGGTGGGAGAAGTTGTGGGGCAGTGTACAGCAGTGTGAAATCTGCCTCCCGTATGAATGTTTTTGGACAGCATGTCTAAATTTAGCGAGGTGGTGGAGAAAGGAGTGGTGATACAGGACACCACTCCTGTTCTCCCCCTCGTCAGCCCAGCCACAAAGGTGATTATTTCTAATGCCCCCCCTTTCATAAAAGTGTTGGCTAAAGAGCTGTCCCGGTACGGGCAGCTGGTATCACCCATTAAAATGGTGTTTCTAGGCTGTAAATCACCCAAGCTAAAACGTATTGTGTGCCATAGAAAGCAGGTGTTTATGATTCTCAAAGATACATCTAGTGGTCTTAACCTGTCTTTTAACTTCAAAGTAGATGGTTTTAATTACATGGTGTTTGCATCATCAGAAACGATGAAGTGTTTTGGTTGTGGAGCAGAGGGTCACCTGATCCAGTCTTGCCCCGAGAAAGCAGGAGCACAGCGGCTGCTGCTGCAGCTCCGCCTCCTCCAGACCCGGAAGTCGATGTGCCGGCCTCAGCCGCTCCGACTCCTCCGGGAGCGCGAGCCCCCTTGCCGGCCCCGGTACCGGAGGCTCCGGTTATCCCCACGGCGCCGGAGGCTTCCACCTCTGCGTCCGTTCCCCCTAACAGTGCCCCGCCCCCAGGCTCGGTGGTGAGGGTCAGGACACAGAGGTCCAAAATATGGAGCAAAAAGAGATAAATGATCTGTTTAAAGAGCCTGAGAGCACTGACAATGATCTTATCAGTGATGAGGACATGTCTGATGATGAGCTGTTGAAAGTGTCTCAGAAAAGAAAAAGTACAGATGGTCTGCAGGACGGGGGACAGAGCCAGAGGAAGACTAAGGAGTCCAGAGTGTCTGATGTGGACAGTGACTTCTGTCTGACTCAGGATGAGGATCTTTACCCTCCTGCTGAAATAAAAAGTTTCTTAGAGAGAACCAAAGGGGCCAGGCTGCCGGTGGTCGGAGATCACTTCCGGTCAGCCAGACCCCTGACCAGGAAGTGTGTGAGGTCATGTGACAATGTTTTATCAGACCAGGAAATATACAGACTGAAGAAAATGTTAGTGAGAGTAAAAGCACAAGTTTTAGATGAAGATGACTGTTAATTTATGCTTTTATTTCTTCCTGACTGGTCTTATTGTTGTCTCTTTTTATCCATGTGTGATTTTAACATCAGCTCTTTAAACCTGAACGGGCCAGGTCTGATTTTAAAAGAGCCGCTGTTTTTAAAATGATGGATTTTAAAAAGATAGACGTGATGTTTGTTCAGGAAACCCACAGCACTGGAGATAATGAGAGTGACTGGAGGAGGGCTTTTAATGGGGAGGTCATTTTAAGCCACAAGTCCCGTCTGAGTGGGGTGGGTGTTTTATTCTCCAGAGGGTTTTTACCTGTTTCTTATGTGACTGAGGAAATAATTCCTGGTGTTTTGTTGAAGGTCACAGCTGAATTTGAGAAGGTGAAGCTGGTGTTTTTAAATGTTTATGCTCCCACCAACGCGGTGGACAGGATGGCATTTTTAAACATTTGAAGTGATGCTGTTAGAGACTGTGGGACAGATGATTTTATGTTTTTAGGGGGTGATTTTAACTGCACGGTTGATCCAAACCTGGACAGGAATCATCCTGAAGCACATCCGGCCTCATCCTGCAGGATCAGACAGCTCACTGAGACTCATGAGCTGTCTGACCTGTGGAGGGTTTTTAACAGGGATCACAGACAGTACACCTGGAGCCACAGCAGGGCAAACCTTTTATCTCTGGCCAGACTGGACCGTTTTTACTGTTTTAAGCACCATTTAAATATTTTGAAGAGGGGTTTTATCCAGCCTGTGGGTTTCTCTGATCATTGTCTCGTCTCCTGTTCTGTTTTTATTAAAAACATTCGTTTAAGGAGCACCTATTGGCATTTTAATACGGCCCTTTTAAATGACCAGGTTTTTAAAACTGCTTTTAAATATTTTTGGCGCTCCCACAGAGAGAGCAGGCCTGCCTTCCCCAGCATTCAGCAGTGGTGGGACTTTGGTAAAGCCCAAACTAAACAGCTTTGCCAGCAGTTCACTCGTAATGTCACTAGAGATCTGACCCGGTCTGTGAAGGATCTGGAGAGGGAGGTAGTCGAGCTGCAGATTGCAGCATCTTCTACAGGAGATCGAGGGTTATTAGACTCCCTCAAAACTGGGAGAACGTGGTGGAAAAGGTGAAGGGGCGCCTCGGTAGGTGGAAGTGGCTTCTTCCTAAGATGTCCTACCGAGGTCGCACCCTGATCCTAAACAACCTGGTCTCATTGTCCCTGTGGCACCGGCTGGCCTGTGTTGATCCTCCAGCTTCTCTCCTGACTCAGGTCCAGAGAGTTTTAATAGATTTCTTTTGGGGCAGGATGCACTGGGTCCCACAGAGTGTCCTGTTCCTGCCTAAAGAGGAGGGGGGCCAGGGCCTGGTCCACCTGGCCAGTAGAGGCTCTGCCTTCCGCCTCCAATTCCTCCAAAGACTCCTGACTGGACCAAAGGACACTCTGTGGAGACCTTTGGCTCAGTGCATCCTGCAGCGGTTTAACAACCTGGGCCTGGATTTTAACCTGTTTTTAATGGACACCAAAAACATGAGCACATCTCCACTGCCTGGTTTTTATAAGAGTGTTTTTACTGTGTGGAACCTGCTCAAAAAACAAAGACTGGAGCAGGTGGACTCCCTGCACTGGCTCCTGCAGGAACCGGTCCTGTGGGGGACCATCCTGGACTCTCCCAGCTTGATAGGGGCCAGTCTGTCCAGGTTACTCCAGAAAGAACGGGTCTTCACACTGGGCCAAGTACTGGATCTGGCCAGATCCAACCTGGATAAATCTGCTGGCCTGGCAACTCGGCTCGGGATCAGGTCCAACAGAGTCACAAAAAAAGTGTTAGACCCTTGGAATCACCAACTCACAGATCATAGGACTCTGCTTTTAAAACAGTTCACCAGTGGGTCACTGGTACCTGATCCGGAGGACCCATACCCCAACACCTACTTGACCCCAGTCTACCAGGATTCAGTGGTCCCCTGCTGGAGCCAGCCTCCTGGTATCCCTGAAGGGGGGATCTGGGAAAACCTTCTATAGACTACTGACTGGTAAAGACCTTAAACAGGAAAAAGTTGGACAAGCGACAGGACACAGTGTGGAGGAACCACCTGGGACTGGACCTTGGTTCCAGACCAGCTTGGCGGTCTTTGTGTAAACCTCCACTCTCAAAGAGACATGCAGACCTACAGTGGAGGATCCTCCACAGCATTATAGCTGTGAACTCTTTTATCTCAGTGATCAGTGCTGCTGTGAAGGACAAGTGTCCTTTCTGTGGACTAAGAGAGACGATCTTTCACTGTTTTTATGAGCGTCCTCGTTTATCTGCACTGTTTCTGTGTTTAACAAGTGTTTTTACCAGTTTTAAAGAGGTTTTAACAGGCAGCTTTTTATCTGTGCTTTTAAATACACTCGCCAGCACAAACACAAGAGCCAGCTTTTAAACTTTGTTTTAGGGCAGGCCAAGATGGAGGAAGGTGGAGGAGGGTGGAGAGCTTGATGTGGTCGCTGTGTTAAAGAACCTGATCCGGTTCAGTCTGCTTGTGGACCACAGGTTCTACCAGACCTCAGGGGACCTGGGGTCCTTCAGGCAGATCTGGACCGTGGATCAGGTTCTGTCGGTTATCAGAGGGTCAATTCGTTTTTTGTATAAGGGCAAAAATTATATTCAGTCCAACACGTTTTTTTCAAATAAAGGAAAACTATATTCAACCCAAACACGTTTTTCCCCTAATCAAACACGGACAATAAAGTTGTCGTGTTAAAAATAAAAAAAAATCTGTTTCTCTCTTCTCTCCCTCCCTCCCTCTCTCTCAGGAAAAGAGGATCTCCAGTCTTGATGCAGCTAACAGTCGTCTGATGGCAGCTCTGACCCAGCTGAAGGAGCGTTATGCTGTAACATCTCAGAGGAACGGTTTGTCTCCTAGCAACACGCCATCTCTGCAGATCACAGAGAACGGAGAGTTCCGGAATTCCGGCAACTGCTGAGCGAGCAGCTGCTGCGATCTGATTGGCTCTTAATGTAGGCAGGCCTTTTAATCAACCAATCACAGCCCTGTCACCTCCCACAGAGATGGATCTGACCTCTGACCCCTGCCTTGTTGCTAGGTCACCACTATTTCTGTTTTGCATGTTTCCTTTTTCAACATCTGACTTCATCTCCTGTTTCAGTTTGCTTCTTCCAAACTGCACGACTTGACTCTCAACTCCACCTGTACCTGGCTCTGGTCTAACTGGTCTAACTGGTTTAACTGGTTTAACTAGCTCCACCTGTAACCTAAAAGGCTCTAGTTGAATCAGATGACGACCTGCTGCATATGACTCTGGTCTGAGTCCAATAATAATTATATACAGCTTTGGTCCAACTGTTGTAACTTTGTCTGTGTGTGGTTCTGGTCTAACTGGACCATGGTTTGACTAGACCACGTCAGTTCTGGTGTTTATTTGAAAGTTCAACTTCATTAGACGACACGTCGACTGTATATAAGTTATTTTTGGGCTCTTCATGTTTAGGTTTTGTTTAAAGGACCAGTCCAACACTTTTGTCTCTGCCAGGTTAGCTTAGCTTAGCGCATACACTGGAAGCAGGGGGGAAACTGTTAGCGTAGCTCAGTGTGTTGGTCGTTTTGGGATTCTTTAGTCCAGAGAGTTTGACGTTAGTTTGTGTTTCAGAGTTTTCTGATTTTAATGTAAACATCAGATTCTATTGTAAAACAGTATAAACTTTAAATTGTGATCAACAGTTTGTGAACACAAACATATGTTTGCTGCCCTGGACTCTACTGAACTCTGTTGGACTCTTCTGGATTCACCTGAGCCCTAGTGGACTCTACTGGACTCTACTGAACTCTGTTGGACTCTACTGAACCCTACTGGACTCCTCTACTGGATTCTCATGAACTCTTCTGGATTCTACTGGACTCCATTGAACCCCAGTGGACTTTACTGAACTGTTTGACACTACTGGACTCTACTGAACCCTAGTGGACTCCACTGAACACTATTGAACTCTGTTTGATTCTATTGGACTCTACTAAACTATGTTGGATTCTATTGGACTCTACTGAACTCTGTTGGACTCTACTGAACCCTACTGGACTCCTCTACTGGATTCTCATGGACTCTACTGAACTATGTTGGACACTACTGGACTCTAGTGAACTCTGTTGGACTCTACTGGACTCTAGTGAACTCTGTTGGACTCTACTGTGGCTTCTGTCTCTGTTCTTGTTATTTATTATGAAGAGATCCTCCAATAAACTATTATACTATCAATCTGCTGCCATGGTGATAAGTGACTCAGACAGGTTTTATTTGCAAAAGCAGTGAGACAGAAAGTGATGTCACTCTGTTTCATGGTTCCAGCCCAGGAACCAGCCGGTGAAGGTTGGTGGTTCAAATCCCTGTTTCACCATCATAGCCAGGGTCTGGGGGTCTCTGCAGGCCAGGTCGCTGTCCAGGTACCTGACAGCTGCACACACATTTAGCAGTTAGCTGTTAGCATCCTGACCCTCCTGAACTGGGTACACACAGTTTTCTGTTTTTCAAAAGAAAATCTTTCAGACTGATCATCAGTTTTTTCCTCTGTGCGGTCCAGTACCAAATGACCCACAGACCAAATGAAAGAGGTTTTATTTTGAAAATGAGCTGAGTTAGCTACACACAGGAAGAAAACAGACATTTTCAAAAAGCTACAGATGCATGTGAAACTTTCTACAGAACAAAGGAAATCAAAATAGGACAAATTGTGTCCTTGAGACAACTGATTAAAACAGAGAACAATTCTTGGAAAAACTGGATGGGTGGAAACTGATCCTGAACCTGAGAGACACAGTTAGCATTGAAAGAACACTGGGACCAAACTTGAGCAACCATTAATCTGCTAGCGCCTCCATCTTTCCCTCTTCAGGAACCTCATTTCCTAATACATCAGGTACTCCCGACACTCAGTGCTTTGCTCCGTAGCAAGCTCTTATTCTGAAACCGGATGCGATACAATTCATTCGCTTTGTGTTCTTTAACTTTGAAATTCTCCCCGGATGTTGATAGTTGGCAGTTCCGGCTTGACGCAGAGCGGTCAACTGTCAGTTGTTGTCAACATGTCGCAGTAAACCGGGTCTGACCGGTAACTAACCGGGTTAGCGGACGGTCGGTGTCTCTCTGTTCTGGAGGGAGAATGGAGGCATTCAGTAAACTGAGCAGTTTGCTGCTGCAGGCACTGGAGACAGTGAGTTAGCTGCTGTTAATTTCTGTTTGTTTCTACTAGCTTTAATAAACTTCAGTTAGCTGCTGTTAATTTCTGTTTGTTTCTACTAGCTTTAATAAACTTCAGTTAGCTGCTGTTAATTTCTGTTTGTTTCTACTAGCTTTAATAAACTTCAGTTAGCTGCTGTTAATTTCTGTTTGTTTCTACTAGCTTTAATAAACTTCAGTTAGCTGCTGTTAATTTCTGTTTGTTTCTACTAGCTTTAATAAACTTCAGTTAGCTGCTGTTAATTTCTGTTTGTTTCTACTAGCTTTAATAAACTTCAGTTAGCTGCTGTTAATTTTGTTAGCTTCTCCTAGCTTTAATAAACTTCAGTTAGCTGCTGTTAACTTCTGTTAGCTTCTCCTAGCTTTAATAAACTTCAGTTAGCTGCTGTTAACTTTGTTAGCTTCTCCTAGCTTTAATAAACTTCAGTTAGCTGCTGTTAACTTCTGTTAGCTTCTCCTAGCTTTAATAAACTTCAGTTAGCTGCTGTTAACTTTTGTTACCTTCCGCTAGCTTCAGTAAACTTCAGTGAGCTGCTGTTAATTTTTGTTAGCTTCTCCTAGCTTTAATAAACTTCAGTTAGCTGCTGTTAACTTTTGTTACCTTCCGCTAGCTTCAGTAAACTTCAGTGAGCTGCTGTTAATTTTTGTTAGCTTCTACTAGCTTTAATAAACTTCAGTTAGCTGCTGTTAATTTTGTTAGCTTCTCCTAGCTTTAATAAACTTCAGTTAGCTGCTGTTAACTTTTGTTACCTTCCGCTAGCTTCAGTAAACTTCAGTGAGCTGCTGTTAATTTTTGTTAGCTTCTACTAGCTTTAATAAACTTCAGTTAGCTGCTGTTAATTTTGTTAGCTTCTCCTAGCTTTAATAAACTTCAGTTAGCTGCTGTTAACTTCTGTTAGCTTCTACTAGCTTTAATAAACTTCAGTTAGCTGCTGTTAACTTTTGTTACCTTCCGCTAGCTTCAGTAAACTTCAGTGAGCTGCTGTTAATTTTTGTTAGCTTCTCCTAGCTTTAATAAACTTCAGTTAGCTGCTGTTAACTTTTGTTACCTTCCGCTAGCTTCAGTAAACTTCAGTGAGCTGCTGTTAATTTTTGTTAGCTTCCACTAGCTTTAATAAACTTCAGTTAGCTGCTGTTAACTTCTGTTAGCTTCTCCTAGCTTTAATAAACTTCAGTTAGCTGCTGTTAACTTTTGTTAGCTTCTACTAGCTTTAATAAACTTCAGTTAGCTGCTGTTAACTTTTGTTACCTTCCGCTAGCTTCAGTAAACTTCAGTGAGCTGCTGTTAATTTTTGTTAGCTTCTCCTAGCTTCAATAAACTTCAGTTAGCTGCTGTTAATTTTTGTTAGCTTCTACTAGCTTTAATAAACTTCAGTTAGCTGCTGTTAACTTATGTTAGCTTCCGTTAACTTCTGTTAGCTTCTGCTAGCTTCAGTTAGCTACTGTTAACTAATGTTTACTTAACTTACTTCACTTCCTCCTCCTATCTGTCTGTCCTTCTACCTCTCTTTCACCTGTCTCGCTATCTTTCTCTCTCTCTACCTGTCTGTCTTTCAGAGGGAGCCAGCAGCTGACCTGTTGGAGTCCTTTGTGGATCATTGGAAATCAATAACCAACTATTACATCACCACGACAGGTGAGGTGATGAGGTGAGGTGATGAGGTGAGTTACCTGTTCCCATCTGGTCAGCCAATACAGGTGTGTGTGTGTGTGTGTGTGTGTGTGTGTGTGTGTGGGGGGGGCGTCTCTGTCTGTCTGTCTGTAGATGACAATCGTCCTGTCAGACAGACAGACATCCCCTGGCGTCTCAGACAGATGTTGGACATCCTGGTGTACGAGGAGAATCTACAGGTGACACACCTGAACATACTGACTGGTTTTTGGTGTATTGATCTGCAGGTGGATTAGTGTGTATTGGTGTATTGATCTGCAGGTGGAGGACACTGGACCCTGTCTGGAGTTTCTGCTGCAGCACAAACTCTTAGAGACTCTGTTCGCTCTGGGGAAGATTCAGGTACCACTGGATTCTAATAGAGAAGGATTCTACTGAGTTCTACTGGTTTTCATTCTGCTGGTTAATCCTCCTGCTCCTCCTTAGTACCCTCCTGGTATGGCCCAGCAGGTCTTCCTGTTCTTCACTAAACTGCTGTCTCAGATCCAGAAACCTTTGCTGCAGCTGGTTAACGTCTACAGACCTGTGCAGGTAAACACCTCACACCTGGTCATGTGACTCCACTTTCACTGTGAGGATGATTTCACCGTCTCATACAATCCCTTCTCCACCCCCAGAAGCTGATTGGTTTGTGTGGACTTCCTGGTTCCCTCAATGAGAAGGAGGAAGCTCAGTTCTTGTTGGTCGTCTGCTCCAGGGTCAAACAGGATCCACGCATGCTTAGATACGTTCTCAAGGTGTCCACCACTTCCACAAATTCCACCAGTTTCACCAGTACCATTAACGAAACCACCAGTTTCACCTGTACCATTAACGAAACCACCAGTTTCACCTGTACCATTAACGAAACCACCTGTTTTCAGATTGTGGACCACCAGATGCCAGACTCTGACCAATTACAGCCCAGCACTCCAGCCTCCAATCACAGGACAGACACACAGCTGACCTCCAGCCAATCAGAGTCCTTTGCTTGCAACCCCGTCCAATCAGAGTCCAGTCTGCTGTTGGCTCTGTTGCAGCTAACAAAGAGTCAGGTGTGTGTGTGTATATATATATATATGCGTGTGTGTGTGTATATATATATATGTCCACACACACACATATATATATATATATATATACAGTCATGGAAAAAATTATTAGACCACCCTTGTTTTCTTCAATTTCTTGTTCATTTTAATGCCTGGCTCAACTAAAGGTACATTTGTTTGGACAATTATAATGATAACAACAAAAATAGCTCATGAGAGTTTAATTTAAGAACTAAGGATTATTCATTTTCCATGGTTTTCTTGATAATAACCAAAATTACTTAAATTCTTACATCAATAGCTATGGCATTGTACCGCCAAAAACACTACTTTTAAGCATTCCATGTTTTCTTTTCTGTTTGCTTTAAACACATGATACACACAAGAGTTAATACTTGATTGCATAACCATTGTTTTTGATGACTGCAGCCATGCGTCTTGGCATGCTCTCCACCAGCTTCTGACATTGTTCTGCTGTCACAGCAGCCCATTCCTGTTGGACAAATTCAAACAAATTTTCTTTGTTTGTGGGCTTGTGGTTCTCCATTTTGAGTTTGATGATTTTCCACAGGTTTTCAATTGGATTAAGATCTGGTGATTGAGCAGGCCAAGGCATGGTGCGAATGTTGTGGTTCTCCATCCAGGCTTTAACTGACCTTGCCGTGTGGCAAGGGGCATTGTCTTGTTGGAAAATCCAGTCATTCGAGGCAGGAAAGAGTTTTCCAGCTGATGGAAGAAGACTGTTTTCAAGGGTAGTCCTGTACTTGACCTGGTTCATTCGGCCTTCACACAATTGCATTTGCCCTGTTCCACTCAGACTGAAACAACCCCAGATCATGACTGATCCACCCCCATGTTTTACTGTAGGGGCAAGACAGTCTGGGTTGTAAGCTTCTCCAGGCTTCCTCCTAACCAGTAAGTTGGCTGGAGTGGGCATCAATTCAAAATTGGATTCATCACTGAAGAGAACCTTAGCCCAATCATCAACAGTCCAATCCTTGTGGTCTCGAGCAAAGAGTAACCGGGCCTTCCTCTGCCTTTCATTGATGAAGGGCTTCTTGCGTGCTCTGTGTGACTTCAAACCAGCTTCAACAAGTCGGTTTCGAACTGTCCTTGCCGAGCAAGTCACATTTCTCGACAGTGCCCACTCATTTTTAAGGTCCCTGGAGGTCTGACGACGATTCCTGACACAGGAACGGATGAGTGCACGGTCATCTCGTGGGGTAGAAAGACGTTTCCTGCCACGGCCAGGTAGCAATTTGGTAGTGCCATGTTCAGCTTGTTTTTTTGTTGTAATGAACGGCTGTCTTGGAGATCTTCAGTTTTTTCGCTACCTGTCTCTCACTCATGCCAATTTCCAGCAGTGCCAAGATGGCTGCCTTTGTTGCTTGACATAATTCTTTTGTTTTAGGCATTATGTGAGAGCTGACAACTTCTGAGTTGTGCTACGGCTTGAATGTAAGCAGGAAACCACTCTAGGCCTTTGCATGTGCAGTGCTGCTTGTGACATGAAATGGCCTCTTATATACCCTGGGAATCAATTAAGCTTAAGAATGTCAAATAGGACATAAAGTATTATGTGACCAGCTGCATTTTTTGTTGTGTTCATTGTATTATACGTTTAGTGGTACCAGATATTAGAATGAACAAGAAATTGAAGAAAACAAGGGTGGTCTAATAATTTTTTCCATGACTGTATATATATATACATACATACACACACATATATATACACACACACACACACCATATTGCCAAAAGTATTCGCTCACCCATCCAAATAATCAGAATCAGGTGTTTCAATCACTTCCATGTCCACAGGTGTATCAAATCAAGCAGCTAGGCATGCAGACTGCTTTTACAAACATTTGTGAAAGAATGGGTCGCTCTCAGGAGCTCAGTGAATTCCAGTGTGGAACTGTGATAGGATGCCACCTGTGCAACAAATCCAGTCGTGAAATTTCCTCACTCCTAAATATTCCACAGTCAACTGTCAGCTGGATTATAAGAACGTGGAAGTGTTTGGGAACGACAGCAGCTCAGCCATGAAGTGATAGACCATGTAAACTGATGGAGTGGGGTCAGTGGAGATGTGTTCTCTGGAGTGATGAATCATGCTTCTTCATCTGACAATCTGATGGATGAGTCTGGGTTTGGTGGTTGCCAGGAGAACGATACTTGTTGGACTGCATTGTGCCAAGTGTAAAGTAGGGCTGTGATGGTATGGATTTTTTATTACCGATAAATACCGATTACTGATAAAGCACCCAATAAATGCGGTATGGCGGTTTACCGCGGTATCCCCCCAATGTGTGAATATATTCAATTTAATCATGAGAAGTACTGAAACCTCGAAATAAATTATGAGAATATGATGATATGAAAACAACCACCCCCAGAGTTAATGGACTATCCCGCTGCGCAGCTGCAGTGTGAAAAGTTTTGTTTCTCCATCTTTAAAAACAGGACATTACTAAATATCACTATTTATATTTGATATAAACACAACACAATCACAATATACAGTCCTGTAACTTTCAACAGCAAATATGTAGGGATAATTTTTTTTATTCTTCAATATTTTGCAGTGATGACGGTAATGAGCTCAACACCGCGGTAGGCATCACATGACTGCAGTATTGCGGTGATGCAGTTATCATCCCAGCCCTAGTGTAAAGTTTGGTGGAGGGGGGATTATGGTGTGGGGTTGTTTTTCAGGAGCTGGGCTTGGCCCCTTAGTTCCAGTGAAAGGAACTCTGAATGCTTCAGCATACCAAGACATTTTGGACAATTCCATGCTCCCGACTTTGTGGGAACAGTTTGGAGCTGACCCCTTCCTCTTCCAACATGACTGTGCACCAGTGCACAAAGCAAGGTCCATAAAGACATGGATGACAGAGTCTGGTGTGGATGAACTTGACTGGCCTGCACAGAGTCCTGACCTCAACCTGATAGAACACCTTTGAGATGAATTAGAGCAGAGACTGAGAGCCAGGCCTTCTCATCCAACATCAGTGTATGACCTCACAAATACACTTCTGGAAGAATGGTCAAAAATTCCCATAAACACACTCCTAAACCTTGTGGACAGCCTTCCCAGAAGAGTTGAAGCTGTTATAGCTGCGTTTGTCTCCACAGAGGAGTCCAGTGTGTGTGAAGGCCTACCAGAGCCTCCTGCTGCTGGCTGCCCTCCACTCTGATGCCTCAGGGGAGCTTCTGACCCGTCACACCCAGCTGGGAGAGCTGCTGGCTGGGAGGCTGCTGCAGCTTTACTCCCTGTTGCCTCTGGAGAGTCTGGATGCTGGAGAAGTGCAGAGCTGGCCTCCTACACCATGGAGGTAACCTCAGACTGTAGTACACAGTACTGAGTACTCACAGTACTCAGTACTCACTGTACTCCACTACTGTAACTCGTACCACAGGGTGAAATGTGATTGCACTTGGTAGAAGACAGCAACAGTTCTCTACACTCATCAAATGTAGTACATTGCTTTCATGTATCCACACATAATTGAGTTCAGTACTACTGCAGTACTCTCATCTGTGTTTCCAGTTCTCAGTTCTCTCGCTGCAGCTCTGATCTCAGGTCAGAATCAGCTGCTTCTGGTCACATGACCAACTTCTTCTTGTGGTTAGACTTCCTGGATCACCTGATGAGAGAAGCACCTCAGGTAAACCCTCACCTGCACACTGTACCAGTGAACACACACTGTCATGTTAATGTGTGTGTGTGTGTGTGTGTGTGTTTGTAGGTGTTTGCAGTGAAGTTAGCTCAGTGTGTTCATCAGGTCTGGTTGGTGGAAGTTCTTCAGCCTCAGCTGCTTCACACGTAAGTCTGACTGTCCAGGTACTGCAGTACTATTGACTGTCCAGGTACTGCAGTACTATTGACTGTCCAGGTACTGCAGTACTATTGACTGTCCAGGTACTACAGTACTATTGACTGTGAGGTACTGCAGTACTATTGACTGTCCAGGTACTGCAGTACTATTGACTGTGAGGTACTGCAGTACTATTGACTGTGAGGTACTGCAGTACTATTGACTGTCCAGGTACTGCAGTACTATTGACTGTCCAGGTACTGCAGTACTATTGACTGTCCAGGTACTGCAGTACTATTGACTGTCCAGGTACTGCAGTACTATTGACTGTGAGGTACTGCAGTACTGTTGACTGTGAGGTACTGCAGTACTATTGACTGTGAGGTACTGCAGTACTATTGACTGTCCAGGTACTGCAGTACTATTGACTGTCCAGGTACTGCAGTACTATTGACTGTCCAGGTACTGCAGTACTATTGACTGTGAGGTACTGCAGTACTATTGACTGTCCAGGTACTGCAGTACTATTGACTGTGAGGTACTGCAGTACTATTGACTGTCCAGGTACTGCAGTACTATTGACTGTCCAGGTACTGCAGTACCTGGACAGTCAATAGTACTGCAGTACTGTTGACTGTGCAAGGTGTGTGTGTGTGGTCCAGGTGTGAGCAGGTGGTCCTGGTCTCCACCTCAGTCCTCTCTGCTGTTGTCAGACTCGTCCAGTCATCGTCTCTGCTGGATCAGCTTGTTCACTTCCTCCTGAGGACACAAACACTGACTCACCTGCTGCTGCAGCGCTGCGATCACATCTCTGACCAGGTGAGTCTGGGGGCCACCTGCTTTAAATGGACAGTACAGCTGATGCCTGGTTCACGCTATACGATTTTCGGCCAAACAGCAGGTCGTTTTTTTTTGTTTCACTCCTCCCTCAGATCGGGGTGAAGCAGTCGTCAGCTCGGCGAGCTTTTCTCGTTAAGTGTGAACACCTCAAAGACGTCTTGACTGTTTGTCACCGATGAAAACTGAACAGCTAGCCTGCTAAATATCCAGTGGAGTCACGCTGACGTAAAAAGAGCTGCAGCCAATGAGAGCAGACGTTCTTTCACTACATGGTCAAACACAAACATGCTGGAGGGCTGCTTTCTGCTCTGTGTCCATGTTTACAATGAAAAGCTCACACTCCTCTCACTAATTCCTGGTTAATAAATGAGCCGCTCGTTGTTTTCTAGTGTTTACAGCGATCACTGAAACGACTGAAATCCATCTTCAAAGATAGCAGAAGAGGCTTTGTTCTGATGTTTGGTGTCCATATATTCATGAATATTCTCACTCATATTTACAGTGACCTTTTCTTTATCCCTCTAGTTTAATTCAATAAACTTTGTGGGAAAAAAAAGCTCCTGTCAGCCTCAGAGCCGTTCACTGACATCACTGGAAACACTAGATTTATTAAGCAGGAATTAAGGACAGGAGGCTGACTGGACAGCAGTCTGACACGTCTGCTGAACAGAGAGTCCTGTAGTGTGAACGAGGCTTGAGTCGTCAGGTAAGAATCACAACTCAGCCCAGGTTTGTCTCCCTGTCCTCAGATCAGTCTGGTGTCTCTGTCTCTGGTGGAGGAGTTACTACAGAAGCCTCACAGGGACATTCTGGACATCCTGGTGTTGACTTTCCTGCAGAGTCGTAGTTACCTGAGTCCACCTGCTGCAGAACAGGAGGACAGAAACACTGAGAGCACCGAGGACAGCGAGTGAGATATCACTCTGTGACATCACTACAGGACACGACATCACAGCAGGACATCCCTGTTAACAGTGTGTGTGTGTGTGTGTGTCCAGTGGTCTCGAGGAGGACCCCTTCTTCTCAGACAGCTTGATGTTCTCACATAGTCAGCTGCTCCTTCTTCCTCCTCCCACCTCCTCCTGCTCCTACTCTGCTCCTCCTCCTCCCTCTGGTGTGGGATCGGCTGCAGACGCTGTCAACAGTTTTCTGTGTTTAGTACCTGTCCAGGTGCGATCAGCTCAGCTGCTGCAGGAGGGAGGATACGAGTCGTACGTCCATGACGCTCACACTCTGGTCAGAGCACACACACCTTGGTTGAAGGAGGAGTTGCTATGACAACATTTCACAGATACTCACATGTAAACTAAGTGGTCCCCACTCAGGTACTTGGAACTGATGCTGGTCTGCCTCTTGTCAGGTGACAGAGTGCCAGTCTCTCTCTCTGCCGTGGGATTGGCCGCTCAGTCTTCCTCCTCCCCCCTCAGGTGAGGTGGACAACTTCTTCGAAGGTCACCTGCTCAAAGTTCTGTTTGACCGACTGGGACGTGTCCTGGAGCAGGTAGACACTCACTCTGTCTGTCCTCTGTGTCGACTCACCTGTCTCAGGTGTGTTACTGGTAATCTTGTGTACTTTCAGCCTTACGAGGTAAACCTGCAGGTGACTGCAGTTCTGTCCAGACTGTCGTCCTTCAGCCACCCACTGCTGCAGGAATACCTGCTCAACCCCTTCATTCACCTGTCTGCCTGCTCCAGGTCGCTCTTCTCTGTCCTCATCAGGGTAAGACAGACAGTCAGCAGAGACCTGTCAATCACACTGTAGCCACGCCCCCACAGCTTTATGTGTTATTTCACCATATATTAGAGCATAATTCAGTAAAAGAACATCCTGATGTATTAAGACATCATTTAAACTATCCACTGAGAGCATAAACTCATATATTTATAGTGTTTACAGAGGTAATAGAGCAGGAGAGAACAGGGTCATTTGGAAGGGACTGAGAGGTAAGGAGGAGGTGAGGAAGAGGAATCTGTAGTTGTTTCAGGGTTATAGTGGGAGCCAGTGAAGGTGGATGAGCTGAACCCTGGTAGCTAATTTACCTGTGTGTGTGTGTGTGTGTCTGTGTCTGTGTCTGTGTGTGTGTGTGTGTGTGTGTGTGTGTGTGTGTGTGTGTGTGTGTGTGTGTGTGTGTGTGTGTCTGTGTCTGTGTGTGTGTGTGTGTGTGTGTGTGTGTGTTTCAGCTGATGGGAGAGTTGATGCAGAGGATCCAGCAGGTTTCTAACCTGTCAGACAGACTGTTGCAGACCAGGAAACACCTGCTGGGACTGAACCACAACACTGGGTATCTCTCTCTCTCTCTCTCTCTCTCTTAATTAAAATATATGTTTTTGTGCATCCCAGATAATTATGTCAATATGTTGCTGTGAAAGTACTCGACTAGTTTTGGTTGTTTCATTGTAGTTTAGTTTTATTTCTAAATTTTGACTGCTGACAGCTCTCAAGTAAAACAAACTTATTTCATATCAATCAAAAATTCACAAAGATTAAAATGACAGATCTATAATTTCAATGTTTTAGTTATTAGTTCTGTAAACACACAATACAGTTTCAAATAGTTATCATTTTTCTTTTAATTATAGTTTTTATTTCAGTTAATAATTTTTTTTAATTCCACATTTCATTTATTTAATAACCTTGGTGCTGTGTTTACCTGCATTTACTTGTTTTTACCTGTTTTTACTTGTTTACCTGTGGACATGTTCTCAGACTGGAGCACCTGACCTTGCTAAGAGGAGTCATTGTCCTTGAGGAATTTTGTAAGGAGCTTGCCGCCATTGCCTTTGTCAAACAGCCGCTGGACCAGCAGGGACTCACCTGGATTAATGAAACAGTTTGAACGCCAGAATCCACGTCGCTTCCCTTGATTCATCCTGATCAGCGTGGAATTGAGCGCACATGTCATCGTCATGGACTCCTCCCTCACCACACCCATAAATACCTGTGAAAATTCATTTAAATAGGCTCCATGCTGGTGCTGTCCTCATCACGAGAGGAGGAAGAGGAGAAACTTCAGGGTGTAGCCACGATCACCTGAGTTAAAAACACAGGATTGGACGCCACATGTGCTGAACTAGATGGATCACACTGATGAGAAACAGGATCACAGTTCAGGAGAGATGCTGATGAAGATATTTGTGCCTTTATCAGTGTGTGTATCCAAGACCTCTCACAGCTCCTCACAGCTGTTTACCAACTGGTGACAATTTCCCAGCATCCTCTCTGAGTGTCACCAACGGACCAAAAGCATCAGAACCAGGAGTATGGCAGCTGTGAAGCCGGTGTGGAGCAGCACCAGTTTCTACACTCAGTTCACTGTTGATCCATCTGAACGTGAACGTGGAAGCTGGCATACGCTACTTTGATACATGAGGCCCCTGGACTGAAAGAAGACCTGGGGTGCGTTTCCCAAAAGGTTTGTTGCTAACTTTGTTAGCTACTTCCTGCGTTCGAACGATGGATCTACGATGCAGGTGTTTCCCAACAGCATCGTCCGAACGATGCAACTTCCGATGTTTACAACTAACGTCGTCCGATGCATCGTTGAACGATGGAATAGATGCATAAGAGGAATGTAAGGTGCAGATTATGATAAAATATGATAACAGATACAAGGTGCAATTTTTGATAAACTATGAGAGAGAAAAAAGAAAAAGAATTATGAAAGTCTGACAGTTACAGTGCAGTTGCAAATGACAGTGTGTCACACAGTTACACAGAAGATTTCTAACTGAAAATAAGTCATCATTAAAGCAGTCCAATTGAATAAGGTAGTGACCAACAATTGATGAACAAGTGATGTTAAATCTTCACTAATGCAAAAACACAACTCGGGAATCGATAAAAATGTCAGAAATTTTCCCAGGCTACATCTTATCGCCCTCAGGAGGATTTGAACCCACGTCTCACTGAATACTTTGATACACTGCAGTGCCATCACTCCAGTGATGGGTTGATGATGCGTCATGGGGAGTGTGGCACCTGTCTTGATACTGTGTAGACACTGTGTTAGTGTATCACCCAAGGACGACATCTGCTGGACTTCATAAATCATTGCAGGCAGCATGGATAAAGACTGTGACACCGAACCAATTTCATTCCTTCTGACATATGGACACCAAGTGGTTAAAAAAACGAGAGTCTTGACTGAATCAAAGAAAAGTGTGTGTATTCCAATTATTCTGAATATAACCAATGTAATATCACTGCCAAGTACAGTGTGTCAAAAGCAGAATAGACAAAAAAATAGCAAGTGAATAAGGGAAAATGTAAAATTAGTGAAAGTTTTGTAAAACAAAATTTGAGTGCTTGTGAACACGTCACTGACGGGACAAGGGCGGGTTTATGCATTTTTATTTCGAAACAGGAGCTTTTGCAAAATGCACAGTGACGTGACGTCACGTTCTCTATCGGCCCACCTGTGTTTATTGTAGGTGTATTTGTGGCCTCTTCTTTTTCATGCCAGGTACTTTTGTTTGTGTATGATAGTTCCTTTGAACAAATGCAGCATTTAACCTGCAGAAAATGAGTAATTTAAACTAAGAATCACTTTTTGAAATGGATCTGAATTCTGATTGATCAAGCGGTAACTGAGAGGAACAGGATGAAAGAAACCTTGCAATGTTTTGGGGGTTTTTTTGTTTTTTTGCAGCGATGCATCCCGTTGACAGATGCGCTATCTTATAAACACACTTTGGTGCCTCAGTGACACACGAAACATTCGCTGTATCGGTCACGTGACTTTTTCTGAAAGCGACATGCGCGCCGACACGGGGTTTCGCTCTATGAGCTCGACACATGCGCCGACGCATCGGTGTTGCCGGACCCATCGCTACCACTGTCCTATCCCACCACAGAGTGCTGCAGGCGCTGTAGGGATATATAGGCTAGATGTAGATATTTTATGAAACCAACTGCATTCAGTTCTTGTTTTCAATGAGTAGAGAACATGATCATGTTGATGAATATTTCCCGAAGTTGCTAAAGATGTCACGCAGGCTTAATGGAAATAAAACTATGTTTCTGTAGTTAACACGGTTTCAGCAACGAATGCATCCGAGCGCTTCCGAAACATCTGGAAACTATGTCGTTCGGACGACGGGAGCTCAAACTAACATCATCCCACCTTACACAGTACGACGGTAGTTGGAGATTTTTGGGAAACGGTCGGAAATGGGAAGTTCGGTCGTTCGGAAGTACTACGTACGACCGTGGTTTCATGCTAACTTCCGTCGTTATTTGGGAAAAGCATCCCTGGTCTGACAGGGATGATGTCATGAAGTCATAATTTTTGAAACAGAAACTTTATGAGTATTGATCCTGTTGTGCGCTTCTCTGTAATAGAAATAAAAAGTAATATAATAATAATAATATAATCAAGTGAATAAAACTGTCAGTGTTTCTTTTCTACAAATATTAAAACAGATAAATCTGCTGCTGTTGATGTTTTACTGGCTGTGTTTTTATGTTTGGTGTGGGGGGGAAAAAGCTTTTAGTGATTTATTTATTTTGTGGTCACTGACGTCAACACGGTGGTGTAGTGGGTCTTTCTGTGTGGAGTTTACATGTTCTCCTCATGTCTGTGTGGGTTCTCTCTGGTACTCCGGCTTCCTCCCACCATCCAAAAACATGCATGGGGATTAGGTTAACTGGTTAATTTAAATTGACCGTAGGTGTGAGTGTGAGTGTGAGTGGTTGTCTGTCTCTATGTGTCCTGTGATGAACTGGACACTTGTCCAGGGTGTACCCTGTCTTTCACCCTAAGACAGCTGGGATAGACTCCAGCTCCCCTGACCCTATGAGAGGATAAGAGGGAGAAGATGGATGGATGGATGATTCTTCAATATATTTTTAAGTTACACCAATAAAATTTCATTTGGAAAATCAGGCTCAGGTCAGCTGTGAGAACCATGGACACTCAATACATCTTTTTTTCGTTATTAAACTCCAACAAAGGAACAACTAGATACTATAAATAATGATTGTAGCGGCTATTTGTCTTTAATCAAAAATAAATAATCAAAGATCAAAAGAATAAAAGAAATCAAACGACCACTAAGGCACCCAGGGGATTAATTTACGCAGGTGAAAAGGAAAGCCATTGTCCAGGCAAAGTCAGATTTCTGCTGTTTATTTCCCATTATTAAGCAAACAACAAAGAACAATGGCCTCTGCTGCCTCTCTTGCCTGGTAGAAAACGATAGCCCTTCCCGGTACCCAGCTCACCTCTCCCTGCCTACTCCTACATATAGATTCACCCAGTGCGCACCTGGCTACCCGGTACTTTCAAAATAAAAGCATTAATCACTCAACTGAACTAAAATAATTATACTAATTCTATAATAAAACTAAAGGTGTATACTTCAAAACCCCCCAAAAATAACTAAATGTTTAACTATTGAATATCACAAAATAACAAATAGCTCCAACGATGATAATAAAGAAATAATACATGGCGCTTCAGGTCCAGATCTATTTCCTCTTCCGTCATCAGTTCTGGCGGTGTCGGCTTTTATTGTGAAGGGCCATAGCGGATGTGCGCGTTCCTCTCTGCAGGAGAGGACCAGGAGGACGAGGGCGGAGCTGAAGGTCACAGCTGTAGCATCTTCTTCACCGTTAACATCGATCATCGACGAACAAACTGATCGGATTCATCAGCTGCACGAGGACAGCGGTGTGACGTGAGACAGGAAGTCTGAGCGACAGACGATCAGCTGCTGAACGACGGTCTGTCTGTCAGCATCTTCCAGCCTCCCACCTCTCTCTCTCTCTCTCTCTCTCTCTCTCTCTCTATCTCTCTCTCTCTCTTTCTCCCTCTCTCTGTGTCTCTCTCTCTCTCTCTCTCTCTCTCCTCCACCTGTCTGTCTCTCCTCCCGTCTCTCCACCATGGGGAACCGGGGGATGGAGGAGCTCATCCCGCTGGTGAACAAGCTCCAGGATGCCTTCGCCTCCATCGGCCAGAACTCGAGCCTTGACCTGCCGCAGATCGCGGTGGTGGGCGGGCAGAGCGCCGGGAAGAGCTCCGTGCTGGAGAACTTCGTCGGCAAGTGAGTCTGTCTGTCTGTCTGTCTGTCTGTCTGTCTGATTATCCGGGCTGCTCTGAGAGCTTCAAAGCCGCTGTCAGAGGGGGCCGCCCTGCTGACTGCAGGCCGGCCGACCCGCTGAATATATCCAGCACCTGCTTCATGACGAGATTACAAATATAAAATAACATTTCAGACTTTTTTAACAAATATAGGCCTTGATATTTACTCATATAGGCCTATTGTCATTGATGTTTTATAAATGCTCTATGAATAATTAATAAAAAATAATAAGATGTGATAAAAAACTAAAAAAATAAATATTAATAACAAATTCAGATATTATGACTATAATTTTATTAATAGAGCATCTTTCATGGTAAAAACTAAAGATTGGGTTTTTTACATAAGATATCTCTTCAGGTACTCTGTTCTGTCCAGGTACTCTGTCCTCTACCTGTCCAGGTACTCTGTCCTCTACCTGTTCAGGTACTCTGTTCTCTACCTGTTCAGGTACTCTGTTCTGTTCAGGTACTCTGTCCTCTACCTGTTCAGGTACTCTGTTCTCTACCTGTTCAGGTAATCTGTTCTGTTCAGGTACTCTGTTCTCCACCTGTTCAGGTACTCTGTTCTGTTCAGGTACTCTGTTCTCTACCTGTTCAGGTACTCTGTTCTGTTCAGGTACTCTGTCCTCTACCTGTTCAGGTACTCTGTTCTCTACCTGTTCAGGTAATCTGTTCTGTTCAGGTACTCTGTTCTCCACCTGTTCAGGTACTCTGTTCTGTTCAGGTACTCTGTTCTCTACCTGTTCAGGTACTCTGTTCTGTTCAGGTACTCTGTCCTCTACCTGTTCAGGTACTCTGTTCTCTACCTGTTCAGGTAATCTGTTCTGTTCAGGTACTCTGTTCTCCACCTGTTCAGGTACTCTGTTCTGTTCAGGTACTCTGTTCTCTACCTGTTCAGATACTCTGTTCTGTTCAGGTACTCTGTTCTCTACCTGTTCAGGTACTCTGTTCTCTACCTGTTCAGGTACTCTGTTCTGTTCAGGTACTCTGTTCTCTACCTGTTCAGGTACTCTGTTCTGTTCAGGTACTCTGTTCTGTTCAGGTACTCTGTTCTCTACCTGTTCAGGTACTCTGTTCTCTACCTGTTCAGGTACTCTGTTCTGTTCAGGTACTCTGTTCTCTACCTGTTCAGGTACTCTGTTCTGTTCAGGTACTCTGTTCTGTTCAGGTACTCTGTTCTCTACCTGTTCAGGTACTCTGTTCTGTTCAGATACTCTGTTCTGTTCAGGTACTCTGTTCTCTACCTGTTCAGGTACTCTGTTCTCTACCTGTTCAGGTACTCTGTTCTGTTCAGGTACTCTGTCCTCTACCTGTTCAGGTACTCTGTTCTGTTCAGGTACTCTGTTCTCTACCTGTTCAGGTACTCTGTTCTGTTCAGGTACTCTGTCCTCTACCTGTTCAGGTCCTAGTCCAGGGTCTCCCATAGTGGTCTTGGGGCATCCAGATTGGATCTGGAAAATGTGATGTGAAATCGAACAACAATGGAATTTAGAAAACCAAACCTCTCATCCTCCTCTTTTCCGCTCTCTCTCTCCTCCTCACAGGGACTTCCTCCCTCGAGGTTCTGGTATCGTCACTCGGCGTCCTCTGGTGCTTCAGCTGATCAACTGTCCCACAGGTCAGGACTGATCAGGTTTATTGGTCGCCGTTTCCACCCATGACATTGATCATGTGATGTGATGTCATCAGAGTACGCAGAGTTCCTGCACTGTAAAGGGAAGAAGTTCATCGACTTTGATGAAGTTCGTCAGGAGATTGAAGCTGAAACTGATCGGATCACAGGCCAGAACAAAGGGATCAGTCCGGTCCCCATAAACCTCCGAGTCTACTCACCCAACGGTAACACACACTGTAACACACCATGATACACTGTAACGCACACTGTAATACATTGTAACACACTGTAACACACCATGATACACTGTAACATACACTGTAACACATACTGTAATACACCGTAACACACTGTAACACACACTGTAACACACACTGTAACACACAGTAACACACCATGATACACTTTAGCACACACTGTGACACACCATGATACACTGTAACACACACTGTAACACACCATGATACACTGTAACACACACTGTAACACACCATGATACACTGTAACAAACACTGTAATACACTGTAACACGCCATGATACGCTGTAACACACACTGTAACACACAGTAACACACTATGATACACTGTAACACACACTGTAACAGACCATGATACACTAACACACACCGTAACAGACCATGATACACTTTAACACACACTGTGACACACCATCATACACTGTAACACACACTGTAATACACTGTAACACACACTGTAACACAACATCATACACTGTATCACACACTGTAACACACCATGATACACTGTAACACACACTGTAATACACTGTAACACACAATGATACACTGTAATACACACTGTAATACACTGTAACACACACTGTAACACACCATGACACACTGTATCACACACTGTAACACACCATGATACACTGTAACACACACTGTAATACACTGTAACACACCATGATACACTGTAACACACCATGATACACTGTAACACACACTGTGACACACCATGATACACTGTAACAAACACTGTAATACACTGTAACACACCGTAAGACACTGCAACACACACTGTAACACACCATGATACACTGTAACAAACACTGTAATACACTGTAACACACTGTAAGACACTGCAACACACACTGTAACACACCATAATACACTGTAACACATACTGTAATACACTGTAACACACTATAAGATACTGTAACACACCATGATACACTGTAACATACACTGTAACACACCATGATATACTGTAACACACACTGTAACACACCATGATACACTGTAACACTGTAATACACTGTAATACACTGCAACACACACTGTAACACACAGTGTAACACACCATTATACACTGTAACACACACTGTAATACACTGTAACACACCATGATACACTGCAACACACACTGTAATACAATGTAACACACTGTAACACACCATGATACACTGTAACACACACTGTAACACACCATTATACACTGTAACACACACTATAATACACTGTAACACACCATGATACACTGCAACACACACTGTAATACAATGTAACACACTGTAACACACCATGATACACTGTAACAAACACTGTAACACACCATAATACACTGTAAGACATTGCAACATAGTGAACTACACACTGGATGACACAGTGTTGTCCTCACACTGTTGGTGTCCTCAGTACTGAACCTGACTCTGGTGGATCTCCCTGGGATGACGAAGGTCCCGGTGGGGGACCAGCCCGCTGACATTGAGAACCAGATCAGAGAGATGCTCATGCAGTTCGTCACCAAGGACAACTGCCTCCTATTGGCTGTTTCTCCGGCCAACTCTGACCTCGCCAACTCCGATGCTTTGAAGATCGCTAAGGAGGTTGACCCTCAAGGTTAGTGTCCTCTACACCCCCTAGACCACTGCATCCTCTACACTCCTTAAATCACTGCACCCTCTACACCACCGCATCCTCTACACTCCTTAAACCACTGCATCCTCTACACCACTGCATCCTCTACACTCCTTAGACCACTGCATCCTCTACACTCCTTAGACCACTGCATCCTCGACACTCCTTAAACCCCTATATCCTCTGCACTCCTTAGACCACTACATCCTCTACACCCCCAGACCACTGCATCCTCTACACTCCTTAGACCACTGCATCCTCTACACCCCTTAGATCACTGCATCCTCTACACTTCTTAAACCACTGCATCCTATACACTCCTTAAATCACTGCATCCTCTACACTCCTTAAACCACTGCATCCTCTACATCACTGCATCCTCTACACTCCTTAGACCACTGCATCCTCTACACTCCTTAAACTACTGCATCCTCTACACTCCTTAAACTACTGCATCCTCTACACTCCTTAGACCCCAATATCCTCTGCACTCCTTAGACCACTACATCCTCTACACCCCCAGACCACTGCATCCTCTACACTCCTTAGACCACTGCATCTTATGCACTCCTTAAACCACTGCATCCTCTACACCTCTTAGACCATTGCATCCTCTACACCCCTTAGATCACTGCATCCTCTACAGCCCCTTGACCACTGCATCCTCTACACTCCTTAAACCACTGCATCCTCTACTCTCCTTAAACCACTGCATCCTCTACACCTCTTAGACCACTGCATCCTCTACACCCCTTAGATCACTGCATCCTCTACACTTCTTAAACCACTGCATCCTATACACTCCTTAAATCACTGCATCCTCTACACCACCGCATCCTCTACACTCCTTAAACCACTGCATCCTCTACATCACTGCATCCTCTACACTCCTTAGACCACTGCATCCTCTACACTCCTTAAACTACTGCATCCTCTACACTCCTTAGACCACTGCATCCTCTATACTCCTTAAACCACTGCATCCTCTGCACTCCTTAGACCCCTATATCCTCTGCACTCCTTAGACCACTACATCCTCTACACCCCCAGACCACTGCATCCTCTACACTCCTTAGACCACTGCATCTTATGCACTCCTTAAACCACTGCATCCTCTACACCTCTTAGACCATTGCATCCTCTACACCCCTTAGATCACTGCATCCTCTACAGCCCCTTGACCACTGCATCCTCTACACTCCTTAAACCACTGCATCCTCTACTCTCCTTAAACCACTGCATCCTCTACACCTCTTAGATCACTGCATCCTCTACGCCCATTAGACCACTGCATCCTCTACACTCCTTCAACCACTGCATCCTCTACGCCCCTTAGATCACTGCATCCTCTACACTCCTTCAACCACTGCATCCTCTACGCCCCCTAGACCACTGCATTTGGTGAGTTTAAGGTCAGTATTTTGTGTTCAGGTTTGAGGACCATTGGTGTGATCACCAAACTGGATCTGATGGATGAAGGAACTGATGCCAGAGACATCTTGGAGAACAAGCTGCTGCCTCTTCGTAGAGGTAGGAAGTTCCTAGTTGTTCCTGAAGCACTGCTTAACAATCAGTTTGTCAAAGAACACAGATTGTTACAGCAGGAGCTCACTGGAGGCCATCTTTAGAGTTAGAAGATATCCTAATATGGTTTAGCTGCAGCAAGTCCAGGATCATTAACCTAGCAATGGCAGAGTGATGGATGATGGGATGTATAGTAAGAAAAGACCCAGGACTGAACCCTGAGGAGCTCCACAGGTTAGAGGAGACTGGCTAAAGAGGACTCCACCTGTCACAGGCAGGTGTTGGGTTCCGGTGTCCTCCTAGGTGTCCTCCTAGGTGTCTTCCTAGGTGTCCTCTCAGAGATGCTTGACACACTCTGACCTGTCTCAGGTTACATCGGGGTGGTGAACCGCAGTCAGAAGGACATCGATGGGAAGAAAGACATCACGGCTGCCCTGCAGGCAGAGAGGAAGTTCTTCCTGTCGCACCCATCGTACCGACACCTGGCAGACCGCATGGGCACCGCTTACCTGCAGAAGGTCCTCAACCAGGTGTGCACACGCACACACACACACACACACACACACACACAAAGACAGGACTTGGACTTGGTTGCCTTGGAAACCATTCTGTTGTTCTTGACTTATATGACCGTTTCTGAACCTCAGCTAACAGCTGGTTGTTGTTCAAGATGTGTCATAACTGAATTCTATGCTCAGCTTCCTCTGTTACCATAGTAACAGCAGCATTTCTTCGTTACCCTTAGCAACTGACCAACCACATCCGGGACACGCTACCGGCATTACGTAGCAAACTGCAGAGCCAGCTGCTGTCCATTGAGAAGGAGGTGGAGGAGTACAAGAACTTCAGACCAGATGACCCGAGCCGCAAGACCAAGGCCCTGCTGCAGTCAGTACTACTCCATGATACGTGTATGGTACTGTGATACTAGTACTTCTGTGTTATGCTAGTACTGCCATATTATAGTAGTACCAATCTCTGACCCTAGGATGGTACAGCAGTTTGCAGTGGACTTTGAGAAGCGGATCGAGGGTTCAGGGGATCAGGTGGACACCTACGAGCTGTCAGGAGGAGCCAAGATCAACCGGATCTTCCATGAGCGTTTCCCCTTCGAACTGGTCAAGGTAGCACACTGTGACAAACTGTAACACACTGTAATACATACTGAAACACACTGTAACACTCTGTAACACACTGTAATACATACTGAAACACACTGTAACATACTGTGACACACTGTAACACACTGTAATACATACTGAAACACACTGTGTAACACACTGTGACACACTCTAACACATACTGAAACATACTGTAACACACTGTAATGCACTGTAACACACTGTAACGCACTGTGACACACTGTAACACACTGTAACGCACTGTGACACACTGTAACACACTGTAATACATACTGAAACACACTGTAACATACTGTGACACACTGTAACACATACTAAAACATACTGTAACACACTGTAATGCATTGTAACACACTGTAACACACTGTAAAGCACTGTAACGCACTGTAATGCACTGTAACACACTGTAATACATACTGAAACACACTGTGACACACTGACACACTGTAACACATACTAAAACATACTGTAACACACTGTAATGCATTGTAACACACTGTAACACACTGTAAAGCACTGTAACGCACTGTAATGCACTGTAACACACTGTAATACATACTGAAACACACTGTGACACACTGTGACACACTGTAACACATACTAAAACATACTGTAACACACTGTAATGCATTGTAACACACTGTAACACACTGTAAAGCACTGTAACGCACTGTAATGCACTGTAACACACTGTAACACACTGTAATACATACTGAAACACACTGTAAAGCACTGAAACACACTGTAACACACTGTAACGCACTGTAATGCACTGTAACACACTGTGACACACTGTAACACATACTGAAACATACTGTAACACACTGTAATGCACTGTAACACACTGTGACACACTGTAACACATACTGAAACATACTGTAACACACTGTAATGCACTGTAATGCACTGTAACACACTGTGACACACTGTAACACATACTGAAACATACTGTAACACACTGTAATGCACTGTAACACACTGTAATGCACTGAAACACTGTAACACACTGTAATGCACTGTAACACACTGTGACACACTGTAACACATACTGAAACATACTGTAACACACTGTAATGCACTGTAATACACTGTAACACACTGTAACACATTGTAACACACTGTGACACACTGTGAGACACATTGTAACAAACACTGTAACACATTGTAACAGTTTAACATCAATAACACTAACAACAATAGTAATAAAGTGTGTGTGTGTGTGTGTGTTTTTTTGTTTGTGCAGTTGGAGAGTGATGAGAAAACTCTTCGTAAAGAGATCAGCTACGCCATCAAGAACATCCATGGAATCAGGTGAGTTCACTCTGTTATTATTATTATTATCAATGAGACCTTTACATTAACAGCTCACTGTAATGTTTTGTTATTTTTATTATTTTATTATTATTATTATTATTAGTTTTTTGGATATGAACCATACCCACGCAGGATGATAGATGATGGTGTTTATATAAGGCTTATAGTTGGTGTTCATCAAAGATAAACTTCAGTCAGGATGGGAAGAACAAACTGGTTAACAGAGACAGGTGGTGACTCAGGTGTGTCTCTGTGCTCTGTTCAGGACAGGTCTGTTCACACCTGACATGGCGTTTGAGACCATCGTCAAGCGTCTGATCGCTCAGATCAAAGAGCCGTGTCAGAAATGTGTTGACATGGTGATCAGTGAGCTGGTCAACACTGTGAGGCAGTGTACACAGAAGGTACTGCTAATGCTACTACTGCTGCCACTACTGCTAATAATACTGCTACCAATACTACTGCTGCTACTGCTAATATTGCTGCTGCTATTAATACTGATACTGCTAATACTACTACTGCTACTACTAATACTGCTGCTATTACTAATACTGCTAATACTACTACTCCTCTACTGCTAATACTGCTGCTACCACTCATACCACTACTACTCTGACCTCTGTGCTTTCTAGTTGGCTCAGTTTCCGATGCTCAGAGAGGAGATGGAGAGAATCGTCACTCAGCACATCAGAGACAGAGAGAGTCGCACCAAAGACCAGGTCTACCTGTCTGACTGACTACCTGTCTGGCTTACTACCTGTCTGTCTGATGAGCTGTCTCTTTCTCTGTCTCCTCAGGTGATGTTACTCATTGACATTGAGTTGGCCTACATGAACACAAACCATGAAGACTTCATCGGCTTTGCAAAGTGAGAAAGTCTGAATACACCTTTAATTATAAAACACAGATCCAGGTTCATGATAAAGATAATGATTCTGTCTGTCTACCTGTCTGCCAGTGCTCAGCAGAAGAGCAGTCAGATGAGCAAGAAGAAAGCAGCAGGGAACCAGGTGAGTAAATGCAGGTGAATGATCCAGTCATTCTAATCTGGATCCAGTCCCTGTGATAGACCAGAACCAGAACCAGAACCACACTCTTTATTCACATATTCCTCTTTTCTTCTCACTTCTTCTCTGCCTCTGTTGCTGTGGCAACCAGGATGAGATCATGGTGAGTTGTTCACAGCGAGCGTTAATGATGTCACTGATATAAGTAACCAATCACAGATAAATACAGATTATTGCGATTACTGACTGATCATCAATATCTGTGTGCACATGCAGGTGATCCGTAAAGGCTGGCTAACCATCAACAACATCAGCATCATGAAGGGAGGAGCTAAAGAGTACTGGTTTGTCCTGACGGCTGAGACACTGTCCTGGTACAAAGACGATGAGGTGACAGAGCAGTGAGGCATTCTGGGATCAGGGAGGGTTCTGAATCAAACACTAAAACATTGCTAGTTAGCTACAGCTACAGTCCACTGCAAGCTAGCTACATCTACAGCTAAACCTACAGCTACAGTACACTGCAAGCTAACTACAGCTATAGCTAAACCTACAGCTAAAGCTAAACCTACTATAGCTAAACCTACAGCTACAGTACATTGTTAGCTAGCTACAGCTATAGCTACAGCTTCAGTACAGCACTAGCAACTCTAGCTACTGTACACTGCTAGCTAGCTACAGCTACAATATGCTGCTAGCTAGCTTGTTGTTGCCCTGCAGGAGAAGGAGAAGAAGTACATGCTGCCTGTGGACAACCTGAAACTCAAAGACATTGAGAGGAGCTTCATGTCCAGTAAACACATCTTTGCCTTGTTCAACACTGAACACAGGTAGGCTGAAGGTCAAACGTCAAATGTGTCATGGTTGTGTTTCCTCACTTTCTCATCAAATCAAGTCCAAATGTTTCAGGAATGTGTATAAAGACTCCCGACAGCTGGAGTTGGCCAGTGAGTCTCAGGAGGAGGTGGACAGCTGGAAGGCCTCTTTCCTACGAGCTGGGGTGTACCCTGAACGCAGCGTGGTACGACTCATTACTACTACTATATGTAGTATTACTGCATTATTACTGTCATAGTCCATCATAACTGCAGTATTAGTATATTACGACTGTCAGAAATCATCTTCACTGCAGAATCACTACATTGTTACTGTCATATATTGTATTTACAGCAGTATCACTACATTATTACTGTCATACTCATCATTATTGCAGTATTACTGCATCACATATATTGTTATTTTTTATTATTGCAGCAGTAGTACTTGGTTCATTATTATTATTATTATGTTGTATTAATATATAATAACGCTAATTTTCTCCTCCTGCAGGATAAAGAGAAGGTGAGTTTCTTCCTCTAATATACTGACAGGTATTCCTATTATTTTGTCCACCCCACTGATATTGTCAAGACCTGTCTGTCTGGTTTGGTTAAGTTGCACATTTTTGTCTCGTGCTTGAATGTTGTCCTGTCATTTCCTGTTTTATTTTGGTAGTACCCTGTCTCCCTCTTGTTTCAGATGGTTTGGCTTCCTGTTCCCTCCTGTTCTTGTGTCTGTGATTGTCAAACCCCACCCTAATTGTTTCCAGCTGTTCCCCATTATTTCCTCATGTATATATTGTCCTGTCTCCCCCCAGTCAGTGTGAGTTTGTCTTGTCTGTGTGCCTTGTCCTCGATCCTGCTGCCAGTCACTACTGCGCCATTGAGCAAGCTAGCTTGGTTGGTTACACCCTGTTTTCTGGTTAGATTAGTGTTTCATTAGCCATAGCTGATGTGTTTTTGTCTCCTTGCCTCCCTAGATTAGGTAGAGTGCTCTTTAGTTTGGTTTTCCTCTTCTCCCTCCTTAGGTCGAGAATAGTATTTCTGTTTCCTGTTTAACATCCCCCTCCTTAGGTCGAGTATATTGCCTTAGTTTCCCTTCTCTTTAGTTCCTCCCTTTACCAGTATTCCTTGCACTGTATTTTTCCCCTTATCGTAGAGCTCTTTTAATTGTTATAGTTCATCTCTTTATTTTTCCCCTAGTAGGCCACTTTCTGTATTACGTAGTTGAGGTCCTTAGCGTCAGGGTGGCGTGCCTTTCTATTGCCTGGACGAGACTATGCTCAGTATCAGCCCTCTGTAAATCACTCATGCATTCTGTAAATAAAATCCTGCCTGTGTTGGAGACTGCCTGTCCCTTAGTCGTGCATTTTGGGTTCTTGAACTGACCAAAGCATCACAGATATGAGGGTGGACAAAATAATAGGAATACAAACTGCACTCAGAATGATGAATGTTTGTCCAGATGAAGGTGGTGTGTGTGTCTTTAATCGGCAGCCATGTTTGTCCAGGTGGAGGTGGAGGAGACGAAGGGGGACGGGCAGATCCACAGTCTGGACCCTCAGCTTGAGCGACAGGTGGAGATCGTCAGGAACCTGGTGGACTCGTACCTGTCCATCATCCACCGCACCGTCAGAGACCTCATCCCCAAGACCATCATGCATCTGATGGTCAACAACGTAGGGCACGCGCACACACAATGATGTAAGCGGTCATGTGACCTGTCATGTGACCTCCTCTCTGCTCCTCAGACCAAGGAGTTCATCCACTCTGACCTCCTGGCTCAGCTCTACTCCTGTGGAGACCAGAACACTCTGATGGAGGAGTCTCAGGAGCAGGTGAGTAGACAGACAGGTGGACTGAGAGATTTTTCAAACAGCTTTATTGTCTGTCATCTGGAAAATTTTGTCATAAATAATACCACATAACAATAATAAGAACAATAAAAGTCAATTAAAATCAGCCTCCATTAAAAAATAAATAAACCACCTCACATGAGCACATCTCCATAAATGAGCTGACCCTCTGATAACCGACAGAACCTGATCCACGGTCCAGATCTGCCTGAAGGACCCCAGGTCCCCTGAGGTCTGGTAGAACCTGTGGTCCACAAGCAGTCTGGACCGGATCAGGTTCTTTAACACAGCGACCACATCAAGCTCTCCACCCTCCTCCACCTTCCTCCATCTTGGCCTGCCCTAAAACAAAGTTTAAAAGCTGGCTCTTGTGTTTGTGCTGGCGAGTGTATTTAAAAGCACAGATAAAAAGCTGCCTGTTAAAACCTCTTTAAAACTGGTAAAAACACTTGTTAAACACAGAAACAGTGCAGATAAACGAGGACGTTCATAAAAACAGTGAAAGATCGTCTCTCTTAGTCCACAGAAAGGACACTTGTCCTCCACAGCAGCACTGATCACTGAGATAAAAGAGTTCACAGCTATAATGTCGTGGAGGATCCTCCACTGTAGGTCTGCATGTCTCTTTGAGAGTGGAGGTTTGCACAAAGACCTCCAAGCTGGTCTGGAACCAAGGTCCAGATCCAGGTGGTTCCTCCACACTGTGTCCTGTCGCTTGTCCAACTTTTTCCTGTTTAAGGTCTTTACCAGTAGTCTATAGAAGGTTTTCCCAGATCCCCCCTTCAGGGATACCAGGGGGGCTGGCTCCAGCAGGGGACCACTGAATCCTGATATTCTGGGGCACAAGTAGGTTGTGGGGTATGGGTCCTCTGGATCAGGTACCAGCGATCCGCTGGTGAAACGTTCTAGAAGCAGAGTCTTATGTTCTGTGAGTCTATTTCTCCAGAAGACCAACAGTTTTTGGGTGACTCTGTTGGACCTGATCCCAAGTCGAGTTGTCAGGCCAGCAAGTTCATCCAGGATGGGTCCTGCCAGCTCCAGGACCTGGCCCAGTGTGAAGACACGTTTTTTCTGGAGTAGTCTGGACAGACTGGCCCCTGCCCAGCTGGGAGTGTCCAGGATGGTTCCCCACAGGACCGGTTCCTGCAGGAGCCAGTGCAGGGAGTCCACCTGCTCCGGTCTTTGTTTTTTGAGCAGGTTCCACACTGTAAAAACACTTTTTTTTTGGTGTTCATTAAAAACAGGTTAAAATGTGTCCTTTGGTCCAGTCAGGAGTCTCTGGAGGAACTGGAGGCGGAAGGCAGCGCCTCTACTGGCCAGGTGGACCAGGCCTTGGCCCCCCTCCTCTTTAGGCAGGAACAGGACACTCTGTGGGACCCAGTGCATCCTGCCCCAAAAGAAATCTATTAAAACTCTCTGGACCTGAGTCAGGAGAGAAGCTGGAAGATCAACACAGGCCAGCCGGTGCCACAAGGACCATGAGACCAGGTTGTTTAGGATCAGGGTGCGACCTCGGTAGGACATCTTAGGAAGAAGCCACTTCCACCTACCGAGGCGCCCCTTCACCTTTTCCACAACGTTCTCCCAGTTTTTGTTCATGTGGGTCTCATCACCCAGAAAAACGCCCAGATACTTCAAACCACCTGTTTTCCAGGTGAGGCCACCGGGCAGCCTGAGCCGATCCCCCAGCCTCTCTCCCAACATCAGAGCCTCGCTCTTCCCCCAGTTCACTTTCGCTGATGAGATAAAACCAAACTCTTTCACAGTATCAATTAAAACGTCAATGTCCTTTTGGTTGTTGACCAACACGATAAGGTCATCTGCATAGACAGACAGTTTAAAAGACACACTACACTGGGGGAAGCTCACACCGTTCAGATGGTTTCTCAGTTTATGTAGCAGAGGCTCGATGGCCAGAGAGTAGAGCATCCCAGAGAGAGAGCAGCCCTGCCTCACCCCCCTCTGGACTCCAAATGGAGCACTCAGCCCCCCATTAATCTTCAGTACACTCGCAATGTCACTATAGAGGACCCGGATCATGGCTATGAAGCCCGGGTTGAAGCCAAAGGCAGACAAAGTCTGCCATAAGTACTGGTGTTTAACCCGGTCAAAAGCCTTCTCCTGGTCTATGGAAATAAGACCAGTCTCTACAGCCAATGAACTGGAGAGGTCCAAAACATCCCGAATTAAAGTGACATTGTCACTTATGAGTCTGCCATAAGTACTGGTGTTCAACCTAGTGACATTACGAGTGAACTGCTGGCAAAGCTGTTTAATTTGAGCTTTACCAAAGTCCCACCACTGCTGAATGCTGGGGAAGGCAGGCCTGCTCTCTCTGTGGGAGCGCCAAAAATATTTAAAAGCAGTTTTAAAAACCTGGTCATTTAAAAGGGCCGTATTAAAATAGGCGCTCCTTAAACGAATGTTTTTAATAGAAACAGAACAGGAGATGAGACAATGATCAGAGAAACCCACAGGCTGGATAAAACCCCTCTTAAAAATATTTAAATGGTGCTTAAAACAGTAAAAACGGTCCAGTCTGGCCAGAGATAAAAGGTTTGCCCTGCTGTGGCTCCAGGTGTACTGTCTGTGATCCCTGTTAAAAACCCTCCACAGGTCAGACAGCTCATGAGTCTCAGTGAGCTGTCTGATCCTGCAGGATGAGGCCGGATGTGCTTCAGGATGATTCCTGTTCAGGTTTGGATCAACCGTGCAGTTAAAATCACCCCCTAAAAACATAAAATCGACAAACACAGGTGGACTCTGAGAGGTTAGATGGAGTAGAAGGACGTGCGCGGAGGGGCTCCCCAGCACCGATTCAATAACTTTAATTAAGGACTCGTTATAATAACAGAAAGTGGATATCTAGATAGACAAAAAAAGCCGAAACAAAAAGACTCGATGGATAAAAGCCACAATGCCGAAAACTCAAGACAAAAACAGCTCCGTTACCAAAGATAGCAAAGTAGCATCGCAAGCTAGCGGCAACTCATGTGGAGCTACAGGACACCCCGGAACGAGCATAACGCCGGGAGACCTACTTGAAGCGATAAAAGATTTAAAATCCGAGATGAAGGGGGACAACGACAACTTGAGAAAGGACATTAACTCGTTTCACACAGAAGTGAGCAGTAAACTCGATGGTTTGGCTGAAGAGATGCAGGGGCTGAAGGAGCGAGTGGGTGAGATTGAGACACGAGTGGGGCAAGTGGAGGACTTGGCCGTGGAAATGACCGAAGCGCTCACAGCAACTATAAAACGCCAGAAAGCTCTGCAACAAAAACTCACAGATTTAGAGTCCAGGTCAAGAAGAAACAACATCCGCATCTTTGGAGTTGCAGAGGGTGAAGAGGGAAGCTCCGTGATGCGCTTCGTCTCAGACCTTCTCAAACGTGAGCTGCCGCTACCCACAGACATGGACCTAAAGATACAGCGGGCCCACCGCTCCCTTGCCCCGAAACCAAGACCAGAGGCCCCCCCAAGACCCCTCATCATTAACTTCCAGGAATTCACAACTAAAGAAACCGTGTTAAGAGAAGCCTGGAAAAGGGGTAAGATTCAGCTCGGTAACCGCCCGCTATACTTCGTTCATGACAACGCTGCAGAGATTGTACAGAAGCGTAGGGAATACAACGAGATTAAGAAATGTCTGAAGGCGAAGGGTATACGTTTCCAGACCCCCTACACTGGCATGAGAATCCACTCATGCCAGTGGAGTCCGGACCTACACCAGCGCGCACGACGCGGGACGGGAGCTGCAGAGATGGGGCTACAGTGTGGAGGTGCCAGCCGCGAAGGACGAGGAGGACCCCGGCGTGACCCGGCTGAAAGAGCTGCTGGGCTGGCAGCGACAAGGCAAGAACCCGCAGGGAGGGACACCTACCGCGGCTGATAGAGCTAAGGAGAGACTCCGGGAGTTCCAGAGGAGCCCCACAGAGTGACAGGAAAGTCGGCTTTGAGAGCAGTAATACGTCGGACACGTAATTCACTTTCTGAATTAACACTTTTGAGCTGGGAGCGGCTCCGAGGACAGGATTGAGACCGTTGGACACATAGGATGGTAGTAGTTACACTACTGAACCCCCTCATAGGGCCCTTCCTCTACGACAGGTTTTACCCTAGACCCACCAACGGGGTCATGGAGGAGGAGAGAAATCTGCTCCTCCTTTGGAGTTCCAGGTATTTATGTTATGTTAGAGTCAGTTGTTCTACTGACGATGTTACTGTTTTTTCCTATGTTTACGGGGTGACTGATTTCTTCTTACTTTAAATGAGTGTGGCACATAAAATAATATCTTTAAACGTGAATGGCCTTGGTAACCCTATAAAGCGAAGTAAGGTTATAGCAAAACTGAGAAAGGCCAAACCAAGTGTAGTGTTTCTGCAAGAAACACATTTGTCAAAAAAAGAACACGAAAAGTTTAAAAAGCTGGGATATGTGAACTCCTTTTACAGCTCATGTAAGAATAGCAGAAGAAGAGGGGTAATAACATTGCTACCTAACTCTGTTAATTTTGAGCTAATCAAAGAAGAAATCGATGGAGAGGGCAGATATGTGATGGTCAAGGGTAGGATAGATAATGTTTTAGTCTCTCTAATTAATATATACGCTCCACCGGAGAGCGATAGAACATTTCTAAAATCTATTTTTGATAAAATTGAGTCAGTGAGTGAGGGAATCGTACTCTGTGCAGGAGACTGGAATATTATTTTAAACTATAATATCGATACAACAAGTAGTAGAAGACACAAACACAACCTGTCAAAAGCTTGAATAAGTTAATTAAGGAATCCAGTCTGTTTGATGTGTGGAGGGACCTGCATCCACTAGAGAGGGACTTTACACACTACTCAGCAACTCACAAAGTACACTCCAGAATAGATTATTTTCTGATGAATACCACAGATAGACACAGGGTTAAAGAATGTACCATAGGGACTGCAGACAACATAGCTCTACAAGCTCCAAACGCTGGAGGGAGTTTGGATGGAAAAATCTGACACGTTTCTTTGTCACGCCTCAAATTAAAAGCAAACAGACTGGATTACAACAAAAATGTTGGAGACAATGTGGAAGCTATAACGCCAGTCACAGTCATATTTTCTGGTCATGTGCCAAACTACAATCTTTCTGGGATGACAGTATTGGACTTTTGGAGGTCATTTTAAATTATAAGGTTCCCAGGGACCCACGGGTTCTGTATCTGGGATTGTTCCCAGAAGGAGTTGTTATGAAAGAAGATAGGTACCTCTTCAAAATAATGATTGTTGCCTATAAGAAGGCCATTACAAGAAACTGGTTGAAAAGTGACGCTCCACAAACAGGACATTGGATGGACATTATGGAGATCTATGCAATGGAGAAAATGACCTTTCATCTTCGAATCAAGGCAGGTGACTTTACACAAAAATGGAGAAAATGGACACTATTCAAAGACAAAGACAATGCTCACTCAACTCAATGAGAATTTGTATGCCCCCTCTTGTATTATTTTATTTTATTTTATGTTATGTACTGTCCCTGTTCCTGTTGTCTACATATACATATATACAAAAATGACTAAATAAAGTTAAAAAAAAAAACAAAAAAAAACATAAAATCATCTGTCCCACAGTCTCTAACAGCATCACTTCAAATGTTTAAAAATGCCATCCTGTCCACTGCGTTGGTGGGAGCATAAACATTTAAAAACACCAGCTTCACCTTCTCAAATTCAGCTGTGACCTTCAACAAAACACCAGGAATTATTTCCTCAGTCACATAAGAAACAGGTAAAAACCCTCTGGAGAATAAAACACCCACCCCCACTCAGACTGGACTTGTGGCTTAAAATGACCTCCCCATTAAAAGCCCTCCTCCAGTCACTCTCATTATCTCCAGTGCTGTGGGTTTCCTGAACAAACATCACGTCTATCTTTTTAAAATCCATCATTTTAAAAACAGCGGCTCTTTTAAAATCAGACCTGGCCCCGTTCAGGTTTAAAGAGCTGATGTTAAAATCACACATGGATAAAAAAGAGACAACAATAAGACCAGTCAGGAAGAAATAAAAGCATAAATTAACAGTCATCTTCATCTAAAACTTGTGCTTTTACTCTCACTAACATTTTCTTCAGTCTGTATATTTCCTGGTCTGATAAAACATTGTCACATGACCTCACAGACTTCCTGGTCAGGGGTCTGGCTGACCGGAAGTGATCTCCGACCACCGGCAGCCTGGCCCCTTTGGTTCTCTCTAAGAAACTTTTTATTTCAGCAGGAGGGTAAAGATCCTCATCCTGAGTCAGACAGAAGTCACTGTCCACATCAGACACTCTGGACTCCTTAGTCTTCCTCTGGCTCTGTCCCCCGTCCTGCAGACCATCTGTACTTTTTCTTTTCTGAGACACTTTCAACAGCTCATCATCAGACATGTCCTCATCATTGATAAGATCATTGTCAGTGCTCTCAGGCTCTTTAATCAGATCATTCGTCTCTTTTTGCTCCACATTTTGGACCTCTGTGTCACCACCGGAGCCTGGGGTGGGGCACTGTTAGGGGGGACGGCCGCCGAGGTGGAAGCCTCCGGCGCCGTGGGGGAACCGGCGCCTCTAGTACCGGAGCCGGCACATCGACTTCTGGGTCTGGAGGACGCGGAGCTGCGTCCAGTACTTTCAAGGCCTGATGGTCGACTACCTGCTCAGATTTTAATGTTGTGCAGGAGGATTGATCCCAACTAGTCAGACATTTGAAATTTTGCTTTGTTTAATACTTATTTATGATGTTTTTAAATGTAAGATTTTTATTCAGAGATATTTATATTCAGGCAATATATGTCCTCGGCTGTGGAGCCTGTATACCATACGCCCAGACAGTATGTCAGTATGCTCTCCACAGAGGAGTGATAAAAGGCCAGCAGCAGCTTTGCGTTCAGGTTGTTCTTCCTGAGGACACACAGGAAGTGTAGCCCATGCTGAGCCTTCTTGACCAGGGCCCTGATGATCCTGATGACCAGAAGTGGTCCGCGGAGATGTGGGTGCCCAGAAACCTGAAGGTGGTGACGGTTTTCACCTGTTTTCCATTTATGAGAAGGGGGATGTGGTCCTGTCTTATCTTCCTGAACTCCATGATTTTCTTTTTTTGTATATATATATATAAACGAGCGAGCAGAGTTGTATCAAAGAGAGAACTGATGAGAGAATCCCATGTCTGCACAGTGGATGCTCGAGCTTTATATATGACGGCCAATGATCTTTCTAAGAGGGCAATATCTCTAAAATAATTTAGCCATTCTTTTGCCGATGGAATGTCTGGGGAAAACCATGAATGTATTATGGTCTTTTTAGCAGCAGTCAGTCCTGCAAATATAACTTTTCTGTGTGCCAAACTAGTATTGCCATTAAGACCAGAGTCATCATTAAATAGAAATAGTGGGGGGTGCATAGGAATTGGAAATCCCAAAATATTTTCAAGGCAACTACGCACCTTGGACCATAGGCCAGACACAGAGGGGCATTCCCAAAAAACATGAAGATAAGTGCCAACAATGTTCACAGCACATTTTGTACAGTTGGGATTATCTGTCAGTTTCAGCGTCTGTATGGTGTGACATCAACTTTGTGTACAAATTTGTAATGAATAAGTTGATGTGCTGGATTCTTTGATGATATTTTTATGTTGGTCCAAATATTGTCCCAGTCCAGATTATAACCTCGACCCTCAAGTTCACGATTCCAAGAGCTGACCACTCCCAGAGGTTTAACACCTTTAGAGACCAGATCATTGTAAATAACTGACACGAGTCCAGTAGAGGGTGTTAAAGAGGAAATCCAAGCATCCAACGGGTGGGAGGGTAAAGGTGAATCCCATGGAACTCCATGGGCTCGGATCGCAGATCTCAGCTGGAAATACAGGTACCAAGGAAACCCAGGGAGGGAATAACGTTCTTTGAGTTCCTGGAGTGGAATCAAACCATTTCCGTCATACAGATCTTGAAGAATGTATATTCCTCGCGAGGCCCAAGCGTCATTGAAATAGGAACCAGAGTGCTGTGACAGACTGTAATTATACCAAACAGGAGAACGGTCACAGAGCTTTACATTGCATCCCATATGTTTCTGAACAGCATACCAAACTTTCAAGAAGTTTCCTATGATTGGCCCAAAAGTTCTACACACAGATCTAGGTTTCAACCCACAAAATAATACGTCTGTCATCCTATGTGGTTTTACCATCTCTTTCTCTATCTGACGCCAGGGCAAGACAACATTCTCATTGCACCAAACTGTTGTTTTATTTGAAATGACCAGTAGTATAATTTAAAGTCAGGTACTGCCAGGCCTCCCGAGTGTTTTGGTTGCTGTAATGTGCGAAGGCGAATACAAGCTCTTTTAGCATTCCATATGAACTTAGTGGTCAGGGTCTGTAGTTCCTCAAAGTACCGCGGTGGTGGAGGCATAGGAATCATAGAGAACAGGAAATTCAGTCGGCCGAGTACATACATACATACAAGGAGGGATTTGTCTCAATTAATTTTTTAACCAGAGAATAGACTAAACTGTGTAAAAACTTTGAGTATTTGAGGTAAAGACTCAAGGATGTTGGTAAAAAAAAGTAATACATGATCCGCGTAAAGCGAAATTTTATGTTGCGTACCTTGTATACAAATGGACGAGATGTGTGGGTCTAACCTAATTGTCTGAGCTAACGGTTCGAGTGACAAGGCAAAAAGGAGCGGGGACAGTGGACAGCCTTGCCAAGTTCCACGCTGCAAAGGGAATGTTTTTGACAGAATATTGTTTGTTTGTACGACTGCACAAGGGTTGGTGCATAACGTTTTTATCATTGATATAAAATTTTTGCCAAAACCAAAATTCTCCAAAACATGCCATAAATATATCCACCTCACTCGATCAAAGGCTTTTAGCGCATCCAAACTGAATATAGCTGCAGGGTGTGTATCCGATTCTGACGCATGTATAATATGCAAAAGTCGTCGAACATTGTCTGATGCAAGTCTCCCCTTTAAAAGCCCTGTTTGATCACAGTGAATTAATTTACCTACACATGGCTCCAGTCTTCTGACTAACACTTTGGCAAAAAGCTTCAGTTCTGTTGTGATAAGTGATATTGGCCTATAGCTGCCACATTTCAAAGGTGGTTTATCTTTCTTGAGTAGGACTGATATAAGAGATGTATTTTGATCACGATGAAAGGAGCCAGTGTCTAAAGCATAGTTAAAAGAATATAAAAGCAAGGGCCCAATAATATCCCACAATTCCAAAAACAACTCTGGAGGCAGCCCATCAAGGCCAGGCGATTTTCCTTTTTGCATCAAGCTCAGTGCCTGCTTAATTTCCGAGAGAGTTAGTGGCATTTCAAGAGACTCTGCATCATCATCAGTCAGTGATGGTAATTTAAGTTCTGACAAATACAATTTAAGGGCAGCCAAGTCAGGAGCAGTGTCCGCTGTGTACAGACTGGAATAAAATTCTGCAAAAGTATTATTTATTTCACCTGGATCATAGGAGACAAATCCAGATGATGTTTGGATTGCACTAATAGTGGAGAAGGATTCATTTTGTTACAGTTTGGCTGCTAGAAGCTAGTAATATGTGAGTCTCGTACGATGAATTATAAACTCAGCTTTAGCCCTAAGCAAATTATTCAATTCAAATTTCAGAACTGAGAGAGCTGAGTAGTTTTGTTCAGAAAACTGCCTTTTTAAGTCAGATAGCTCCAACGGTTTTGTAATGAGAATATCTGGGATGATTGTGTTAAATGCTGAGCTGTAGTCCACAAAGAGCATCCTCACATAGCTCTTCTTGTTCTCCAGGTGGCTCAGCGTTGTGTGGAGTGTGATGGAGATGGCGTCCTCTGTCGACCGGCACTTCATGATTACAGACGTTAGAGCGATAGGTCTGTAGTCATTCAGGCTGTCAATGGCAGGGTTTTTGGGGATGGAGACCTTCAGACATGTGGAGACGGTGGCATGTGTCAGTGAGAGGTTGAAGAGTCTGGTGAGGATCCCTGCCAGTTGGTTTACACATGCTCTAATCACTGCTCCCGCGATACCGTCAGGACGAGCAGCTTTCCTGGGGTTCACTGCTCTGAGGTTTTTCCTCACCTCATGCTCCTGGAGAGAGACATGTGGGGTGCTGGAACCAGGAGGAAGCAGTGACTGCAGGTGTGTGGTGGTGGTCTCAAACCAGGCAAAGAAGCTGTTTAGCTCCTCTGCCAGTGTGCTGCTGCTGCTGCTGCTGGAGGATGAGGGAGGGGGTTGCCTCTGCCCTCCACATCTGATGTGGGTTGTTGTCTGTCAGGTATCCCTCTATTCTGTCCTTGTAGGAGGCCTTTTGATGCCCTTCCTCAGGTCAGCTCTGGCGGTGCTGTAGAGAGATCTGTCCTCCATCCTGAAGGCTGAGTTACGAGCTCTGACCACGGGTCTGGACTTCCTTTGTCGTCCAGGGCTTCCTGTTTGGAAAGACCCAGATACGTCTGTCCACAGTGACGTTTTCCACGCAACACCTGATGTAGAAGAGGACAGACTCGGTGTACGTGTCCAGGTCCTGATGTTCAAAGATGTTCCACTCTGTGCAGGCAAAGCAGTCCTGCAGCTGGGTGAGAGCATTTTCAGGCCAGGCTTTGATGGTCTCAGTGGCTGGTTTAGTTTGCCTTCTGAGGGTGGAGCAGAGAGAGGTGGTCAGACTGTCTGAGGTGGGGGAGGGGGGTCGCCCTGTATGCATGTTTTATGTTTGAATGAACATGGTCCAGTGTGTCTTCTCCCCTGGTTGAACAAGAACAGTCTTGAGGTATGCTTTATTAAATACATCGACAACAATGTGAATGCCATCCGGATGAGCCCTCTGTTGATTTGAGACCATGAACTGAAGCTGAAACCAAGTGCCTTGCTAATGTTAGCATCAGGTATGTAGGCAGCAGTCACTAAGGCTACCGTTAGCTCCCGTGGCAGGGTCGGCACTGAACAGACATGGCCTCTAGGTCCAGTGAGCAGTACGTGTCTATCACTCTGCTGTCCGAGCACCAGTCCTCGAGCACATAGACACAGAGTCCCCCTCCCATGCTCTTACCGGAGGCTTCGGTCCGGTCATGGCGGTGAATGGTGCGGCCTGCTAGCTGGACTGTAGAATCGGGGATATGTGGGCGCAGCCAGGATTCGTTGACAATAAGCAGATTGCAGCTCGTCCATCTTGTTTGTAAGAGATCTGGCATTTGTTAGGAAGATGGATGGTAGCAGAGGTCTGTGCGGTCGGTTCCTGAGCTGAGCTAGCAGGCCTGCCCGGCATCTGAGTTTCTGCTTCCTCTCTCTGTGCCGTCTCCAGCGCCTGCCGGACCCAATAACAATCCACAGGGTGCCTGTGGTCTTGCTATCTGGGTGGGATGTTGTGAGTCTGTGAAAAGGTGCATGTAATATCCATTTTTTGCCTGAAAATTGAAGTCTATCAGGTCTTGGTGGCTGTAGGTCGTGTTGCTGTGACATGGGTGTGTCATGAAAAGAATAAAAAAAAACACATAAAAGACACATAAAATACAAATGCAAAAGTAGCAGGGAGCCTTGGGCCGTTGCGACTGTACACACCGCCATCTCTCAGGTTCATTTCTCTCATTGATTGAATGTTTTTAAAAACACTGTCTAGACCATACATGGTGGTGCAGTGGTCAGCACTATTTGATTCCTGTCTCTCTCTCTCTACCCTCCTCTCTCTCTACCTGTCTGTCTCTCTCTACATCTCTCTCTACTTGTCTCTCTCTCTCTACGTCTCTCTCTACCTGTCTCTCTCTCTCTACGTCTCTCTCTCTACCTGTCTGTCTCTCTACCCGCCTCTCTCTCTCTACGTCTCTCTCTCTCTACCTGTCTGTCTGTCTCTACCTGCCTCTCTCTCTCTCTATCTGTCTGTCTCTACCCGCCTCTCTCTCTCTCTACGTCTCTCTCTGCCTGCCTCTCTCTCTCTACATTTCTCTCTACCTGCCTCTTGCTCTACCTGTCTGTCTCTCTACCTGCCTCTCTCTCTCTCTATCTGTCTGTCTCTACCCGCCTCTCTCTCTCTCTACGTCTCTCTCTGCCTGCCTCTCTCTCTACCTTTCTGTCTCTCTCTACCTGCCTCTCTCTCTCTACCTGTCTCTCTCTACCTGCCTCTCTCTCTCTGTCTGTCTGTCTCTACCCGCCTCTCTCTCTCTACGTCTCTCTCTCTACCTGTCTGTCTGTCTCTACCTGCCTCTCTCTCTCTCTACGTCTCTCTCTACCTGCCTCTCTCTCTCTCTACGTCTCTCTCTCTACCTGTCTGTCTGTCTCTACCTGCCTTTCTCTCTCTCTACGTCTCTCTCTACCTGCCTCTTGCTCTACCTGTCTGTCTCTCTACCTGCCTCTCTCTCTCTCTACCTGTCTGTCTCTCCAGGCTCAGCACCGTGATGAGATGTTGAGGATGTACTATGCTCTGCGTGAAGGACTCAACATTATTGGTGACATCAGCACCTCCACCATCACCACAGCGATTCCACCACCTGTCGATGACTCCTGGCTGCAAGTGACAGGGATGCCGTCAGGACGCAGGTATCCTAGCAACGGGTCAGCTGTCACACAGCATGCATGATCCTCATCCCTGAGTGTCTGTGCTGGTCTCTACAGGTCTCCCATGTCCAGTCCGACCCCCCAGCGCCGGGCTCCTCCTGGACCTCCTCGTCCAGGTGGCCGTTCAGGCCCTGGGCTTCCATCTCGTCCAGCAGTGTCACCTGACCCTGGACCCCCCTCCATTCCCTCCCGACCCAACAGAGCACCCCCACCTGGAGTCCCCAGGTACCTGCACACACCACAGTAAAGAACCATGTGTAGTTCTGCAGCCAGCCAGTAGAGGGAGAATCACATGTGGGGGCGATACTGTCTGTTTCAAAAAGAAGTGTGTTTGTATTGAAGTCTATGGGAAAATGACCCTGTTCTCTCCTGCTCTATTACCTCTGTAAACACTATAAATATATGAGTTTATGCTCTCAGTGGATAGTTTAAATGATGTCTTAATACAGCAGGATGTTCTTTTACTGAATTATGCTCTAATATATGGTGAAATAACACATAAAGCTGTGGATGCGTGGCTACAGTGTGATTGACAGGTCTCTGCTGTCATTATCAAATCAAATCAAACTTTATTTGTATGGCACTTTTCATACATTATGCAGTTCAAAGTGCCTCACAGAGGCTAAAAACAACAATGGAAAAATAAAAGAAAAATAAGAAAACACCCCAACCCTGAAAAGTGAACACATATTTGGATGCCTGAGGTGAGACTGGATCTCCACTTCCCTCCTCAGCTTGTTCTCCACCCCATCCTTCTCCAGCTGCTTCTTGAAGAGCACCTTCAGGGTCAAAATGTCGTTGTTTTTTTGCTCTCTGGCCAGGTAGACATTGCCAAATTTACCTAACCCTTTCCCAAGGGATGGCCGATACTCATTTGCTCATTTGCAGGTTTGCTCGGTGTCTTTTCCGGCTCTGCAGGTTCTGATGATGGTTTGCTTGGCTCCATGTTCACCTTGGCCACATTTGTCTTTGGTTGGCTTTGTTGAAAAACATGTTTGGGCAGTGGTGTTGTGTGGACTTGACAGCAACAGACACATGAGAGGTTGGTGTATGGTGGCTCATGGGCCTTTAGAGGAGCAGGACTGATGGTCTGAGCTCATGTTTCCTTCATCTGAGGAGTCACTAGCACCGTTTACCGCTAAGTAACGTTATGTTGAGCCATGATTAGCATGGGTGACGTCACGATAGCTACGTCCATATAGTCGATGGATCAAAGACTCAGGTGTTTCAGCAGCAGTTATAGCCCCTCTGTGTGAGAATTACTCCTATATAGTTTTTGCTGTCATTTAGTATTTTAGTCTGTCAGATAAGTCCTGCTCTCAGGTAAAAGGTAAAACTTGTTGTCCCCTCCCAGGGCCTGTAGTTTCAAGATGGCAACACAACATGGCAACCTGCATCGGCTACGTCGATGCAATGTACACTGACCAAAACTTCCAATGCAGTGCTCCCATGGTTTATGCATATTGTACCAAATTCAAGTGACATGCTAACAACATGTATCAGATATGAAGTTTTAATTTGAAAGCAGTGTAATAGCGCTCTTGCCCATTGCAGACGGACATGGTGACGTGCTTGAGTCAACAGCAGACCACGGCGGGGACGTCGGCTGTGAAACCCGGCCTCACGCAAGCGGTTGAGTACTGTTTGGTCGCTGATTCTGTTCTGATGTCGACCTCTGGTCTGTCACTATAGCTGGCAGGAAACGGTTTGTCAGATGTTGAAGACGAATATGGCGGTCCTGCCGAGGGGTGGTGACATGTGGCCTGGGAGCTCGTGGTCGGTCGTTAGTGCGCTCTGTCATTATGCCACTTCCATAGACGCAAAATGGTCGACACATGAACACCCAAGTCAAGTGGAACAACATGTAGGCACACAGAAAACAAAAGCAAATGCTTTGAGATTTCATGTGATATTTCGTGTGTTATAACTCAAATTCACTGTTTGGCTTAGTGTGCCCAAAATTTCTCAATCATGGGAGTGTTGCGTTGGAAGTTTTGGTCAGTGTATATATATAAATGGTAAAGATGAAGTCTGTCAGAACACTGCAGTTTTCTTTGTGGAGGTAATTACTCATGAATGAGATGATACTTTCAAATGATAAAAGCTAAAACTGTTAACAGACAACTTGAAACATCACACAGAGGGGCTTTAATCCAGGTAAGTGAAGTAAGTTGCCATATGCTCTAACAAAGTACTCCACAATACATTTAAACAATGGTATTAGTACTGTTTCCAAGCAACAGGTGTTTCCTAGCAACAGATTTACAAATTAACGCTGTTAATTTGTGCTGTAATTTCCCATAGTGTAATGGAACTGGAATGCAGCATGATTATGAGATGTCCAGGATGTATTTAGAGTTAAATGTTAGCAAATCGTGGGTGGCACTGTCGCCTCACAGCAAGAAGGTACTGGGTTTGATTCCCGGCCCGGGGCCTTTCTGTGTGGAGTTTGCATGTTCTCCTCATGTCTGTGTGGGTTCTCTCTGGTACTCCGGCTTCCTCCCACCATCCAAAAACATGCATGGGGATTAGGTTAACTGGTTAATTTAAATTGACCGTAGGTGTGAATGTGAGTGTGAGTGGTTGTCTGTCTCTCTGTGTCCTGTGATGAACTGGACACTTGTCCAGGGTGTACCCTGTTTTTCACCCTAAGACAGCTGGGATAGACTCCAGCCCCCCTGACCCTATGAGAGGATAAGAGGGAGAAGATGGATGGATGTTAGGATTAGGGTTACCTTAGGACAGTCACCATCATTCACTCAACAAAGACAAGCTGGCTGACTTAAAGGGTTAAAGGTGCTTGCTTCCAAACTGACATCAACGGGCGGCTGTCGTCAGTGAATGAATGTGTGTGTGGATGGGTGACTGTAGCTTTGAGCTGTCAGTAGACTGGAGAAGTGCTAGACCAACATTCTGGACTCACAGAGAAGTAACGGATATCAATATTTTACACTGTCTGTTTATCTGTCTGCCTGTCCATTTTACCTGTCTGTTTGTGTGATCCAGGTTCATATAAGGTAGCCCCGCCCCCAGTCCCGCTCATTCATAATGGCCATATATGGTTATTTTTCAGAATCTCTATCAGTGACCAGTGAGGAGTTCACCAATGGTACGTCGGTCTCTAACCAGCTCTGTCTCATTGTCCAATCAGATCTCTGTACCCACCATGTGATCCACCTGCACCCCTAGCATCATACTGTAACTAGCACAGTGATTGACAGCTCTATCGGCCAATCACTGACAGTCTCCTGTTTTTATTACTTTTTGTTGAGTTACCCTCATGTTCTCCACATCAGTATACTCAGTATACACACAGTACACACACAGTATACACTCAGTATACACACAGTATACACTCAGTACACACATAGTGTACACACAGTATACACACAGTATACACTCAGTACACACATAGTGTACACACAGTATACACTCAGTATACACACAGTATACACACAGTATACACTCAGTATACACACAGTATACACACAGTATACACTCAGTACACACATAGTATACACACAGTATACACACAGTATACACATAGTATGCACATAGTGTACACACAGTATACGCATAGTATACACACAGTATACACACAGTATACGCTCAGTATACACACAGTATGCGCTCAGTATACACTCAGTATACACATTATACACTCAGTATACACATAGTATACACCCAGTATACACTCAGTATACACCCAGTATACACACAGTATACACTCAGTACACACATAGTATACACACAGTATACACACAGTATACACATAGTATGCACATAGTGTACACACAGTATACGCATAGTATACACACAGTATACACACAGTATACGCTCAGTATACACACAGTATGCGCTCAGTATACACTCAGTATACACATTATACACTCAGTATACACATAGTATACACCCAGTATACACTCAGTATACACCCAGTATACACTCAGTATACACACAGTATACACATAGTATGCACATAGTATACACTCAGTATACACTCAGTATACACTCAGTATACACACAGTATACACTCAGTATACACATTATAGACTCAGTATACACATAGTATACACACAGTATACACATAGTATACACACAGTATACACTCAGTATACACATTATAGACTCAGTATACACATAGTATACACACAGTATACACTCAGTATACACATTATAGACTCAGTATACACATAGTATACACACAGTATACACACAGTATACACTCAGTACACACACAGTATACACATAGTATACACATAGTATACACACAGTATACATACAGTATACACTCAGTATACACATAGTATACACACAGTATACACACAGTATACACTCAGTACACACACAGTATACACATAGTATACACACAGTATACACACAGTATACACATAGTATACACACAGTATACACTCAGTATACACTCAGTACACACACAGTATACACATAGTATACACACAGTATACACACAGTATACACTCAGTACACACACAGTATACACATAGTATACACTCAGTATACACACAGTATACACACAGTATACACATAGTATGCACATAGTATACACACAGTATACACACAGTATACACATAGTATGCACATAGTATACACACAGTATACACTCAGTATACACACAGTATACACTCAGTATACACACAGTATACACACAGTATACACATAGTATGCACATAGTATACACACAGTATACACTCAGTATACACATACACAGTATGGACATTCATGTCATGTCCACTGGACCAGTTCCTACTGGTTCCTAACATGTTGTTATTGGTTCTGACATGTTCCACCTGGTTCCTAATGGTTCCAACATGTTCCTACTGGTTCCTAACATGTTCTTATTGGTTCTGACATGTTCTTATTGGTTCTGACATGTTCCTACTGGTTCCTATTGGTTCCAACATGTTCTTATTGGTTCCAGTTGGTTCTAACATGTTCCTACTGGTTCCAACTGGTTCTAACATGTTCCTACTAGTTCCAACTGGTTCTGACATGTTCCTTCTTGTTCCAACTGGTTCTAACATGTTCCTACTTGTTTAACATCCAGTTGCTTGTAACTTGTTCCTACTGGTGCCAGCTGCTTCTAACATGTTCCTTATGGTTCAAGCTGGTTCTAACATATGCCTTATGGTTCCTAATGGTTCTGATATGTTCCTCCTGGTTCCAGTTGGTTCTAACATGTTCCTACAGGATCCAAAAGGTTCTAGCATGTCCCGACTGGTTCCAATTGGTTCTAACATGTTCCTACAGGATCCAAAAGGTTCTAGCATGTCCTGACTGGTTCCAATTGGTTCTAACATGTTCCTTCTGGTTCCAATTGGTTCTAACATGTTTCTACTGGTTCCAGTTGGTTGTAACATGTTCCTTCTAGTTCCAGCTGGTTCTAACATGTTCCTTCTGGTTCCAACTGGTTATAACATGGTCTTGCTGGTTCCTACTGGTTTCAACTGGTTTTAACATGTTCCTACTGGTTCCAGCTGGTTCTAACATGTTCCTACTGGTTTTAACATGTTTCAGTTAGATCTAACACATTCCTACTGGTTCCTAATGGTTCTAACATGTTCCTTCTGGGTCCAACTGGTTATGACATGGTCCTACTGGTTTCAACTGGACCTTAAACTCTCCTGTCTCTGACTGGTTCCCACAAGCACTGATTCTCCTTTGTCCTCTTGTCTTTTCTGTCTCCTTGTTTGTCTCCCAGTCGTCCCAGTAAAGGGAGCCCGGCCCACGGAGAGAGCCCCCAGTCCTCCATGGAGGGTTAACCTGAACCAGATTGTGTTAGTGTTTCTGCTGATGATCTTACTGTGAACGTTACTAGTAATAATAATAATAATAATAATAATAATGTATTGATTATGAGCATATCTATTGATCAGCAATATTCAGAGTATTGACATGCGGTCCAGCTGTAAGGAGAGTGAGACTGGTCAGCTGCCTGTCTGTCATCACATCATGTGATTTATCAGCCGATCAACCTGTGAGCTTGCATGTTAACTAGCCTGTTAGCTAGCATGATAACAAGCCTATTAGTTAGCCTGTTAACTAGCCTGTTAGTTAGCCTGTCAACCAACCTGTTAGCTAGCCTGCTAACTAGCTTGTTAGCTAGCATGTTAACTAGCATGTTAGCTAGCCTTTTAGCTAGCTTAACTGGCATGTTAACTAACCTGTTACTTCATCATCCTTTATCTCACGTTTGAAATTTATTCTGATTTATGCTGACATGTTGCATTGCATGGACTTTTCTTTACAGTGTAAAGTTTACATATTCTTTGAATTTATGTATTTATTAACTCTATTGATTCTTGTTTACAAGGAGTCACTGATGGTAGGTTTCTGTCATGTCAACCATTGGTCCCTATAATCTACCCTACTGTGTTCTACTCTGTTCTATTATCCTTTCTGGTAATTACCTTCTGGTTCTAACTGATTCAAACTGGTCCAAACTGATTCTACTTGCAAAGTATCTCCAATTGGTTCCAGCTGAAACAGTTCTGACCAGTCCGACGTGAATCCAGACATTCCTCAACTTGTTCGTACTGATCTCAGCTCACTGGGACTGGTTTCACTTGGTTCCAGAACATTCTCATTGGTTCCAGTCTGTTCTAACTGATTCTTACTGCTCTAACTGGTTTAATAGTCACAGTGAGATGTCAGTTAGCTCACTCTTGTCATTTCGTCCTGGATGAAATGAACTGAACCATGTTTGTCTCTAATTTATCCCAAATCACTGAAATTGATGAGTAAATAATCAGGAAGTAGTGTTCACTGTTAGAAAGGTTTCAGTTCCACTTCAATCAGTCCAAATTAAAAAGCAACATGGAGCAAAGTATCAACATTATATCTAATAGTTTGTTAAGGCTCTTCTTATATCTTTATTTTATGATGTGCTTTTTTTGGGTGCTGATGGGGATTTGATGACAGAGCAGTCTGACCAGTTTGAATCTAAACTTTCACTGCTGATCTATGTTTTCTACCTGTGTGTGTTCATGTTGTGGTGCTTCTGTTCAGGTCAGAGCTGCGTTCAACACAACACTGCTTCACTGTGTTAGCAGGTGTTAGAAGATGTTAGCAGGTGTTAGCAGACATTAGCAGGTGTTAGCAGGTGTTAGCAGGCATTAGCAGGTGTTAGCAGGTGTTAAAAAATGTTAGAAGATGTTAGTAGGTGTTAGCAGACATTAGCAGGTGTTAGAAGATGTTAGTAGGTGTTAGCAGGCATTAGCAGACATTAGAAAATGTTAGTAGGTGTTAGCAGCCATTAGCAGACCTTAGAAAATGTTAGTAGGTGTTAGCAGACGTTAGCAGGTGTTAGCACATGTTAGCAGACATTATTAGGTGTTAACAGACGTCCGCAGGCATGAGCAAGCATTAGCAGATGTTAGCAGACGTTAGCATGTAGTCAGTAGCTGTGTCCTCATTTGTTCAAATTAATGTTAGCATGAACTGTAATCATGTGTTTCTGTTGAACACAGCTCTAAACACCTGTGATCTTCTACTTCACTGCAGTATTAATATTGATGTTTACAGAGTATATGGAGATAATAATGTACTGTTTATATGTAAGGAGCATGTATATCGATCTCTTCAACTGAAATATGCAGCGACCTGACTGTAGTGTGTGTGCGTGTGTTGTATCTTAATGTTGTGATCAGGGCCAACAGAGACGTGTTGAAATGAATAAAGTTTAAAGTTCAAACTGACCTTGTAAACATTAAATTAACGCAGTGCACTGAAGATTAACTAGACTTCACATTTTACTGCAGCAACTCGAGTTAACTAACCCCTTAAACAAGCAACTGACTGACTCACTGATGGACTGTTTTTTGTATGAACTTTATTTAAGTATTCAGTTTGTCAAACATTAACACATAACACAATTCATGAGAGCTGTTTCACAGATACAAAAACAATAAATAGAATAATACAATTATAAAATACATTCCTGAAATCTCAGACAAGGTAGTATAATCATAATAATAATAATAATAAATAAAAACAATAACAAATTACCAGAGGGTACAGCAAATATCTTTTCATAGTTATCTGAAAATTGTGTAGTCTTTTTATTTTTTAAGCAGGGCTAGGCATTTATATAGTGAGTTAAATTCAATCCAAAAATGAGGAAAGGTTGGTTTGGAGGCTGAAAACTTTTGTTTATGACTAAAATATTTTCCCAACAAAATGAAAAAAACCCCTCAACATTGAAGACACCTGTTCTTCTTGTTTTCATAGAAACATATATCATCTTACAGTACGACATGTTAACATGTGTGAAGATATGAGAACCCGAGTCTGAACAAACCGGAATTGTGACATTACTTTAAAGAAAAAAGAAATGGTTTTGTCCACAGAAACACAAGAGCTGTCCACATCCATGAATTTCGAAATAAAGGCGTTAACAGGATATATTTTGTGAAAAATTTTGAAATGAGATTCTTTTACTTTGTTATGAATACAGTATTTCTGAGGAAAAATGAGAGCACCAATAAAACATTTGTCTTGGAGAAAACCTCTTTTTATCTTGAAAAAAATGTTCTTACATGTTTATTGTTACCTTTTTTTTTGTCTAATATATTAATACCATTTAAAAGCAAACCGCATGTGCCCTCTGGTCTAATTCCTCCATAGCTCTATTTTCTTCCAGAAAATTTCACTTGTTGCCTTGTTATTATGTTTCTTGTTATATGAATGCCCAAATACTTTTTAATAGGATATTATCTATGAAGGTATCGTCACAATTGTGTATGGGCAATACTGAGTTTCAAGCCTGATGTTAGTGCAAACTGGATCAGGAGCTTTGACCAGCTGTTCTTTGTCTTTCAGGAAAAAGGGTTGTATCGTCTGCCAGTTGAGAACAACTTATTTCTCTATTAAATATAGAGATGCCTTTGAACTCTGTAACATGGACAATATTTAAAACCAATTATTCAACAGCTAAAATAAATAGAGAGGGTGAAATCAGACATCCACCACGACTTATACTGAATCTATGAGAGGTGCTGTGGTTGAGAATCCCTGGGCTCTTAATGCCTTTATTAAACATTTCAATAGTATCGATAAATTTATCTCCAAAACCAGTTTAAGACATTCTGTGAGAAACGTATGTTCAAAGCTTTGTAAAAGTCTGCATAGTGTATGTAATACATCCAAAATAAGTCTGGTGGCATTGCTTATGTTTCTATCGTTAATGAAACCTGATTGTGTTTCAGCAATAATATGATGTCGACCCATTTTTTATCTAATGGCATAAGGAGAGTGATAGGTCACTGTCAATAAGTTGTCTTTATCTGGTTTTTAATGCCTTGTTTCATAGCCTGACGCACACACATTCACAGTACATACAGAATAATGTCCCAAAAATGAACCTGAAAAAAATTCAACTGAAAGCCCATGTATACCTGGGGATTTACCCTTTTTCACTGAGAAGAGAGCAGTGTTGACTTCCTCTCTGGTCAGGTTAGAGTGTCCCTTATCCATAAACATTTCACAAGAGGAATTGTTGATTTGTACAAGGTGCTAGAACAGGAAAAAACAGAATCAGCTATCAATTTTTGATCCACACATTTACAACCATTAATATTAAGCATACTTAGTGACCATTTCTTTTCTCCAGAGCAAAAAAATAGCTGGAGTTTGTTTCGCCCTCTTCCAGGCCTCACATTCCACCTGCTCTTCAGAAGATAAGTCGGGTTTAGTCTGCTCACTAATTCAGCTTCTGTTTTATTTTTAAGGGCTTTTAACTCTTCTTATCATAAACTTGAAGTACTCCCATTTCACTGTCTGCACTGTCCATTGTATACTACCATTACAGCAACTGCATTATTAAATGCATGGAGGACGCTTACCACATGAAGCCCAGGAAACTTGAACGCCACGCCTTCGTTCATCTCCTCTCTTACTCTGTGTCTATCTGAAACTGTAGCGCTTGTTTTCAACACCACCTGCTCTCACAATGCGGTTCTCTTTTTCTACCTTAGTCTGTTTCAAAGTGTCTTTGTGGTGATTATTATCCGGCGCTCAACAGTAAAAGAGACTTCTGTCATGTGTTCCGTCACTGAAATCTTCTCGTCATGGTTACTGCAGAGCTCTTGGATAGCGCTCATATCTTCTTCTTCTTCTTGACATGTTTCGTCTGGAAGCTACAGGCCTGGTCTGAAACTTTCGAAGGTTTCTGTGCTTTCCTCACCGGGTGCATTCATGTCCGTTGACTTTTCAGAGTCACTCACGTTAGCATTGGAAGTCATCTTCTTTCTGTCTCTGACGTTAACCTTCGTTGGCACGTTAGCTAGCTTGTGTTCAAACTTTTACCGCCTCAGTTTACCCATTGTTTTCCCTTCTCCCACAGAATAATGGTCCTGGTACCAAAGTCACTTTTTATCAGGAAGACTTTAAAATGACTTCATATTCTGTCTGCCTAATCACTCGGCCTCATATTGTTTGTCTTGGCGCTCACTGATGGACTACTGCTCCTCCAGGGATGAAAACATGCTGTGTTACCCTGCATGCTTTGTGGCCCTGGCCCTCAGCTAAATCTGACCTCACTTCCTGTTGAGCAGGTAAGAATCCAACGTGTCTCTATTGATCAGTGATCAAATCATTGTGGAAGTCCAGCTGATACTTAACGTCTTTAACAGCGGAGCGGTGCTGTCTGCTTCCTGCCAGCAGGAGGTGCTGCAGGATGATTCACTGTGAGGACAGACAGGATGAATTCACCTCAGTGAGACAGAAAGAGGAAGAGGAGAGAGCATAGATATGTATATAAACAGGAAGGACGGAGAGAGAGAGAGAGAGAGACAGGGTGAGAGGACGAACTGTCACTCTGCTGCCAGCTGTCCATCTGTCTGTCCATCAGCAGAAATGTCCTCCCAGGCTGAGAGTAAGACAGGTGAGCTTCTCTCCTTCTGTCTCATGTGCTAACTGTTAGCTTAGCGTTTGGACCGAGATGCTTTTATTGTTGTAGTTTTTGATGATGAGCCTCTTCCTCTCCAGCCTCCCAGTTTGTGTCTCTCACCATGAGGCTGAAGGATAAGCTCCACCCACCCAGGATGAGACGCTCTGAGCAAATCAAACGCACCCCATCACTAAGAGACAAGCCACCTGAACTGCACCTGCAGCACAAGGTACACACACACTGCAATACACCGAGGTCACAGCAGAATGGACAGACTGGATGGAGACGATAGAAAGACAACAGGAAGTGAAAGAACCACTGGTTCAACCAAGGAATGCAGAATATCATGTGTGAAGAACAACCCAGGAGCCTTGAAGAAGATGGACTAGAGCAGCAGAAGAGCACACCTGGAGCCACACCTGTCAGCTAAGAACAGCAAACTGAGGCTGATCCCTTTATGACCACAGTGGACCATCTTCTGATGGACACTTCCTGCAGGATAATGCTCCATGTCACAAAGCTCAGATCATCTCAAACTGGTTTCTAGAACATGACAAAGAGTTCTCCACTGTCACCAGATCTCAGTCCAGTAGATCCTTTGGGATGTGGAGGAACAGAGGTTGTCAAATTTAACGTGTTAACACGGATTAATTCATCATCATAATTAATCTGTTCAGTCATGAACCATCTGCAGCAGAATGACTCTGAATATTGGTACCAGGAGAGTCAGGTGATCCAGTCACAGGTGTAGGTAAAGTGGAGCAGATAGACGTACGACGTTCACTTTTAAAAAGTTCATGATCATTTGAGAGCCTCTTCTTATCCATTCATCACCAGCTGTGAATCACTGACGCTCCAAACTACTCACATTATCGATCCGATAAAGAATCACATCTTTACTAATCTTTTTTTATCCTTATTAAATGTGTGTAGTCAGGGTGTCCTCTGGTGGAACAGCAGCGGGCCGTCATCAGCTCTCTGCAGTACTTCAAAGCTCTGGTGGACAGGCTGGGAGTGGACAGGCTGGTCCTGGACCAGTCTGTGGTGGGAGGTCTGCTGGGTGGGGCATCCAGTGGAGTCCTGGAGGCCATCCAGATCCTGGTCCAGGAGCCACACCTGCACAACAGGTAGGGGACCCCTCTTGACCTTTGACCTCAGGGGAGTGACCCATCCACTGCTGACCCGTCCCCTCTGTCCTCTCTGCAGTAGGAGCATCGCTTCCTGTCTCACTCGTCTCTACCTGTCTCTGGCTCAGCTGATTGGCTGGGCTGATCATGTGATACTGCAAGGTGTCGCCCACAGCAACAAGGTGTCCTCAGCCAGTGTCACCATGATGATCAGGGCTGTACTGGACGGGGTCAAGGTGGGGACAAATGATAGGCTGGAGTTTGTGTAGGAGACTGAGGACAGAGTCCTCCCCATGTCCCCTGTTGTAATCAGTTGTCTGTCTCTTAGGAACTGGTCTGCTTGGCTGCGGAGACACAGGACAGCTCCGCCCCCTGGTCTCCTGTCCAATCACAGGCTGCTGTGGGACAGAGAGGTGGGCTTGATGACCAGCAGACATCAGACATGACCTCTACCTGCCAGAGTCTAGCAAAGGAGGAGGACCAGGAGGAGGAGGCAGCTTTAGCTCCTCCCAAACCCCCGATGTCTTTCTTGGAGCTCCGCCCCCTGCCCCCCTCACAGGGACTCAGGTGAGTCTGGTCCTGGTCCTGGTCTGGTCCTCCTCACTAGGTCATTAATTGATCCGTCAGAATGATCAGAAATGTTTTATTTACATGTAAAGAAGATTCATCTGTCCTCTGGACCAGGATCAGCTGGTCTCTGCAGTCTGGACCTGTTTAAATCTAGACCTGGTCCTGGACTTGGCCCTACCTGTGTCTCTATCCTTGTAACTCATTTGTCTTTGAGTTGAAGAGCAGGAATAGAACCATGAAACAAGAAGTACACATCCCCACCCCCCACACACTTCCTGTCTCTCTGATCACTGAACGACGACAGGAAGTAGAAGAAGAGGAAGTGAGAGTGACATCACTTCCTGCCGTTAGAAACCAGGAAGAAGAAGTTAAGATGGAGGAAGGTGATTTTTACCTGACAGTTTATCTGTCTCCACCTGTCTGCCTGTCCACCTGTCTGTCTTCCTGTCTCTCCACCTGTCCATCCCCTTTTAGTCCTCCAGCCCTGCCACCTAAGAAGCATCACTCATCAGGCCCCACCCCCTGCAGGGTTGCCATAGTAGCACCAATGAGAGGCCCTGAAGTCAACAGACAGTTCCAACAGGTGCGATGCAGTTTACATCCCATAATTACAAACGTCACCATGGTGATGGTGACATCTGAAAGAAACTGAAAGATGTGTCTTATCCATACTGTTACCATAGCAACCCTTATTAATTATGAGGAATACGTGTAGTATAAAGTAGAAGTACACATCAGAAGTGTACTCAAACATGTTTCTCTTCACAGGAGTGTTTCAGGCAAAGCTCTTCATCTGCAGAGAACACACACTGTGGTAACACACACACACACACACAGTATGAGTGACATCACTTCCTGTCTGCAGTGACGCTCTCTGCTGTCTCCTGCTGGAGTCAATAATAAAAATAATGAGAATGTTGCACATCCATCCATCTTCTCCCTCTTATCCTCTCATAGGGTCAGGGGGGCTGGAGTCTATCCCAGCTGTCTTAGGGTGAAAGACAGGGTACACCCTGGACAAGTGTCCAGTTCATCACAGGACACATAGAGACAGACAACCACTCACACTCACATTCACACCTACGGTCAATTTAAATTAACCAGTTAACCTAATCCCCATGCATGTTTTTGGATGGTGGGAGGAAGCCGGAGTACCAGAGAGAACCCACACAGACATGAGGAGAACATGCAAACTCCATAATAACCATGAGTGATAATTATCAACATATGCATTTTTATACTTTTTAATTCTGTTCTTCTGTCTTACACTTGATACTGTAAATAGTAATACTTGTATTTTTTAATATATTTTTAAATATTAATTCCATTTCTTGCTGTTGCTGCAACATAATTTCTCAGGTTGGGATCAATAAAGTAACTGTAACTTATTCTACAATAATTATGATTAATAATAATGATGATGATGATGATAAGGGCACCCTGCAGGACTGTTTGCTCAGACTGGAATGTGTTTAAAGCTGCAGCCATGTTTAAAGCTGTGTTTAAAGCTGCAGGACTCTTCTGAAGAAAATTATAAATTTGCCCCATTGGGCTTTACAATCTGTACAGGATATGACATCCTCTGTCCTTTACAAATGACCCTCACATCGACTAAGAAAAAACTCCCCAAAAAAAACCTTTAACAGGAAAAAAGAAACGGAAGAAACCTCAGGAAGAGCAACAGAGGAGGGATCCCTCTTCAGGATGGACAGACGTGCAATAGATGCCATGTGTACAGAATAACAACAATGAAAACACATTAACACTACATATAACAACAGTTAATACATATAGAATTGTATGAAAGTCTCCAAGGAGATGAAGAGCATCATCAAGCTGTCAGCGATGGATGAGCAGCACGTCTTCCTCTCTCCACCACACCAACCAGAAGAAGCCTGGGCAGCACGTCCTCCTCTCCACCACACCAACCAGAAGAAGCCTGGGCAGCACGTCTTCCTCTCTCCACCACACCAACCAGAAGAAGCCTGGGCAGCACGTCCTCCTCTCCACCACACCAACCAGAAGAAGCCTGGGCAGCACGTCTTCCTCTCTCCACCACACCAACCAGAAGAAGCCTGGGCAGCACGTCCTCCTCTCCACCACACCAACCAGAAGAAGCCTGGGCAGCACGTCCTCCTCTCCACCACACCAACCAGAAGAAGCCTGGGCAGCACGTCCTCCTCTCCACCACACCAACCAGAAGAAGCCTGGGCAGCACGTCTTCCTCTCTCCACCACACCAACCAGAAGAAGCCTGGGCAGCACGTCCTCCTCTCCACCACACCAACCAGAAGAAGCCTCCGCAAGATGACCTCATCACCACCACGTCACTCAGAACCAGAAGATGAAGCCTGACTGGTCTGCACAAGCACTACTCCACCAGGTAGACTGGATCCATGGATACCTGTGAGATGAGAACGCACAGGGACTACGAGGCACAAAACTAATCTGCAGCATGTGTTAAAGGGAGGAAGAGTAAACACATCCTCTTCTCCACTACTCTAACAGATACAACCTGAGCAGCATCGCCTCTTCTCCATCTCACCACTATCACGACAGACGAAGCCTGGATGACACCACCTCCTTCTCAACAAGTAGCCTCAGCTACTCAGCTAGGACACCTGGGAGCTGAGAGCACAGGGGCTCCAGGGAAGAAGATGAGTTAGTAAAATGACTTAATGGAGGCATCGAAATGAAGAAGAAGAGAAGCTCAGTGTGTCAGAGGAAGTCCCCCGGCAGTCTAGACCTATAGCAGCATAACTAAGGACTGATACAAGGCAGCCTTGGACACCTCAGTGACAGGTCAGAGTGTCCTACAGGAGGGAGGTGGACAGTCTGGTGTCCTGGTGTGAGGACAAGAAGAAGGAGATGATAGTGGCCATGAGGAAGGAGAGCACTGTTCATCCTGGAGCAGCTTTAAATACCTGTGAGGAGCTCACCTGGACACTGAACAGCACACAGCAGCTTCAGAAGGATCAGCAGCAGCTGGACTTCCTGAGGAGGCTGGGCACGTTTGGTTTGTCCACCAAGATCCTCAGCAGCTTCTCCAGCTGCATCACTGTTGGTCCAGCAGCTCTGAACACCTGCAGAGAAGACCAGCAGGAACCCACTGGCCTCTCTGCAGAGCATCTAGAGCCACAGAGTCCACAGGAGAGGAGAGCTGCCTGCATCCTCCAGGACTCCACCCACCTCCACCCACCTCCAGCCTCAGGAGCTCCACACTGAAAAGCTCTTTCTTTCCTCAGACACCAGACTCCTGAACAGCTGACAGGAGTCTTCTGCCATGGACTACCTCTGCTCAGATAGTGCACTACCTCCTTATACAGTCCATATTTTTATTTTATATGTATTTATATTGTATTTTTATCACATCATTGCCTTATTTCTCATTTGTTCACTCATTTCACTGTGCAGGGGAACATGTTTCCTTTCTGTTCACATGATATTTAACACTGTGAGTCTCTTGATTCTTGAATAATAATAATAATAGTAATAATAATAATAATAATAAGTAATAATAATGATGATAATAATAGTAATAATGATAAAAAATGATCACTATTCTTATTATCCATGAGTCTAATGAGCTAAACCTGTGGTGTCTCTCAGAGGACGATCCTGACTACAATTTCCTCCTCACTGACCTGTCCTCCTCTGAGACTCTTCCTCCTCTTCCTCACCACCCCGCCCTGCTGGACAAGATACGCAGCAGCAGCACTGCAGGTGAGCGAACACCTGAGCTACCTGTCTCTCTCCCTCTCCCTCTCTCTTTCTCACTCTCTGCTGTTCTGAATCACAGGAGCTACCAACTGTCAGGCCCCACCTTTGTTTGGATTTGGCCACGCCCCCTGTGATGATGACACTAGACCTGATGAGTCACTGTCCTCTCCTCTGTCCCCCAGTAAGACACCTCCTCCCCTCCCAGAAAAGAAAAGACACAGTGAGTGAAAAACAAATGTCTTTTTGCTAAGCTAGGCTAACAGGTTCCCCCTGCTGTCAGTCTTTGTGTTAAGCTAGGCTAACAGATTCCCCCTGCCTCCAGTCTTTGTGCTAAGCTAGACTAACAGATCCACCCTGCTTTCAGTCTTTATGTTAAGCTAGGCTAACAAGTTCACCCTGCTTTCAGTCTCTGTGTTAAGCTAGGCTAACAAGTTCCCCCTGCTTTCAGTCTTTGTGTTAAGCTAGGCTAACAGGGTCACCCTGCTCTCAGTCTTTGTGTTAAGCTAGGCTAACAGATTCCCCCTGCCTCCAGTCTTTGTGCTAACCTAGGCTAACAGGTCCACCCTGCTTTCAGTCTTTGTGTTAAGCTAGGCTAGCAGATTCCTCCTGTCTCCAGTCTTTGTGCTAACCTAGGCTAACAGTTCCCTCCTGCTTCCAGTCTTTGTGCTAAGCTAGGCTGACAGGGTCACCCTGCTTTCAGTCTTTTTGTTAAGCTAGGCTAACAATTTCCCCTTGCTTCCAGTTTTTGTGCTAAGCTAGGCTAACAGTTTCCCCCTACTTCCAGTGTTTGTGCTTAGTTAGGCTAACAGTTTCACTATCTCCTTGTCTTCAGTCCATCAGTACCTCCAGATCTGTTCGTCCTACAGCGCTCAGTCAGCAGGCATGTTCTACCAGCGACCTTTGACCTTCAGTCACCATAGTGACAGCAGGCAGCAAGAGGTGGACACCACCTGCCAGCCATCACACCGAGACACACTAGACTCCGCCCCCTCACCTGAGCCATGTGTTGCACCTGCTCTACCACCAAAGAAGAGACACCTGCCAAAGAGTGAAGATAAAAGAGTTTCTGTCAACCAATCAACTGGCCAGACCAGACACAGGTGAGTCACCCTCAGAGAAAGCACCTGTCAATACCTGTCCAGGCAGTGACGGCACTCTGCTCTGTAGTTCCCAGAGTGTCCAACAGGAGGAGCAGGAGGAGGTGCTGCTGACCGACTGGCAGGAGATCCTCCACAGAATTACAGTGAAAGCTGAGGTATGACCTCTGACTCCTAATTTGAGACCCCTGACCTCTGATCTCTGACTCTCTCTTCTCTGACCCCTGACCTCTGACTCTCTCTTCTCTGACCCCTGACCTCTGATCTCTGACTCTCACTTCTCTGACCCCTGACCTCTGACTCTCTCTTCTCTGACCCCTGACCTCTGACCTCTGGCTCTCTCTTCTCTGACCTCTGTCTCTCTCTTCTCTGACCCCTGACCTCTGACCTCTGACTCTCTCTTCTCTGACCCTTGACTCTCTCTTCTCTGACCCCTGACCTCTGACCTCTGGCTCTTTCTTCTCTGACCCCTGATCTCTGACCTCTGACTCTCTCTTCTCTGACCCTTGACTCTCTCTTCTCTGACCCCTGACCTCTGACCTCTGGCTCTTTCTTCTCTGACCTCTGACCTCTGACTCTCTCTTCTCTGACCCTTGACTCTCTCTTCTCTGACCCCTGACCTCTGACCTCTGACTCTCTCTTCTCTGTCCCCTGACCCCTGTTCTCTGACTCTCTCTTCTCTGTCCCCTGACCCCTGACCTCTGACCCTCTCTTCTCTGTCCCCTGACCCCTGACCTCTGACTCTCTCTTCTCTGTCCCCTGACCTCTGACCTCTGACCCTCTCTTCTCTGTCCCCTGATCCCTATTCTCTGACTCTCTCTTCTCTGTCCCCTGATCTCTGACTCCTGACTCTCTCTTCTCTGACCTCTGACTCTTTTTTCTCTGATCCCTGACCCCTGACCTCTGACTCTCTCTTCTCTGACCCCTGACCTCTGACCTCTGACTCTCACGTCTCTGACCCCTGACCTCTGACTCTCTCTTTTCTGACCCCTGACCTCTGGCTCTCTCTTCTCTGACCTCTGACTCTCTCTTTTCTGACCCCTGACCTCTGGCTCTCTCTTCTCTGACCTCTGACTCTCTCTTTTCTGACCCCTGACCTCTGACCTCTGACTCTCTCTTCTCTGACCCCTGACCTCTGACCTCTGGCTCTTTCTTCTCTGACCCCTGACTCTCTCTTCTCTGTCCCCTGACCCCTGACCTCTGACTCTCTCTTCTCTGTCCCCTGACCTCTGACCTCTGACCCTCTCTTCTCTGTCCCCTGATCCCTGTTCTCTGACTCTCTCTTCTCTGTCCCCTGATCTCTGACTCCTGACTCTCTCTTCTCTGACCTCTGACTCTTTTTTCTCTGATCCCTGACCCCTGACCTCTGACTCTCTCTTCTCTGACCCCTGACCTCTGACCTCTGACTCTCACGTCTCTGACCCCTGACCTCTGACTCTCTCTTCTCTGACCCCTGACCTCTGACCTCTGACTCTCTCTTCTCTGACCCCTGACTCTCTCTTCTCTGACCCCTGACCTCTGACCTCTGGCTCTTTCTTCTCTGACCCCTGACCTCTGACTCTCTCTTCTCTGACCCCTGACCTCTGACCTCTGACTCTCTCTTCTCTGACCTCTGACTCTCTCTTCTCTGATCCCTGACCCCTGACCTCTGACCCTCTCTTCTCTGACCCCTGACCTCTGACTCTCTCTTCTCTGACCCCTGACTCTCTCTTCTCTGACCCCTGACCTCTGACCTCTGGCTCTTTCTTCTCTGACCCCTGACCTCTGACTCTCTCTTGTCTGACCTCTGACCTCTGACTCTCTCTTCTCTGACCTCTGACTCTCTCTTCTCTGATCCCTGACCCCTGACCTCTGACCCTCTCTTCTCTGTCCCCTGATCCCTGACCTCTGACTCTCTCTTCTCTGTCCCCTGACCCCTGACCTCTGACTCTCTCTTCTCTGTCCCCTGACCTCTGACCTCTGACCCTCTCTTCTCTGTCCCCTGATCCCTGTTCTCTGACTCTCTCTTCTCTGTCCCCTGATCTCTGACTCCTGACTCTCTCTTCTCTGACCTCTGACTCTTTTTTCTCTGATCCCTGACCCCTGACCTCTGACTCTCTCTTCTCTGACCCCTGACCTCTGACCTCTGACTCTCACGTCTCTGACCCCTGACCTCTGACTCTCTCTTCTCTGACCCCTGACCTCTGACCTCTGACTCTCTCTTCTCTGACCCCTGACTCTCTCTTCTCTGACCCCTGACCTCTGACCTCTGGCTCTTTCTTCTCTGACCCCTGACCTCTGACTCTCTCTTCTCTGACCCCTGACCTCTGACCTCTGACTCTCTCTTCTCTGACCTCTGACTCTCTCTTCTCTGATCCCTGACCCCTGACCTCTGACCCTCTCTTCTCTGACCCCTGACCTCTGACCTCTGACTCTCTCTTCTCTGACCCCTGACTCTCTCTTCTCTGACCCCTGACCTCTGACCTCTGGCTCTTTCTTCTCTGACCCCTGACCTCTGACTCTCTCTTCTCTGACCCCTGACCTCTGACCTCTGACTCTCTCTTCTCTGACCTCTGACTCTCTCTTCTCTGATCCCTGACCCCTGACCTCTGACCCTCTCTTCTCTGTCCCCTGATCCCTGACCTCTGACTCTCTCTTCTCTGACCTCTGACTCTCTCTTCTCTGATCCCTGACCCCTGACCTCTAACTCTCTCTTCTCTGACCCATGACTCTGTCTTCTCTGATCTCTGATCTCTGACTCCTGACTCTCTCTTCTCTGACCCATGACTCTCTCTTCTCTGATCCCTGATCTCTGATCTCTGACTCCTGACTCTCTCTTCTCTGACCCCTAACCCCTGACCTCTGACTCTCTCTTCTCTGTCCCTGACCCCTGACCTCTGACCCTCTCTTCTCTGACCCCTGACCTCTGACTCTCTCTTCTCTGTCCCCTGACCTCTGACCTCTGACCCTCTCTTCTCTGTCCCCTGACCTCTGACTCTCTCTTTTCTGTCCCCTGACCCCTGACCTCTGTCTCTCTCTTCTCTGACCCCTGACCTCTGACCTCTGACTCTCTCTTCTCTGACCCTTGACTCTCTCTTCTCTGACCCCTGACCTCTGACCTCTGGCTCTTTCTTCTCTGACCCCTGATCTCTGACCTCTGACTCTCTCTTCTCTGTCCCCTGACCCCTGACCTCTGACTCTCTCTTCTCTGTCCCCTGACCCCTGACCTCTGACCCTCTCTTCTCTGTCCCCTGACCCCTGACCTCTGACCCTCTCTTCTCTGTCCCCTGACCTCTGACCTCTGACTCTCTCTTCTCTGTCCCCTGACCCCTGACCTCTGACTCTCTCTTCTCTGTCCCCTGACCTCTGACCTCTGACCCTCTCTTCTCTGTCCCCTGATCCCTGTTCTCTGACTCTCTCTTCTCTGTCCCCTGATCTCTGACTCCTGACTCTCTCTTCTCTGACCTCTGACTCTTTTTTCTCTGATCCCTGACCCCTGACCTCTGACTCTCTCTTCTCTGACCCCTGACCTCTGACCTCTGACTCTCACGTCTCTGACCCCTGACCTCTGACTCTCTCTTTTCTGACCCCTGATCTCTGGCTCTCTCTTCTCTGACCTCTGACTCTCTCTTTTCTGACCCCTGACCTCTGGCTCTCTCTTCTCTGACCTCTGACTCTCTCTTTTCTGACCCCTGACCTCTGACCTCTGACTCTCTCTTCTCTGACCCCTGACCTCTGACCTCTGGCTCTTTCTTCTCTGACCCCTGACTCTCTCTTCTCTGTCCCCTGACCCCTGACCTCTGACTCTCTCTTCTCTGTCCCCTGACCTCTGACCTCTGACCCTCTCTTCTCTGTCCCCTGATCCCTGTTCTCTGACTCTCTCTTCTCTGTCCCCTGATCTCTGACTCCTGACTCTCTCTTCTCTGACCTCTGACTCTTTATTCTCTGATCCCTGACCCCTGACCTCTGACTCTCTCTTCTCTGACCCCTGACCTCTGACCTCTGACTGTCACGTCTCTGACCCCTGACCTCTGACTCTCTCTTCTCTGACCCCTGACCTCTGACCTCTGACTCTCTCTTCTCTGACCCCTGACTCTCTCTTCTCTGACCCCTGACCTCTGACCTCTGGCTCTTTCTTCTCTGACCCCTGACCTCTGACTCTCTTCTCTGACCCCTGACCTCTGACCTCTGACTCTCTCTTCTCTAACCTCTGACTCTCTCTTCTCTGATCCCTGACCCCTGACCTCTGACCCTCTCTTCTCTGTCCCCTGATCCCTGACCTCTGACTCTCTCTTCTCTGACCTCTGACTCTCTCTTCTCTGATCCCTGACCCCTGACCTCTGACTCTCTCTTCTCTGACCCCTGATCTCTGACCTCTAACTCTCTCTTCTCTGACCCATGACTCTCTCTTCTCTGATCTCTGATCTCTGACTCCTGACTCTCTCTTCTCTGACCCATGACTCTCTCTTCTCTGATCCCTGATCTCTGATCTCTGACTCCTGACTCTCTCTTCTCTGACCCCTAACCCCTGACCTCTGACTCTCTCTTCTCTGTCCCCTGACCCCTGACCTCTGACCCTCTCTTCTCTGACCCCTGACCTCTGACCCTCTCTTCTCTGTCCCCTGATCCCTGACCTCTGGCTCTCTCTTCTCTGACCTCTGACTCTCTCTTTTCTGACCCCTGACCTCTGACCTCTGACTCTCTCTTCTCTGACCCCTGACCTCTGACCTCTGGCTCTTTCTTCTCTGACCCCTGACTCTCTCTTCTCTGTCCCCTGACCCCTGACCTCTGACTCTCTCTTCTCTGTCCCCTGACCTCTGACCTCTGACTCTCTCTTCTCTGTCCCCTGATCCCTGTTCTCTGACTCTCTCTTCTCTGTCCCCTGATCTCTGACTCCTGACTCTCTCTTCTCTGACCTCTGACTCTTTTTTCTCTGATCCCTGACCCCTGACCTCTGACTCTCTCTTCTCTGACCCCTGACCTCTGACCTCTGACTGTCACGTCTCTGACCCCTGACCTCTGACTCTCTCTTCTCTGACCCCTGACCTCTGACCTCTGACTCTCTCTTCTCTGACCCCTGACTCTCTCTTCTCTGACCCCTGACCTCTGACCTCTGGCTCTTTCTTCTCTGACCCCTGACCTCTGACTCTCTCTTCTCTGACCCCTGACCTCTGACCTCTGACTCTCTCTTCTCTAACCTCTGACTCTCTCTTCTCTGATCCCTGACCCCTGACCTCTGACCCTCTCTTCTCTGTCCCCTGATCCCTGACCTCTGACTCTCTCTTCTCTGACCTCTGACTCTCTCTTCTCTGATCCCTGACCCCTGACCTCTGACTCTCTCTTCTCTGACCCCTGATCTCTGACCTCTAACTCTCTCTTCTCTGACCCATGACTCTCTCTTCTCTGATCTCTGATCTCTGACTCCTGACTCTCTCTTCTCTGACCCATGACTCTCTCTTCTCTGATCCCTGATCTCTGATCTCTGACTCCTGACTCTCTCTTCTCTGACCCCTAACCCCTGACCTCTGACTCTCTCTTCTCTGTCCCCTGACCCCTGACCTCTGACCCTCTCTTCTCTGACCCCTGACCTCTGACCCTCTCTTCTCTGTCCCCTGATCCCTGACCTCTGGCTCTCTCTTCTCTGACCTCTGACTCTCTCTTTTCTGACCCCTGACCTCTGACCTCTGACTCTCTCTTCTCTGACCCCTGACCTCTGACCTCTGGCTCTTTCTTCTCTGACCCCTGACTCTCTCTTCTCTGTCCCCTGACCCCTGACCTCTGACTCTCTCTTCTCTGATCCCTGACCCCTGATCTCTGACTCTCTCTTCTCTGATCCCTGACCCCTGACCTCTGACTCTCTCTTCTCTGACCCCTGACCTCTGACCTCTGACTCTCTCTTCTCTGACCCCTGACTCTCTCTTCTCTGACCCCTGACCTCTGACCTCTGGCTCTTTCTTCTCTGACCCCTGACCTCTGACTCTCTCTTCTCTGACCCCTGACCTCTGACCTCTGACTCTCTCTTCTCTGACCTCTGACTCTCTCTTCTCTGATCCCTGACCCCTGACCTCTGACCCTCTCTTCTCTGACCCCTGACCTCTGACCTCTGACTCTCTCTTCTCTGACCCCTGACTCTCTCTTCTCTGACCCCTGACCTCTGACCTCTGGCTCTTTCTTCTCTGACCCCTGACCTCTGACTCTCTCTTCTCTGACCCCTGACCTCTGACCTCTGACTCTCTCTTCTCTGACCTCTGACTCTCTCTTCTCTGATCCCTGACCCCTGACCTCTGACCCTCTCTTCTCTGTCCCCTGATCCCTGACCTCTGACTCTCTCTTCTCTGACCTCTGACTCTCTCTTCTCTGATCCCTGACCCCTGACCTCTAACTCTCTCTTCTCTGACCCATGACTCTGTCTTCTCTGATCTCTGATCTCTGACTCCTGACTCTCTCTTCTCTGACCCATGACTCTCTCTTCTCTGATCCCTGATCTCTGATCTCTGACTCCTGACTCTCTCTTCTCTGACCCCTAACCCCTGACCTCTGACTCTCTCTTCTCTGTCCCCTGACCCCTGACCTCTGACCCTCTCTTCTCTGACCCCTGACCTCTGACTCTCTCTTCTCTGTCCCCTGACCTCTGACCTCTGACCCTCTCTTCTCTGTCCCCTGACCTCTGACTCTCTCTTTTCTGTCCCCTGACCCCTGACCTCTGTCTCTCTCTTCTCTGACCCCTGACCTCTGACCTCTGACTCTCTCTTCTCTGACCCTTGACTCTCTCTTCTCTGACCCCTGACCTCTGACCTCTGGCTCTTTCTTCTCTGACCCCTGATCTCTGACCTCTGACTCTCTCTTCTCTGTCCCCTGACCCCTGACCTCTGACTCTCTCTTCTCTGTCCCCTGACCCCTGACCTCTGACCCTCTCTTCTCTGACCCCTGACCTCTGACCTCTGACTCTCTCTTCTCTGACCCCTGACTCTCTCTTCTCTGACCCCTGACCTCTGACCTCTGGCTCTTTCTTCTCTGACCCCTGACCTCTGACTCTCTCTTCTCTGACCCCTGACCTCTGACCTCTGACTCTCTCTTCTCTGACCTCTGACTCTCTCTTCTCTGATCCCTGACCCCTGACCTCTGACCCTCTCTTCTCTGACCCCTGACCTCTGACCTCTGACTCTCTCTTCTCTGACCCCTGACTCTCTCTTCTCTGACCCCTGACCTCTGACCTCTGGCTCTTTCTTCTCTGACCCCTGACCTCTGACTCTCTCTTCTCTGACCCCTGACCTCTGACCTCTGACTCTCTCTTCTCTGACCTCTGACTCTCTCTTCTCTGATCCCTGACCCCTGACCTCTGACCCTCTCTTCTCTGTCCCCTGATCCCTGACCTCTGACTCTCTCTTCTCTGACCTCTGACTCTCTCTTCTCTGATCCCTGACCCCTGACCTCTAACTCTCTCTTCTCTGACCCATGACTCTGTCTTCTCTGATCTCTGATCTCTGACTCCTGACTCTCTCTTCTCTGACCCATGACTCTCTCTTCTCTGATCCCTGATCTCTGATCTCTGACTCCTGACTCTCTCTTCTCTGACCCCTAACCCCTGACCTCTGACTCTCTCTTCTCTGTCCCCTGACCCCTGACCTCTGACCCTCTCTTCTCTGACCCCTGACCTCTGACTCTCTCTTCTCTGTCCCCTGACCTCTGACCTCTGACCCTCTCTTCTCTGTCCCCTGACCTCTGACTCTCTCTTTTCTGTCCCCTGACCCCTGACCTCTGTCTCTCTCTTCTCTGACCCCTGACCTCTGACCTCTGACTCTCTCTTCTCTGACCCTTGACTCTCTCTTCTCTGACCCCTGACCTCTGACCTCTGGCTCTTTCTTCTCTGACCCCTGATCTCTGACCTCTGACTCTCTCTTCTCTGTCCCCTGACCCCTGACCTCTGACTCTCTCTTCTCTGTCCCCTGACCCCTGACCTCTGACCCTCTCTTCTCTGTCCCCTGACCTCTGACCCTCTCTTCTCTGTCCCCTGACCTCTGACCTCTGACTCTCTCTTCTCTGTCCCCTGACCCCTGACCTCTGACTCTCTCCTCTCTGTCCCCTGACCTCTGACCTCTGACCCTCTCTTCTCTGTCCCCTGATCCCTGTTCTCTGACTCTCTCTTCTCTGTCCCCTGATCTCTGACTCCTGACTCTCTCTTCTCTGACCTCTGACTCTTTTTTCTCTGATCCCTGACCCCTGACCTCTGACGCTCTCTTCTCTGACCCCTGACCTCTGACCTCTGACTCTCACGTCTCTGACCCCTGACCTCTGACTCTCTCTTTTCTGACCCCTGACCTCTGGCTCTCTCTTCTCTGACCTCTGACTCTCTCTTTTCTGACCCCTGACCTCTGGCTCTCTCTTCTCTGACCTCTGACTCTCTCTTTTCTGACCCCTGACCTCTGACCTCTGACTCTCTCTTCTCTGACCCCTGACCTCTGACCTCTGGCTCTTTCTTCTCTGACCCCTGACTCTCTCTTCTCTGTCCCCTGACCCCTGACCTCTGACTCTCTCTTCTCTGTCCCCTGACCTCTGACCTCTGACCCTCTCTTCTCTGTCCCCTGATCCCTGTTCTCTGACTCTCTCTTCTCTGTCCCCTGATCTCTGACTCCTGACTCTCTCTTCTCTGACCTCTGACTCTTTTTTCTCTGATCCCTGACCCCTGACCTCTGACTCTCTCTTCTCTGACCCCTGACCTCTGACCTCTGACTGTCACGTCTCTGACCCCTGACCTCTGACTCTCTCTTCTCTGACCCCTGACCTCTGACCTCTGACTCTCTCTTCTCTGACCCCTGACTCTCTCTTCTCTGACCCCTGACCTCTGACCTCTGGCTCTTTCTTCTCTAACCCCTGACCTCTGACTCTCTCTTCTCTGACCCCTGACCTCTGACCTCTGACTCTCTCTTCTCTAACCTCTGACTCTCTCTTCTCTGATCCCTGACCCCTGACCTCTGACCCTCTCTTCTCTGTCCCCTGATCCCTGACCTCTGACTCTCTCTTCTCTGACCTCTGACTCTCTCTTCTCTGATCCCTGACCCCTGACCTCTGACTCTCTCTTCTCTGACCCCTGATCTCTGATCTCTAACTCTCTCTTCTCTGACCCATGACTCTCTCTTCTCTGATCTCTGATCTCTGACTCCTGACTCTCTCTTCTCTGACCCATGACTCTCTCTTCTCTGATCCCTGATCTCTGATCTCTGACTCCTGACTCTCTCTTCTCTGACCCCTAACCCCTGACCTCTGACTCTCTCTTCTCTGTCCCCTGACCCCTGACCTCTGACCCTCTCTTCTCTGACCCCTGACCCCTGACCTCTGACCCTCTCTTCTCTGTCCCCTGATCCCTGACCTCTGGCTCTCTCTTCTCTGACCTCTGACTCTCTCTTTTCTGACCCCTGACCTCTGACCTCTGACTCTCTCTTCTCTGACCCCTGACCTCTGACCTCTGGCTCTTTCTTCTCTGACCCCTGACTCTCTCTTCTCTGTCCCCTGACCCCTGACCTCTGACTCTCTCTTCTCTGTCCCCTGACCTCTGACCTCTGACCCTCTCTTCTCTGACCCCTGACCTCTGACTCTCTCTTCTCTGTCCCCTGATCCCTGACCTCTGACCCTCTCTTCTCTGTCCCCTGACCTCTGACTCTCTCTTTTCTGTCCCCTGACCCCTGACCTCTGACTCTCTCTTCTCTGTCCCCTGACCTCTGACCTCTGACCCTCTCTTCTCTGTCCCCTGACCCCTGACCTCTGACCCTCTCTTCTCTGTCCCCTGACCCCTGACCTCTGACTCTCTCTTCTCTGTCCCCTGATCCCTGACCTCTGACTCTCTCTTCTCTGTCCCCTGATCTCTGACTCCTGACTCTCTCTTCTCTGACCTCTGACTCTCTCTTCTCTGATCCCTGACCCCTGACCTCTGACCCTCTCTTCTCTGACCCCTGACCTCTGACTCTCTCTTCTCTGTCCCCTGATCCCTGACCTCTGACCCTCTCTTCTCTGTCCCCTGACCTCTGACTCTCTCTTTTCTGTCCCCTGACCCCTGACCTCTGACTCTCTCTTCTCTGTCCCCTGACCCCTGACCTCTGACCCTCTCTTCTCTGTCCCCTGACCCCTGACCTCTGACCCTCTCTTCTCTGTCCCCTGACCCCTGACCTCTGACTCTCTCTTCTCTGTCCCCTGATCCCTGATCCCTGACCTCTGACCTCTGACTCTCTCTTCTCTGTCCCCTGATCTCTGACTCCTGACTCTCTCTTCTCTGACCTCTGACTCTCTCTTCTCTGATCCCTGACCCCTGACCTCTGACTCTCTCTTCTCTGACCCCTGATCTCTGACCTCTAACTCTCTCTTCTCTGACCCATGACTCTCTCTTCTCTGATCCCTGATCTCTGACCCATGACTCTCTCTTCTCTGACCCCTGATCTCTGATCTCTGACTCCTGACTCTCTCTTCTCTGACCTCAGTTTACCTCTGATTCCTGACCTCTGACCTCAGTATTCTCTGTCTGTCTCAGGAGGAGGACGGACCAGATGTGAAGGCAGCGTCTCCTGAGGTGCTGCTGGTCTATGCCACAGAGGCTGACAGCAGGACAGGTGAGTCCTCTGGTCCATGAAGCTGTGACATGGTGACGCTCTGAGGAAATGAAATGATGATGTAATGATGACTTCATCAGATGATGAATCAGATGAGTGTGTGTGTAGAACAGGTGCTGTACCGTGAAGCCTTCCTCTCCACCTACAGGAGCTTCATCAGCCCCAATGATGTCATCAGCAAGCTGCAGCACAGATATCCTCTGAAGTGCCGTCCACACGACAATGGAATTCTGTGAATCCGCCAAATTTTTATATAGATTCCGCCTTGCGTAAGAGTTGTCGTGCCGTTGTCGTGTGGATGGAGCCTGAGTCTCTCTATGGTGCATTTATCTAGAAATGTCCATACATTGTCTGCGTGTGCTTAGGTACTGGCATGAGTCAGAATTCATATTTTACCTAAACCACGCTCAAATGGAGTTACAAGGGTTTTGAATGTTTTACAGTGAATCTGGAGATACGTGTTTAGTCCGTCGTTGATCAGAATTTCGGAGGTTACGCCAGTGCTAGTATTAGTCCTTGTGCTTATGCTAGTGCTAGTATTAGAGCCTTTGCTAGTAATAATATTAGTGCTCATGCTTGTGCTAGTATTAGTGCTTGTGTCAGTGCTAGTGCTAGTATTAGAGCTAGTGCTAGTATTAGTACTTGTGTTAGTGCTAGGACTAGTATTAGTGCTCATGCTAGTGCTAGTGCTAGTATTAGTGCTCATGCTAGTGCTAGTGCTAGTATTAGAGCTCGTGCTAGTGCTAGTATTAGAGCTCGTGCTAGTGCTAGTATTAGAGTTCGTGCTAGTGCTAGTATTAGTGCTTGTGCTAGTACTCATGCTAGTATTAGTGCTTGTGCTAGTGCTAGTACTAGAGTTCGTGCTAGTGCTAGTATAAGTGTTTGTGCTAGTACTCATGCTAGTATTATTGCTCGTGCTAGTATTAGTGCTTGTGCTGGTATTAGAGCTTGTGCTAGTGCTACTGATAGTGGTAGTGCTGAATACGAATTAGTGACAGGTCTTTAACCAACGAACACGTACAGACGCCTGTTTGAAGGACATGAAGCTGCTCACCTGAAGGCCGCCAGCAACACCTTTCACCTGTTGCTCAAAGTGGTCAGCGAGCTGTGGTGAGACACACCTGGACGAATCAGAGGTTACGAAAATGATGATGTCATGTTGCTTGTTAGTGAGTGAAATCAACACTGTGTGTCTGTGTGTGTGTGTGTGTGTGTGCGCGCGCGCACGTGGGTGCGTGCGCGTGTGTGTGTGTGCGTGTGTGTGTGTGTGCGTGTGCGTGTGTGCGTGTGTGTGTGTGTGTGTGTGTAGTCCGATAGAGCTGGACTCTGATTTGCTGTTGCTGTTGATGGACCTGGTGTCCAGCCTCCTGATTGGTGGAGAGCTGGGCCTGGCACACCAGCTGCACTCCAGCTTCCTCTCCAAGATGGCGCAGAAATGGGAGCTGATTGGCTCGCCTCAGTCGCTCCGCCCCCTAGCAGCCAAGGGCATCGCTGCCAGGTAACCTGACCTCTGATCCTTTGACCTCTGACCTCTGGGACAGTCCACAGCTGAGACATCAGATTGTCCTCTTCTGTCTTCCACCAGACCGGGGACTCTTCTGGATTTCAGGAGTCTGGATTTAGCTGAGCAGCTGACTCTGCTGGACTCTGACCTCTTCTGCAAGATCAGGGTACATGTCTCTCTGTCTCAGCTGTGTCTCTCTCACCTGTCTCTTTGTCTCAGCTGCGTCTCTCTCACCTGTCTCTTTGTCTCAGCTGTCTCTCTCTCTCACCTGTCTCTTTCTGTCAACTGTGTCTCTCTCACCTGTCTCTTTCTGTCACCTGTCGCTCTCTCGCCTGTCTGTCTCTCATCTGTTTGTCTCACCCGTCTCTCTCTCTTCTGTCTGTCTCACCTGTCTCTCTCTCTCTCACCTGTCTCTTTCTGTCACCTGTGTCTCTCTCTCTCTCTCACCTGTCTCTTTCTGTTACCTGTCTCTCTCTCTCTCTCTCTCTCTCACCTGTCTCTTTCTGTCAGCTGTCTCTCTCTCTCTCACCTGTCTCTTTCTGTCACCTGTATCTCTCTCTCTCTCACCTGTCTCTCTCTCACCTGTTTGTCGCTCACCTGTCTGTCTCACCTGTCTCTCTCTCGTCTGTTTGTCTCTCACCTGTCTTTCTCACCTGTCTCTGTCTCATCTGTCTAGCTCTCTGAGATGTTGCTGTGGTCTAGAGAGCAGAATGAAGAGAAGAGTCCTAACCTGACTGCGTTCACCCAACACTTCAACAATGTTTCCTTCTGGTAAACATACGCTGCTCACAGGTGGTTACCATAGTTACCGTACAGGTATTGGAGTGATGACAGAGGTGTGGCTATGGTTTCAGGGTTCGTTCCATCATCATTGTTCAGGACAAACCTCAGGACAGAGAGAAGCTGCTGCTGAAGTTCCTGAAGGTCATGAAGGTAAAAACCCACAGGTGCTGCTGATAGAGTTCTAGTCAATAAAGACTGTGATCAATGAGAGGAACTGATCATGGAGACTGAAGGCAGACAGATGTCTGGTTACTGTTGTGTTAGTGCAGTTCCTCTCACTGCCAGAGGGGGAGACAAAGTCCTGCCCTGCAGTTTTAATATTTTCAACAGGTACTTTCATATTAGCTAATATAATATCATGTCATAACTAATCTGTGTGTGTGTGTGTGTGTGTGTGTGTGTGTTCCTGCAGCACCTGAAGAAGCTGAACAACTTCAACTCTTACCTGTCTATCCTGTCAGCTCTTGACTCCGCCCCCCTGCGACGTCTGGACTGGCAGAGAAACACAGCAGAGGTCTGCAGTGGTGCTGCTGTAGAAGTACTACTGCTACTATAACTACTACTACTACTACTACTAATAATAATAATAATAATAATGATAATGTGTGTTTTAGGCTCTAGAAGAGTTCAGCTCTTTGATTGACAGCTCATCATCTTTCAGAGCCTACAGAGCAGCTCTGGCTGAAGTGGATCCTCCTTGTATACCCTACCTGTAGGTGTATACCCTCTATACCCCATTGTATATACCCTACCTGTGGGTGTATACCCTCTATACTCCACTGTATATACTCTACCTGTAGGTGTATACCCTCTATACCCCGCTGTATATACTCTACCTGTAGGTGTATACCCTCTATACCCCGCTGTATATACTCTACCTGTAGGTGTATACCCTCTATACCCCGCTGTATATACTCTACCTGTAGGTGTATACCCTCTATACCCCGCTGTATATACCCTACCTGTAGGTGTATACCCTCTATACCCCGCTGTATATACCCTACCCATAGGTGTATACCCTCTATACCCCGCTGTATATACCCTACCTGTAGATGTATACCCTCTATACTCCGCTGTATATACCCTACCTGTAGGTGTATACCCTCTATACCCCGCTGTATATACTCTACCCGTAGGTGTATACCCTCTATACCCCGCTGTATATACTCTACCTGTAGGTGTATACCCTCTATACCCCACTGTATATACTCTACCTGTAGGTGTATACCCTCTATACCCCGCTGTATATACTCTACCTGTAGGTGTATACCCTCTATACCCCGCTGTATATACTCTACCTGTAGGTGTATACCCTTTATACCCCGCTGTATATACTCTACCTGTAGGTGTATACTCTCTATACTCCATTGTATATACCCTACCTGTGGGTGTATACCCTCTATACCCCGCTGTATATACCCTACCTGTGGGTGTATACCCTCTATACCCTGCTGTATATACTCTATCTGTAGGTGTGTACCCTCTATACCCCGCTGTATATACCCTACCTGTAGGTGTATATCCTCTATACTCCACTGTATATACCCTACCTGTAGGTGTATACCCTCTATACCCCGCTGTATATACCCTACCTGTGGGTGTATACCCTCTATACCCCGCTGTATATACCCTACCTGTGGGTGTATACCCTCTATACCCTGCTGTATATACTCTACTTGTAGGTGTGTACCCTCTATACCCTGCTGTATATACTCTACCTGTAGGTGTGTACCCTCTATACCCCGCTGTATATACCCTACCTGTAGGTGTATATCCTCTATACTCCGCTGTATATACCCTACATATAGGGGTATACCCTCTATATCCTGCTCTATATACCCTACCTTTAAGTATATACCTAACCCGTACACACATGCAATACCTGTCTTGTCTTTCAGGGGTTTGATCCTTCAGGATCTCACCTTCGTCCACCTGGGGAATCCTGACACGTTGGTGACATCAGAGGGTGCGAAGGTGAACTTCTCTAAACGCTGGCAGCAGTTCAATATCCTGGATACTGTGAGGAGCTACCAGCGAGTGTCAGTTACCTGTGGTATTATTACTGCACCTCTTAGAAGTAGTACTACACTATGTAATATATTCTATATTCACTTTCTGAAGTAATACCCGCGTCTCTCTTTCTGCAGTCCTTACTCTCTTCAGCCTAATGGTGACATCATATCATTTTTTAATGACTTCAGCGATCACCTGGCAGAGGAAGCATTGTGGGAACTCTCTCTCAGACTCCGCCCACGGAATGCCCCACGAGCCAATCAGAGATGAAAGACCTGTACTAGCTTAAAGCTAACATTGAGATGTTAAACCTGGAAAGCTGTTCACATACTGGACTAGTCACGGCTAACGATGTGCTAACATGCTAATCTAGACTGTTCCGGCAAAAATCTGCTACAGCCTGAACTGTGCTATAGAGACTTAGATTAGCAAGGTGTTAGAAAGTTAGCATCAATATAGCCAGGGTTAGCCAGGCATTAGCATCAACATAGGCAGAGTTAAGGCCAATTTATAGTACTCCGTAAAGTGCCGTACGTAGAGAGGGAGAGCCCTCTGAGTCGACGGAGAGCCTGACGGAGAGCCTCTCCGTCGTCTCCAGGTGCAGGAATTTTTTTAACTGTCCGTCAATCCGTCAAGGGAAGACGGAGACGACAAAGGCTGTGATTGGTCCTCTAGCTGCACCCTGCTGTGAAATGCAGCCCCTCTCCCTACACAGAAACAGACAGACAGGTCTCCTCTGCAGCAGCACAGACAGGAACTAAAGTATTGATTATCCTTGTGAAAGGCAAATCAAACACATTCAACCTGCTCAAAAAATCTATTTAATTCATTTAGTAATTATGGCTGAGATATATTTACACAGAACATACCGAAAGTTGTTGGTTTGCGTTCGCTATTATCCGATTTTGTGTTGAAAAGAAAGAGGAAGAGGAGTTTTAAAGACTGAAAGAAATCAATGTTGTTCTCTTCTATCTCCCTCACAAGTAATTAAATCATAAAATAGTATTTTCTCTGCTTTTATCTGTGATATTAAGGTGAATTGCTTCACTTTCCGAGGGGCAGGGCTGCACAACACGCATCACGACGGAGAAGTGCGAGGGCTCGAGGGGTCTCCGTAGCTACGGAGACGGATAACGTATTACGTAGTCGGAGAAGTATATTCCAGCCTTTAGTCATTGTGCTGAAGTATGTTAAGTATCTACAAAGAGTTTCTCTGGGTTTTTTTACACACAGGCTTGTTTGATTGATGAGAATTTAAAGAAGAAGACATAAGTTATTGGAAATTTAATATTAGCCTGCTAAACCCTGAGGTCCACTCTCAGGGGATTATAGACATCCTTTTACTGGTGACACAAACTTCCCCACTTCCATGTCCAAGTCACTGCCACGTCATCTTCAAAGCATTACATCTCCTGTAATGCACTGACTCTGAATGAGAGCCTTTCTGGTCTGGTTTAGTGTCTCTCTGAGAACTCTGGACATGATGGCTGGTATTAACTTTCTTTTTCGCTGTGTCTTCTCAGCTCAGAAACTGTGAAACTGCCCTCAGTCCTCATGTGCTGCTGTACAAACATCATTTCCTCCTCATGACGTTCCCATGGAAACTGGTCCCTACTGTTCAGTGAGTGGACGGAGAAAACATAGAATAGAGTAGAAGAGAATAGATTTTTTTTTTTTAATTTATCTTTAATTTATCCTCACTGGGGGAAATTCACCTGCCACAGCAGCATAGACAAAATTACAGTAATAACAAAAAAATAAAATAAACAACAGCAGAGACATATGTCATAAAGACATAGAATAAGTAATAACAACAATACAATAAAAGATCATGTACATGTACTAAATATCAAAGGAGGAAAATATATTTTAATATAAATAAATAATATAAATATTATTAGATGAATAAAATGTATTTTACTATATGTTATGTAGATGTGACCCGCAGAAATAAAATGACTAAAACCGTTTCCTCTGCAGTTCAGCAGGAACTCAGCGTCTCACCTTCCCTCAGTTTACCTGCAGACTTTCTAAAACTACCTTTGTCACTTTAAAGTATTCAGTGATGTTTAACATAGACGACGGTAACTGTGTTCTGTGAGGGACAAATAGAACCTGGTGTGGTCTGACTGGTTCGAGCTCACAGTTCAGCAGAAATAACATCATATTTGGTTTAGAAATGGAGGATAAGCACTCTGACTCTCTGCTAATGTATTTTTTTATCCATAGATTCAAACGTATCAAGAACCAACCTCTATTAATGACTTCCAGAAGAGAACTAAGCTTCTTCTACAAACCCTGAAAGTTTGTAAAACAAGCTTTGAAAGAAGGAAAGAAACTATTGAGTATGTTTGACTCATTGACCTGAGCTGACCCCAGATTTTTTTTTCTCTCTTTTTTTCAGTTGTTTGTCTTTTGTCTTTTATTTTTTTCTTCTCTTATGTTCTGGAAATTTCTGTTACATAGAAATATATACATTGATACTTTTATATTTAATAAAAAAAAACAAAACTCAAACACCAGAAACAGGAAACAGGGGCGGATCAGTGAGCAGGCAGTACCAATCAAACACCAGAAACAGGAAACAGGAGCGGATCAGTGAGCAGGCAGTACCAATCAAACACCATAAACAGGAAACAGGGGCGGATCAGTGAGCAGGCAGTACCAATCAAACACCAGAAACAGGAAACAGGAGCGGATCAGTGAGCAGGCAGTACCAATCAAACACCATAAACAGGAAACAGGAGCGGATCAGTGAGCAGGCAGTACCAATCAAACACCGGAAACATCGAGCGGTCGCTCCAAACAAACCGGGAGAATCAGCAGAGCTAACGGCCCGGAGGAGCTGGAGGGGCCGTCACGAAGCTTACCGGCATCGTACCGACAGGTCACCGGCAGTTTACCGGCAGTTTACCGGCAGTTCACCGGCAGTTTACCGGCAGCAGGTGGCCTTTAGGGAGCAGGACTGTGACGCCACAGAAAGCTAACGGTGAGGAGAATGCTAACTGTTAGCTTAGTAAATATGAAATATTGACTAACTAGTTAAATTAATTTAACATATAATATAAACTTATTGAATAGACTGCAGGTTTGAATCTGTGTGGGGGTGGGGTGTATGATGACCACTGTTCGTTGTTGTTTACATGAATCAATACAATTTCCGGTCTTCAGCAACTAAAACAGCTCGGTTGATCAGGATTATTAATTAATAGAATATTAATATTAGATTATCGCAGTTTGATGACGTCAGATTTGATCTATATATGAAGAATACTGATCACTGAATGATGCTCACGAACCTGACTGTTTACTGTCAGTACTTCCGGTGGTGTTACACTGAATGTGTCCCTCTGAGCAGAAGAGAGCATAGACGTCCTATACTGACATCAGTGTAGGATGTCTATGGAAGAGGGTGTTAATGTTTTAGCAACGACGTGAAAAAATAAATCTGCTGCAATAATTAATAAAGAAAATGCTAAATATGAAATATTAATGATGCAGTTTAGTGTCACTGGACTTTAATGTTTCTATGAGTCATATAGTGACATTAAATTATTGTTAACAGTTCTTTAAAAGTGATGTTAAATTATTATTAATAGTTTATTTAACAGTTCTTTAAAAGTGATATTAAATTATTAACGGTTCTTTAAAAGTGATGTTATGTTATTATTAATAGTTTATTTAACAGTTCTTTAAAAGTGATATTAAATTATTAACGGTTCTTTAAAAGTGATGTTATATTATTATTAATAGTTTAATATAAATCATTTGATCTGAGGACTCTTGCTGTGTTTAACTGTGAGACTTTTCAGTTTGGTGTCAGATTTGTCTTTGACCTTTCTCACCTGACTTTGTGTCTCACCTGTCTGTCTCTCAGGTGTCAGTGATGCTGCAGCTCCCCCTGGTGGTGACGGCCCAGGTGGACCTGGTTCTGGTTCTGGTCTCCCTGCTGTCCTTCTGGACCAGAATGAGCCACCTGAGCTACCCTAACGCTGTGGTGTGAGTATGTTTGATTTGTGCACCTGGTGTGTCTCCTGCTCACCTGATGCTTACCTGGTGCTGTGTCTCTGAAGGTTTGATGAGGTGTACTACGGTCAGTTCGTGTCTCTCTACATGAAGAGAGTCTTCTTCATCGATGACAGTGGGCCGCCACTTGGTCACATGATCCTGGCCTTTGGAGGTCGGTTACCACGACAAACACCAACCTGAATGACATTACATGTGGCAGACACCTGTGTGATGATGTCATCGATGTGTGTGTGTGTTGCAGCGTACCTGGGAGGATTCGATGGGAACTTTGTGTGGAACAGAATCGGGGCAGGTAAGAGATTATGAGCATGTGAGTGTTTGTTTTGTCTCTCAGAGTATCCCAGCAGCGGGTGCGTGTTTGTTTTGTATTTCAGAGTATCCCAGCAGCGTGTGCGTTTGTTTTGTCTCTCAGAGTATCCCAGCAGTGTGTGCGTTTGTTTTGTCTCTCAGAGTATCCCAGCAGCGTGTGCGTGTTTGTTTTGTCTCTCAGAGTATCCCAGCAGCGTGTGCGTGTTTGTTTTGTCTCTCAGAGTATCCCAGCAGTGTGTGTTTGTTTTGTCTCTCAGAGTATCCCAGCAACGTGTGCGTTTGTTTTGTCTCTCAGAGTATGCCAGCAGTGTGTGAGTGTTTGTTTTGTCTCTCAGAGTATCCCAGCAGCGTGTTTGTTTTGTCTCTCAGAGTATCCCAGCAGCGTGTGTGTTTGTTTTGTCTCTCAGAGTGTCCCAGCAGTGTGTGCGTGTTTGTTTTGTCTCTCAGAGTATCCCAGCAGTGTGAGTCTGTGGAGTCTGCGGTTCCTGCCGGCTCTGTGTGGCGCTCTCTGTGTTCCTCTGGTCTACCTGTTGACTCTGGAGCTGAAGTTCTCTCACCTGTCAGCTCTGGGAGCTGCAGTGCTGCTGTTGCTGGGTGAGTCCTGGTTGTCATGACGACTGAGCATCAACCTCATCTCTACAGATGTGGTTCGATCAGGGATTAATGTGACTAAGATGTAGTGTGCTGATCGATGAGTTGTTGTTTTCCAGACAATTCTCTGATCGTCCAATCACGTTTCATGTTGCTGGAGTCTGTGCTGATCTTCTTCCTGCTGCTGGCCTTCTTCTCCTACCTGAGATTCCACAACACTCCCAATAGGTGAGGCTCCACCCCCTAATCTCTGACCCTCTGATTCTCTGACCCTCTGCTCCTCTGACCTCTGACTATCTGACTCTCTGCCTCTCTGATCCTCTGACCCTCTGCTCCTCTGACCCTCTGATCTCTGACTCTCTGCCTCTCTGACCCTCTGGTCCTCTGACACTCTGACCCTCTGCTCCTCTGACCTCTGACTATCTGACTCTCTGCCTCTCTGATCCTCTGACCCTCTGCTCCTCTGACCCTCTGACCTCTGACTATCTGACTCTCTGCCTCTCTGATCCTCTGCTTCTCTGACCCGCTGAGTCTCTGCCTCTCTGACCATCTGACTCTCTGACCCTCTGACCTCTGACTCTCTGACCTTTGCACCTCTGCTCCTCTGACCTCTGACCCTCTGCTCCTCTGACCTCTGACTCTCTGACTCTCTGCTCCTCTGACCTCTGACCCTCTGCTCCTCTGACTCTCTGACCCTCAGCTGGTTCAGGTCCTGCTGGCTGCTGCTCTCTGGAGCTTCCTGTGCTGCAGCTGTTGGGTGAGCAGCTCCTGTTATATTAACATTAGTAATCATTACTTATAAGTCAGTCGTGATAACAGTATTGATCAGAGGTGGTGTGTGAATGTGTGTCAGGGTGAAGTACATCGGTGTGTTCTCCTACCTGCTGCTGCTGGGCGTGGCCTCTGTTCACACCTGGAACCTGATTGGAGATCAAACTGTCAGTCATGTGAGTCCAGATTCACACTGAGCGCGCTCAGAAACATCATCATCACTGTCATGACACTGTGTGTGTGTGTGTGTGTGTGTGTGCATGTGTGTGCGTCCGCGCAGCTGAGTGTGTGTGTGCAGTGTGTGTGTCGAGTTGTGTGTCTCTTAGTGGTTCCTGTCCTGCTCTATGTGTTCTGGTTCTATGTCCACCTGACTCTGCTGCACCGCTCTGGACCACATGACCAGCTGATGAGCCCCGCCTTCCAGGCCAGTCTGGAGGTACTGTAGTACTACTCTCTGTACTACTCTCTGTACTACAATCTGTACTACTCTCTGTACTACAATCTGTACTACAATCTGTACTACTCTCTGTACTACTCTCTGTACTACAATCTGTACTACAATCTGTACTACTCTCTGTACTGCTCTCTGTACTACTCTCTGTACTACAATCTGTACTGCTCTCTGTACTACTCTCTGTACTACTCTCTGTACTACTCTCTGTACTACAATCTGTACTACTCTCTGTACTGCTCTCTGTACTACTCTCTGTACTACAATCTGTACTACTCTCTGTACTGCTCTCTGTACTACTCTCTGTACTACAATCTGTACGACTCTCTGTACTGCTCTCTGTACTACTCTCTGTACTACAATCTGTACTACAATCTGTACTACTCTCTGTACTACAATCTGTACTACTCTCTGTACTGCTCTCTGTACTGCTCTCTGTACTACTCTCTGTACTGCTCTCTGTACTACTCTCTGTACTACTCTCTGTACTACAATCTGTACTACTCTCTGTACTGCTCTCTGTACTACTCTCTGTACTACAATCTGTACTACAATCTGTACTACTCTCTGTACTACAATCTGTACTACTCTCTGTACTGCTCTCTGTACTACTCTCTGTACTACAATCTGTACTACAATCTGTACTACTCTCTGTACTACTCTCTGTACTACTCTCTGTACTACAATCTGTACTACTCTCTGTACTACTCTCTGTACTACAATCTGTACTACTCTCTGTACTGCTCTCTGTACTACTCTCTGTACTACAATCTGTACTACTCTCTGTACTACTCTCTGTACTACAATCTGTACTACTCTCTGTACTACAATCTGTACTACTCTCTGTACTACTCTCTGTACTGCTCTCTGTACTACTCTCTGTACTACAATCTGTACTACTCTCTGTACTGCTCTCTGTACTGCTCTCTGTACTGCTCTCTGTACTACTCTCTGTACTACAATCTGTACTGCTCTCTGTACTACAATCTGTACTGCTCTCTGTACTACAATCTGTACTACAATCTGTACTACTCTCTGTACTACTCTCTGTACTACAATCTGTACTACAATCTGTACTACTCTCTGTACTACTCTCTGTACTACAATCTGTACTACTCTCTGTACTGCTCTCTGTACTACTCTCTGTACTGCAATCTGTACTACTCTCTGTACTACTCTCTGTACTACAATCTGTACTACAATCTGTACTACTCTCTGTACTACTCTCTGTACTACAATCTGTACTACTCTCTGTACTACAATCTGTACTACTCTCTGTACTACTCTCTGTACTACTCTCTGTACTACAATCTGTACTACTCTCTGTACTACTCTCTGTACTACAATCTGTACTACTCTCTGTACTACAATCTGTACTACAATCTGTACTACTCTCTGTACTACTCTCTGTACTACAATCTGTACTACTCTCTGTACTACAATCTGTACTATTCTCTGTACTACAATCTGTACTACAATCTGTACTACTCTCTACTACAATCTGTACTACTCTCTGTACTACTCTCTGTACTACAATCTGTACTACTCTCTGTACTACAATCTGTACTACTCTCTGTACTACTCTCTGTACTACAATCTGTACTACTCTCTGTATTACAATCTGTACTACTCTCTGTACTACTCTCTGTACTACTCTCTGTACTACAATCTGTACTACTCTCTGTACTACAATCTGTACTACAATCTGTACTACTCTCTGTACTACTCTCTGTACTACTCTCTGTACTACAATCTGTACTACTCTCTGTACTACAATCTGTACTACAATCTGTACTATTCTCTGTACTACAATCTGTACTATTCTCTGTACTACAATCTGTACTACAATCTGTACTACTCTCTGTACTTCTCTCTGTACTACTCTCTGTACTACAATCTGTACTACTCTCTGTACTACAATCTGTACTATTCTCTGTACTACAATCTGTACTACTCTCTGTACTACTCTCTGTACTACAATCTGTACTACTCTCTGTACTACAATCTGTACTACTCTCTGTACTACAATCTGTACTACAATCTGTACCACTCTCTGTACTTCTCTCTGTACTACTCTCTGTACTACAATCTGTACTACTCTCTGTACTACAATCTGTACTACAATCTGTACTACTCTCTGTACTACAATCTGTACTATTCTCTGTACTACAATCTGTACTACAATCTGTACTATTCTCTGTACTACAATCTGTACTACAATCTGTACTATTCTCTGTACTACAATCTGTACTACAATCTGTACTACTCTCTGTACTTCTCTCTGTACTACTCTCTGTACTACAATCTGTACTACTCTCTGTACTACAATCTGTACTATTCTCTGTACTACAATCTGTACTACAATCTGTACTACAATCTGTACTACTCTCTGTACTACTCTCTGTACTACAATCTGTACTACTATCTGTACTACAATCTGTACTACTCTCTGTACTACTCTCTGTACTACTCTCTGTACTACTCTCTGTACTACTCTCTGTACTACAATCTGTACTACAATCTGTACTACTCTCTGTACTACAATCTGTACTACAATCTGTACTACTCTCTGTACTACTCTCTGTACTACTCTCTGTACTACAATCTGTACTACTCTCTGTACTACAATCTGTACTACAATCTGTACTACTCTCTGTACTACAATCTGTACTACAATCTGTCCTACAATCTGTACTACTCTCTGTACTACTCTCTGTACTACAATCTGTACTACAATCTGTACTACTCTCTGTACTACAATCTGTACTACTCTCTGTACTACAATCTGTACTACAATCTGTACTACTCTCTGTACTACAATCTGTACTACAATCTGTACTACAATCTGTACTACTCTCTGTACTACAATCTGTACTACTCTCTGTACTACTCTCTGTACTACAATCTGTACTACAATCTGTACTACTCTCTGTACTAAAATCTGTACTAAAATCTGTACTACTCTCTGTACTACAATCTGTACTACAATCTGTACTACTCTCTGTACTACTCTCTGTACTACTCTCTGTACTACAATCTGTACTACTCTCTGTACTACAATCTGTACTACAATCTGTACTACTCTCTGTACTACTCTCTGTACTACAATCTGTACTACTCTCTGTACTACTCTCTGTACTACTCTCTGTACTAAAATCTGTACTACTCTCTGTACTACTCTCTGTACTACAATCTGTACTACAATCTGTACTACTCTCTGTACTACTCTCTGTACTACAATCTGTACTACAATCTGTACTACTCTCTGTACTACAATCTGTACTACTCTCTGTACTAAAATCTGTACTACTCTCTGTACTACTCTCTGTACTACAATCTGTACTACAATCTGTACTACAATCTGTACTACTCTCTGTACTACAATCTGTACTACTCTCTGTACTACTCTCTGTACTACAATCTGTACTACTCTCTGTACTACAATCTGTACTACTCTCTGTACTACTCTCTGTACTACTCTCTGTACTACAATCTGTACTACTCTCTGTACTACAATCTGTACTACAATCTGTACTACTCTCTGTACTACAATCTGTACTACTCTCTGTACTACTCTCTGTACTACAATCTGTACTACTCTCTGTACTACTCTCTGTACTACAATCTGTACTACAATCTGTACTACTCTCTGTACTACTCTCTGTACTACTCTCTGTACTACAATCTGTACTACTCTCTGTACTACTCTCTGTACTACAATCTGTACTACTCTCTGTACTACTCTCTGTACTACAATCTGTACTACAATCTGTACTACTCTCTGTACTACTCTCTGTACTACAATCTGTACTACTCTCTGTACTACTCTCTGTACTACAATCTGTACTACTCTCTGTACTACTCTCTGTACTACAATCTGTACTACTCTCTGTACTACTCTCTGTACTACAATCTGTACTACTCTCTGTACTACTCTCTGTACTACTCTCTGTACTACAATCTGTACTACTCTCTGTACTACTCTCTGTACTACAATCTGTACTACTCTCTGTACTACTCTCTGTACTACAATCTGTACTACAATCTGTACTACTCTCTGTACTACTCTCTGTACTACAATCTGTACTACTCTCTGTACTACTCTCTGTACTACAATCTGTACTACTCTCTGTACTACAATCTGTACTACTCTCTGTACTACTCTCTGTACTACAATCTGTACTACTCTCTGTACTACTCTCTGTACTACTCTCTGTACTACAATCTGTACTACAATCTGTACTACTCTCTGTACTACAATCTGTACTACTCTCTGTACTACTCTCTGTACTACTCTCTGTACTACAATCTGTACTACTCTCTGTACTACTCTCTGTACTACAATCTGTACTACTCTCTGTACTACAATCTGTACTACAATCTGTACTACTCTCTGTACTACAATCTGTACTACTCTCTGTACTACTCTCTGTACTACAATCTGTACTACTCTCTGTACTACAATCTGTACTACAATCTGTACTACTCTCTGTACTACAAGCTGTACTACAATCTGTACTACTCTCTGTACTACTCTCTGTACTACAATCTGTACTACAATCTGTACTACTCTCTGTACTACTCTCTGTACTACAATCTGTACTACTCTCTGTACTACTCTCTGTACTACAATCTGTACTACTCTCTGTACTACTCTCTGTACTACAATCTGTACTACTCTCTGTACTACTCTCTGTACTACAATCTGTACTACTCTCTGTACTACAATCTGTACTACTCTCTGTACTACTCTCTGTACTACAATCTGTACTACAATCTGTACTACTCTCTGTACTACAATCTGTACTACAATCTGTACTACTCTCTGTACTACAATCTGTACTACAATCTGTACTACTCTCTGTACTACAATCTGTACTACAATCTGTACTACTCTCTGTACTACAATCTGTACTACAATCTGTACTACTCTCTGTACTACTCTCTGTACTACAATCTGTACTACAATCTGTACTACTCTCTGTACTACAATCTGTACTACAATCTGTACTACTCTCTGTACTACAATCTGTACTACAATCTGTACTACTCTCTGTACTACAATCTGTACTACTCTCTGTACTACAATCTGTACTACAATCTGTACTACTCTCTGTACTACTCTCTGTACTACAATCTGTACTACTCTCTGTACTACAATCTGTACTACTCTCTGTACTACAATCTGTACTACAATCTGTACTACAATCTGTACTACTCTCTGTACTACAATCTGTACTACTCTCTGTACTACAATCTGTACTACAATCTGTACTACTCTCTGTACTACAATCTGTACTATTCTCTGTACTACAATCTGTACTACAATCTGTACTACTCTCTGTGCTACAATCTGTACTACAATCTGTACTACTCTCTGTACTACAATCTGTACTACAATCTGTACTACAATCTGTACTACTCTCTGTACTACTCTCTGTACTACAATCTGTACTACTCTCTGTACTACAATCTGTACTACAATCTGTACTACAATCTGTACTACTCTCTGTACTACTCTCTGTACTACAATCTGTACTACTCTCTGTACTACAATCTGTACTACAATCTGTACTACAATCTGTACTACAATCTGTACTATTCTCTGTACTACAATCTGTACTACAATCTGTACTACTCTCTGTACTACAATCTGTACTACAATCTGTACTACTCTCTGTACTACAATCTGTACTATTCTCTGTACTACAATCTGTACTACAATCTGTACTACTCTCTGTACTACAATCTGTACTACTCTCTGTACTACAATCTGTACTACAATCTGTACTACAATCTGTACTACTCTCTGTACTACAATCTGTACTACTCTCTGTACTACAATCTGTACTACAATCTGTACTACAATCTGTACTACTCTCTGTACTACAATCTGTACTACAATCTGTACTACTCTCTGTACTACAATCTGTACTACAATCTGTACTACTCTCTGTACTACAATCTGTACTACAATCTGTACTACTCTCTGTACTACTCTCTGTACTACAATCTGTACTACTCTCTGTACTACAATCTGTACTACAATCTGTACTACTCTCTGTACTACAATCTGTACTACTCTCTGATTGACCGATTGATTGATAGTCTGTTTGTCTTACTGACTGTTCGATCTATCGATTGATTGGCTGACTGATCGATCGACCGGCTGCTCTCTCCTCAGGGTGGTCTCTCCAGGATCACTCAGGGTCAGCCTCTGGAGGTGGTTTACGGCAGTCAGGTGACGTTAAGGAGCTCTGCCTCTCAGCCAATCCCCTGCTGGCTCCACTCACACAGAGCCAACTACCCAATCAGGTGCTGTCACTGTCTCTCACGGCAGCCAGTCAGAGAGCCGGGGCTCAAAGCTTCCATGACATGACGTCCTGTTTCCTGTTCAGGTATGAAAATGGGCGTGGCAGTTCTCACCAGCAGCAGGTCACCTGTTATCCTTTCAAAGACGTCAACAACTGGTGGATCATCAAAGACCCTGGGAGGTAGGGCACCTGTCTGCCCTGGTGCATGCTGGGAGGCATGGTCCTGTCTCACCTGTCTCACCTGTCTCTCAGACAGGAGCTGGTGGTCAGCAGCCCTCCTCGACCTGTTCGTCACGGTGATGTCATCCAGCTGGTTCATGGGATGACCTCACGCTTCCTGAACAGGTGAGTTTCACTGCTGTGCTGCGTTCAGGGACAGTCCAACATCTGAGAACTGACACTCAGACACATTACATTACCCATGATCCTCAGCTATAGCTCAGTCACTGTAATCTTCAGCTCTAACACTGTGTGTGTGTGTGTGTGTGTGTGTGTTGTAGTCATGATGTTGCAGCTCCCATGAGCCCTCACTCTCAGGAAGTGTCAGGTTACGTCAACTTCAACGTTTCCATGGCGGCACAGAACCTATGGAGAGTGGTAAGTCCACAGGCCTCATGTATCAGTACTTGGTGGCTTTCATACTGAGAGCTGGTGTACGCTGTAATCGTACGCTGTCAAAAATCCAGATTAATCAAACAGTTTGAACGCCAGAATCCACGTCGCTTCCCTTGATTCATCCTGATCAGCGTGGAATTGAGCGCACATGTCATCGTCATGGACTCCTCCCTCACCACACCCATAAATACCTGTGAAAATTCATTTAAATAGGCTCCATGCTGGTGCTGTCCTCATCACGATAGGAGGAAGAGGAGAAACTTCAGGGTGTAGCCACGATCACCTGAGTTAAAAACACAGGATTGGACGCCACATGTGCTGAACTAGATGGATCACACTGATGAGAAACAGGATCACAGTTCAGGAGAGATGCTGATGAAGATATTTGTGCCTTTATCAGTGTGTAGATGATAATCAGGGACACACATGCAAACCATGAGTCAGCAGGAAGACTGATGACCAGTCAATATTTACTGCAGCCGCCCTGCACCATGCTGCCTGCAGCCTGTTCCCACCATGCTTTTATTTAGGATGTATGAATCACCTGTTGATCCAGATCACCTCGCAGTGATGTTGGTCACATTCATTTGAGTATCACAAATAATCTGCATACTGTGATGGTGCTTTTATTGTAACATGAATGCAGTCAACCTGTAGAGGCTTGTTCTTTGTGAGACCTTGAGAAAAGTGCTATTTCTTACACTGAGGAAATCTCCGACCACTCGCATTGTCCATGTAACTTGTCATAAGTCCACTCAAAAACGTCTTGAAAATGAAAGTTGAACTTTAATCTTCTTCTTAACAGTTACAAAACACACATGAACGAACTAAACTAGCCACTAATAAAATAAAAAGGTTCTAATGTCTGCCGGAGATGCAGAGCCAGTCAGGTAAGAAAAACTGTTCGCTTCCACGGCTTCTCGAGATCTGAAAAGAGAAGCGTAAGATGCTTTCTAAGGGAGCCGAATTCTTAAAGGGGCCAGTTGTTAAAGCGACAGTACACATTTTTAGTCTATGTATAACAGATAATCTATGCATATGAATCCTAATTCTTTTAACTTTCCTATATAATATTCATCATTTTAACCATGAAATATACTTATCTATGAAATTACAAATTCAAATTAACTTATTTATCTTTTTAAACAGTAATTCCTATTTATAACAACATAAGGCTACTTTGGCCGCTACACGACCGCTCTGATTACATAAGGAAATCCAGCTATCGCTGCAAATTGTGCATTAATGTTAGTTTGTTAAAACTGCATTGTTTGTGAATTTCATACACCTGGCTGACATGAGGAGGATCCAGTCCAACACAGGTGTCATGGTCCGGCTCAGGGTCGACTGGCTCACTCCTGATTGGTCGACCAGCACCTTTGTGGCTCTGGCAGCTCCAGGCTCCTCCTGTGGTGCTCCAAGACCTCTCACAGCTCCTCACAGCTGTTTACCAACTGGTGACAGTTTCCCAGCATCCTCTCTGAGTGTCACCAATGGACCGAAAGAATCAGAACCAGGAGTATGGCAGCTGTGAAGCTGGTGTGGAGCAGCACCAGTTTCTACACTCAGTTCACTGTTGATCCATCTGAACATGAACGTGGAAGCTGGCATACGCTACTTTGATACATGAGGCCCCTGGTGTATAGATGAGTCACATCTGTACTGACACCTTGAAACATCTGGATTCAATATCATCATCAGATGCTCCAGCATCATCTTCTTCACTTTAACTGGACTCTTTCTTCCTCACTGAATTCACTACTCTTCACCATTTTGAACAGGAGTGAGGAATTTAAACTGAATTCACCTTTTTAGACTCAGATTTGATCCAGAACTCTTCAGATATTAATCTAGAACAACCACTAAAGCACATTGTTCTGTTCAGGAATGACAAGAAGTAACTAAAGAATTTAACATCTCAGTCAATAAGAAATAAGAATGTGCTTTGATATTTTTTCACATTTTTATGTAAAACAGTAAATTTTAAAATTCCTAGATAAAAACAATAATTATATTTTATCATTATAGATATAGTTTTAATTAAACGGACACTATGTGCTATTTTCTCCCATCTAGTGGTTAAATTTGACTTTGCGTGCATTGCAACATGGTTTGAACTACGGTGAGCGGAATGGGTCAACTCCCGGGCGGCCACTATCACTGTGGATCCCCGGCCTGGAGCTCCTGTCATTTTAAGGCCCTTTTACGCTTTATTGGCGATTCAGAAGATTCAGCGCAGCATAAGTATGGTCTTGTATTATGAGCAAAAGTGCAGTGCAGGTTTTAGTTTAGTGCCAGGTAAATAAAACCGGTGTCTCCACCTTACTTCTCTGTGAAAAGTGAATCGCAACATGCAGAAATGCATTTTGTCCTATAGGTACTAGCAGGTAGTGCTTTATGTCCCTCTTGGCAGTTCATAGTTTTTGATAGACCGGAAAGACATGGAAGCCTCTGTATGAGCGACCCGCTCTATGTAAAGATAGATAACTGATTCTTCACCAAGGAGGATAAGTCAGAGTGTTGGCATAGGTTATTTTACACCAACGAGGATCTATTTATGAATGAAGACGTTGATTTGAGGTAATAAAATACTTAAAATACATACACTAAACATAGTGTCCCTTTAAAGAGTTGCTCATACTGGTGGATTAACCATCACAGGAACATTAAAATATATTCTGCTAATCAGTGATACTGTTAGTTTAGAGCAGAGGAGCTAAACACCTGACACTGAGTGGATAATAAATCTGTAAAACACTGTGAGTGTGTATGTGTGTGTGTGTGTGTGTGTGTGTGTGTGGGGCGTTTCATAAGATATTTAACTTTCATCACTCTGTCCCACTGCAGGACGTCTCTAACAGGGAGACAGACTCTGAGTCCTGGAAGACCATCCAGTCTGAGGTCCGGCTGGTCCATGTCAACACCTCCGCTGTCCTGAAGGTACCGACAGGAAGTGACCTCACATGACACGGATGCTTCCTGTGACAGCATAATGACCTGTGTGTGTGTGTGTGTGTGTGTGTGTGTGTGTGTATGTGCGCAGATGAGTGGTGTGTCTCTTCCAGACTGGGGTTTCCATCAGCTGGAGGTGGTTGCAGACAAACAGTTTAAAGCTCACAGCAGCAGTTTGGGCTGGACGGTGGAGGAGCACCGATATGGAACCAGTACGACCTCTGACCTCTGACCTCAACACTAAGCACAAACACTCACTCGTGATCAGTCACACCAAATTACATTCAGTTTTAACTCATTTAAAAACTGTGATTCTTTCTTTTTGTGTGCAGGTCAGGAGCAGAAGGAGAGGGAGGCGGAGCTTCATTCTCCGACTCACATCGACGTCGACCGAAAAATTTCCATCTGGGCAAAATTTGTTGAGCTTCAGGTGTGACAGAACTTCGTTTTTTTTAAGCTTTAAACTCTGTTTTTAAACTTTATTGAGCGTTAGACTAAAGGAACACAAACTCATGAAACTACTGATGTTATGGCAACCTTTCAAAAAAGTGTTCTGAAGGTTTTGGTTGAGGTGACTCATGGTTCAGGAAAAAAAATATAAAGCATTCACAGAGGATTCTTTCCTCCTAATATTTATTAAATATTAAAATAACGAGCAACACAATGCTTCCTGTGGTTGACTTTATCGATACAAAAAGAAAAAAGGAAATCGTTATACTACACCATGAAAACAAACTCAAATGGTCATCAACCTGTTTGCCTCTCTCCCTCCTTCAGCCACCTGCCTGCCTTTACCTGCTTGTCACAGCAATGAGTAGGAAAGTAACCACAACTAAAGTTACTTCAAATTCAACTGTCAGCACGATTTTAGATTATAACAAAATGAAAATAAATAACCATACATTATTACTAGAAATTGGTAAACCTATTACAGCTCCAACAACTGAAATTCAGTCACTCAACTCAAACATTGCTCTACTGCTCTAATGTTCTTCTGACGTTCCTCTAATGTTCCTCCATTTCCCTAACTTTCTTCTAACGTTTCTCTGATGTTCCTCTAACATTTCCCTAACTTTCTTCTAACGTTTCTCTGATGTTCCTCTAAAATTTCCCTAACTTTCCTCTAACGTTTCTCTAACATTTCTCTAATGTTCCTCTAACATTTCCCTAACTTTCCCCTAACGTTTCTCTAATGTTCCTCTAACATTTCCCTAACTTTCTTCTAACGTTTCTCTGATGTTCCTCTAACATTTCCCTAACTTTCCTCTAACGTTTCTCTAACATTTCTCTAATGTTCCTCTAACATTTCCCTAACTTTCCTCTAACGTTTCTCTAATGTTCCTCTAACATTTCCCTAACTTTCCTCTAACGTTTCTCTAACATTTCTCTATTGTTACGCTAAAATTTCGCTAAATTTACTCTAACGCTTCTCTAACATTTCTCTAATGTTCCTCTAACATTTCCCTAACTTTCCTCTAACGTTTCTCTAATGTTCCTCTAACATTTCCCTAACTTTCCTCTAACGTTTCTCTAACATTTCTCTAATGTTCCTCTAACATTTCCCTAACTTTCCTCTAACGTTTCTCTAACATTTCTCTAATGTTCCTCTAACATTTCCCTAACTTTCCTCTAACATTTCTCTAATGTTCCTCTAACATTTCCCTAACTTTCCTCTAACATTTCTCTAATGTTCCTCTAACATTTCCCTAACTTTCCTCTAACATTTCTCTAATGTTCCTCTAACATTTCCCTAACTTTCCTCTAACGTTTCTCTAACATTTCTCTAATGTTCCTCTAACATTTCCCTAACTTTCCTCTAACGTTTCTCTAACATTTCTCTAATGTTCCTCTAACATTTCCCTAACTTTCCTCTAACGTTTCTCTAACGTTTCTCTAATGTTCCTCTAACATTTCCCTAACTTTCCTCTAACATTTCTCTAATGTTCCTCTAACATTTCCCTAACTTTCCTCTAACGTTTCTCTAACATTTCTCTAATGTTCCTCTAACATTTCCCTAACTTTCCTCTAACGTTTCTCTAACATTTCTCTAATGTTCCTCTAACATTTCCCTAACTTTCCTCTAACGTTTCTCTAACATTTCTCTAATGTTCCTCTAACATTTCCCTAACTTTCCTCTAACGTTTCTCTAACATTTCTCTAATGTTCCTCTAACATTTCCCTAACTTTCCTCTAACATTTCTCTAATGTTCCTCTAACATTTCCCTAACTTTCCTCTAACATTTCTCTAATGTTCCTCTAACATTTCCCTAACTTTCCTCTAACATTTCTCTAATGTTCCTCTAACATTTCCCTAACTTTCCTCTAACATTTCTCTAACATTTCTCTAATGTTCCTCTAACATTTCCCTAACTTTCCTCTAACGTTTCTCTAACATTTCTCTAATGTTCCTCTAACATTTCCCTAACTTTCCTCTAACGTTTCTCTAACATTTCTCTAATGTTCCTCTAACATTTCCCTAACTTTCCTCTAACGTTTCTCTAACATTTCTCTAATGTTCCTCTAACATTTCCCTAACTTTCCTCTATCTTTTCTCTAACTTTTCTCTAATTTTCCTCTAACATTTCCCTAACTTTCCTCTAACATTTCTCTAATGTTCCTCTAACATTTCCCTAACTTTCCTCTAACATTTCTCTAATGTTCCTCTAACATTTCCCTAACTTTCCTCTAACATTTCTCTAACATTTCTCTAATGTTCCTCTAACATTTCCCTAACTTTCCGCTAACGTTTCTCTAATGTTCCTCTAACATTTCCCTAACTTTCCTCTAACATTTCTCTAATGTTCCTCTAACATTTCCCTAACTTTCCTCTAACATTTCTCTAATGTTCCTCTAACATTTCCCTAACTTTCCTCTAACATTTCTCTAACATTTCTCTAATGTTCCTCTAACATTTCCCTAACTTTTCGCTAACGTTTCTCTAATGTTCCTCTAACATTTCCCTAACTTTCCTCTAACGTTTCTCTAATGTTCCTCTAACATTTCCCTAACTTTCCTCTAACGTTTCTCTAACATTTCTCTAATGTTCCTCTAACATTTCCCTAACTTTCCTCTATCGTTTCTCTAATGTTCCTCTAACATTTCCCTAACTTTCCTCTAACGTTTCTCTAACATTTCTCTAATGTTCCTCTAACATTTCCCTAACTTTCCTCTAACGTTTCTCTAATGTTCCTCTAACATTTCCCTAACTTTCCTCTAACGTTTCTCTAATGTTCCTCTAACATTTCCCTAACTTTCCTCTAACGTTTCTCTAATGTTCCTCTAACATTTCCCTAACTTTCCTCTAACGTTTCTCTAATGTTCCTCTAACATTTCCCTAACTTTCCTCTAACGTTTCTCTAACATTTCTCTAATGTTCCTCTAACATTTCCCTAACTTTCCTCTAACGTTTCTCTAATGTTCCTCTAACATTTCCCTAACTTTCCTCTAACGTTTCTCTAACATTTCTCTAATGTTCCTCTAACATTTCCCTAACTTTCCTCTATCGTTTCTCTAATGTTCCTCTAACATTTCCCTAACTTTCCTCTAACGTTTCTCTAATGTTCCTCTAACATTTCCCTAACTTTCCTCTAACATTTCTCTAATGTTCCTCTAACATTTCCCTAACTTTCCTCTAACATTTCTCTAACATTTCTCTAATGTTCCTCTAACATTTCCCTAACTTTCCTCTAACGTTTCTCTAACATTTCTCTAATGTTCCTCTAACATTTCCCTAACTTTCCTCTAACGTTTCTCTAACATTTCTCTAATGTTCCTCTAACATTTCCCTAACTTTCCTCTAACGTTTCTCTAACATTTCTCTAATGTTCCTCTAACATTTCCCTAACTTTCCTCTAACGTTTCTCTAACATTTCTCTAATGTTCCTCTAACATTTCCCTAACTTTCCTCTAACATTTCTCTAATGTTCCTCTAACATTTCCCTAACTTTCCTCTAACATTTCTCTAATGTTCCTCTAACATTTCCCTAACTTTCCTCTAACATTTCTCTAACATTTCTCTAATGTTCCTCTAACATTTCCCTAACTTTCCGCTAACGTTTCTCTAATGTTCCTCTAACATTTCCCTAACTTTCCTCTAACATTTCTCTAATGTTCCTCTAACATTTCCCTAACTTTCCTCTAACATTTCTCTAATGTTCCTCTAACATTTCCCTAACTTTCCTCTAACATTTCTCTAACATTTCTCTAATGTTCCTCTAACATTTCCCTAACTTTTCGCTAACGTTTCTCTAATGTTCCTCTAACATTTCCCTAACTTTCCTCTAACGTTTCTCTAATGTTCCTCTAACATTTCCCTAACTTTCCTCTAACGTTTCTCTAACATTTCTCTAATGTTCCTCTAACATTTCCCTAACTTTCCTCTATCGTTTCTCTAATGTTCCTCTAACATTTCCCTAACTTTCCTCTAACGTTTCTCTAACATTTCTCTAATGTTCCTCTAACATTTCCCTAACTTTCCTCTAACGTTTCTCTAATGTTCCTCTAACATTTCCCTAACTTTCCTCTAACGTTTCTCTAATGTTCCTCTAACATTTCCCTAACTTTCCTCTAACATTTCTCTAATGTTCCTCTAACATTTCCCTAACTTTCTTCTAACGTTTCTCTAATGTTCCTCTAACATTTCCCTAACTTTCCTCTAACGTTTCTCTAACATTTCTCTAATGTTCCTCTAACATTTCCCTAACTTTCCTCTAACGTTTCTCTAATGTTCCTCTAACATTTCCCTAACTTTCCTCTAACGTTTCTCTAACATTTCTCTAATGTTCCTCTAACATTTCCCTAACTTTCCTCTATCGTTTCTCTAATGTTCCTCTAACATTTCCCTAACTTTCCTCTAACGTTTCTCTAACATTTCTCTAATGTTCCTCTAACATTTCCCTAACTTTCCTCTAACGTTTCTCTAATGTTCCTCTAACATTTCCCTAACTTTCCTCTAACATTTCTCTAATGTTCCTCTAACATTTCCCTAACTTTCCTCTAACGTTTCTCTAACATTTCTCTAATGTTCCTCTAACATTTCCCTAACTTTCCTCTAACGTTTCTCTAATGTTCCTCTAACATTTCCCTAACTTTCCTCTAACGTTTCTCTAACATTTCTCTAATGTTCCTCTAACATTTCCCTAACTTTCCTCTAACGTTTCTCTAATGTTCCTCTAACATTTCCCTAACTTTCCTCTAACGTTTCACTAATGTTCCTCTAACATTTCCCTAACTTTCCTCCATCATTTCTCTAATGTTCCTCTAACATTTCCCTAACTTTCCTCTAACGTTTCTCTAATGTTCCTCTAACATTTCCCTAACTTTCCTCTATCGTTTCTCTAATGTTCCTCTAACATTTCCCTAACTTTCCTCTAACGTTTCTCTAATGTTCCTCTAACATTTCCCTAACTTTCCTCTATCGTTTCTCTAATGTTCCTCTAACATTTCCCTAACTTTCCTCTAACGTTTCTCTAATGTTCCTCTAACATTTCCCTAACTTTCCTCTATCGTTTCTCTAATGTTCCTCTAACATTTCCCTAACTTTCCTCTAACGTTTCTCTAATGTTCCTCTAATGTTCCTCTAACATTTCCCTAACTTTCCTCTAACATTTCTCTAATGTTCCTCTAACATTTCCCTAACTTTCCTCTATCGTTTCTCTAATGTTCCTCTAACATTTGCCTAACGTTTCTCTAATGTTCCTCTAATGTTCCTCTAACATTTCCCTAACTTTCCTCTAACGTTTCTCTAACGTTCCTCTAACATTTCCCTAACTTTCCTCTAACGTTTCTCTAATGTTCCTCTAACATTTCCCTAACTTTCCTCTATCGTTTCTCTAATGTTCCTTAAGTTTTCTCTAATGTTCCTCTAATGTTTTTCTAATGTTCCTTCATGTTCCTCTAATGTTCCTTAATGTTCCTCTAATGTTCCTTAATGTTCCTCTGATGTTCCTCTAATGTTCCTTAATGTTCCTCTAATGTTCCTTCATGTTTCTCTAACGTTTCTCTAATGTTCCTTAATGTTCCTCTAATGTTCCTTCATGTTTCTCTAACATTTCTCTAATGTTCCTTAATGTTCCTCTAATGTTCCTTCATGTTTCTCTAATGTTCCTCTCATGTTCCTTAATGTTTCTCTAATGTTTCTTTAATGTTCCTTAATGTTCCTCTAATGTTCCTTCATGTTTCTCTAATGTTCCTCTAATGTTCCTTAATGTTTCTCTAATGTTTCTTTAATGTTCCTTAATGTTCCTTCATGTTTCTCTAATGTTCCTCTAATGTTCCTTAATGTTCCTCTAATGTTCCTTCATGTGTCTCTAATGTTCCTCTAATGTTCCTTAATGTTTCTCCAATGTTCCTCTAATGTTCCTTAATGTTTCTCCAGTGTTCCTCTAATGTTCCTTCATGTTCCTCTAATGTTCCTCTAATGTTCCTTCATGTTTCTCTAATGTTCCTCTAATGTTCCTCTAATGTTCCTTCATGTTTCTCTAATGTTCCTTCATGTTCCTCTAATGTTCCTCTAATGTTCCTTCATGTTTCTCTAATGTTCCTCTAATGTTGCTTAATGTTCCCCTAATGTTCCTTCATGTTTCTCTAATGTTTCTCTAATGTTCCTCTAATGTTCTTTAATGTTTCTCTAATGTTCCTCTAATGTTCCTTCATGTTTCTCTAATGTTCCTCTAATGTTCCTCTGACATTTCCCTAACTTTCCTCTATCGTTTCTCTAATGTTCCTCTAACATTTCCCTAACTTTCCTCTATCGTTTCTCTAATGTTCCTTAAGTTTTCTCTAATGTTCCTCTAATGTTTTTCTAATGTTCCTTAATGTTTTTCTAATGTTCCTTCATGTTCCTCTAATGTTCCTTAATGTTCCTTAATGTTCCTCTAATGTTCCTTGATGTTCCTCCAATGTTCCTTAATGTTCCTCTAATGTTCCTTCATGTTTCTCTAACATTTCTCTAATGTTCCTTCATGTTTCTCTAACATTTCTCTAATGTTCCTTAATGTTCCTCTAATGTTCCTTCATGTTTCTCTAATGTTCCTCTAATGTTCCTTAATGTTTCTCTAATGTTTCTCTAATGTTCCTTAATGTTCCTCTAATGTTCCTTCATGTTTCTCTAATGTTCCTCTAATGTTCCTTAATGTTCCTCTAATGTCCCTCTAATGTTCCTTCATGTGTCTCTAATGTTCCTCTAATGTTCCTTAATGTTTCTCCAATGTTCCTCTAATGTTCCTTAATGTTTCTCTAATGTTCCTCTAATGTTCCTTCATGTTCCTCTAATGTTCCTCTAATGTTCCTTCATGTTTCTCTAATGTTCCTCTAATGTTCCTCTAATGTTCCTTCATGTTTCTCTAATGTTCCTTCATGTTCCTCTAATGTTCCTCTAATGTTCCTTCATGTTTCTCTAATGTTCCTCTAATGTTGCTTAATGTTCCTCTAATGTTCCTTCATGTTTCTCTAATGTTTCTCTAATGTTCCTCTAATGTTCTTTAATGTTTCTCTAATGTTCCTCTAATGTTCCTTCATGTTTCTCTAATGTTCCTCTAATGTTCCTCTGATGTTCCTTCATGTTTCTCTAATGTTCCTCTAATGTTCCTTCATGTTTCTCTAATGTTCCTTAATGTGTCTCTAATGTTCCTCTAATGTTCCTTAATGTGTCTCTAATGTTCCTCTAATGTTCCTTAATGTTTCTCTAATGTTCCTCTAATGTTCCTTCATGTTTCTCTAATGTTCCTTCATGTTTCTTTAATGTTCCCCTAATGTTCCTTAATGTTTCTCTAATGTTCCTCTAATGTTGCTTAATGTTCCTCTAATGTTCCTTAATGTTTCTCTAATGTTCCTCTAATGTTCCTTAATGTTTCTCTAATGTTCCTCTAATGTTCCTCTAATGTTCCTTAATGTTTCTCTAATGTTCCTCTAATGTTCCTTAATGTTCCTCTAATGTTCCTTAATGTTTCTCTAATGTTCCTCTAATGTTCCTTAATGTTCCTCTAATGTTCCTCTAATGTTCCTTCATGTTCCTCTAATGTTCCTTAATGTTTCTCTAATGTTCCTCTAATGTTGCTTAATGTTCCTCTAATGTTCCTTCATGTTTCTCTAATGTTCCTCTAATGTTCCTTAATGTTTCTCTAATGTTTCTCTAATGTTCCTTAATGTTTCTCTAATGTTCCTCTAATGTTCCTTAATGTTTCTCTAATGTTCCTCTAATGTTCCTTAATGTGTCTCTAATGTTCCTCTAATGTTCCTCTAATGTTCCTTAATGTTTCTCTAATGTTCCTTAATGTTTCTCTAATGTTCCTCTAATGTTCCTTAATGTTTCTCTAATGTTCCTCTAATGTTCCTTAATGTGTCTCTAATGTTCCTCTAATGTTCCTTAATGTTTCTCTAATGTTCCTCTAATGTTCCTTAATGTGTCTCTAATGTTCCTCTAATGTTCCTTCATGTTCCTCTAATGTTTCTCTAATGTTCCTCTAATGTTCCTTAATGTTTCTCTAATGTTCCTCTAATGTTCCTTCATGTTCCTCTAATGTTTCTCTAATGTTCCTCTAATGTTCCTTAATGTGTCTCTAATGTTCATCTAATGTTCCTTAATGTTTCTCTAATGTTCCTCTAATGTTCCTTAATGTGTCTCTAATGTTCCTCTAATGTTCCTTCATGTTCCTCTAATGTTTCTCTAATGTTCCTCTAATGTTCCTTAATGTTCCTTAATGTTCCTCTAATGTTCCTCTAATGTTCCTTCATGTTCCTCTAATGTTTCTCTAATGTTCCTCTAATGTTCCTTAATGTTTCTCTAATGTTCCTCTAATGTTCCTTAATGTTTCTCTAATGTTCCTCTAACGTTGCTCTCGTTGTGTTGTCATGACAGTGGAAGATGCTGACAATCAAACAGGAAGACTCAGAACACAAATACAGCTCCGCCCCCCTGGAGTGGGTCACCATGGAAACCAACATCGCATACTGGCTGCACTCCTCCAGCAATGTAACACACACACAGTCTCTCTTTCTCTCCCCCCCTTCAATCCTGTCCTCTGATTGGCTGTCTGTTTCAGGCTCAGATCCATCTGATTGGTAACCCTGTTTCGTGGGGCGTGGCCAACCTGAGCCTAGTGGCCTATCAGCTGCTGGCAGCCGTTTACCTGCTAAGGAGGAGGCGTGGCTTCAAAGACCTGTCTGACGGTACCTACGCGCGCGCGCGCTCACACACACACACACACACACAATCTAAATGTGTGTATGTCTTCAGGTGTGTGGCTTCAGTTCATCAGTCTGGGGTGTGTGTGTGTCGGTGGCTGGTTGGTGAACTTCATCCCGTTCCTCCTGATGGAGAAGACTCTCTTCCTGTATCACTACCTGCCAGCCCTGTGCTATCTGTATCTGCTGAGCCCCGCCCTGCTGGAGCACACACACACTCACCTGCTCAGGTATGCGCACACACGCACACACACACACACACACACACTGTACATGCTGTCTGACCAGTCAGTGGATGTTGATAAAAAATGTGTGTGTCTCTGCAGCAGAGCAACACACCGCCGGGCGCTGTGTGTGTGTGTGTTGGCCATGTTGTTGTCGGTCTACCTGTCGTATCGAACCTTCAGCCCTTTGACCTACGGCAGCCCCGAGCTGTCAGCCAATCAGCTGCAAGGACTCAAGTGGAGAGACTCCTGGGACATCCTATACCGCCGGCAGTAGATTAGGACCTGATGCTCCAGGACCTGACGCTCCAGGACCTGACGCTCCAGGACCTGACGCTCCAGGACCTGATGCTCCAGATGCTTCTGAAGCTTCAGGACCTGATGCTCCAGGACCTGATGCTCCAGATGCTTCTGAAGCTCCAGGACCTGATGCTCCAGGACCTGATGCTCCAGATGCTTCTGAAGCTCCAAGACCTGATGCTCCAGGACCTGATGCTCCAGGACCTGATGCTCCAGATGCTTCTGAAGCTCCAGGACCTGATGCTCCAGGACCTGATGCTCCAGATGCTTCTGAAGCTCCAGGACCTGATGCTCCAGGACCTGATGCTCCAGGACCTGATGCTCCAGGACCTGATGCTCCAGGACCTGATGCTCCAGATGCTTCTGAAGCTCCAGGACCTGATGCTCCAGGACCTGATGCTCCAGGACCTGATGCTCCAGATGCTTCTGAAGCTCCAGGACCTGATGCTCCTGTTTCCTGTTTCTGGACTGAATCTGTCAGGAAGAGGCACCTGAACACATCACCAGGTGCGTGCGTGCGTGCGTGCGTGTGTGTGTGTTTGAGGTCAGAGGTGAGGTCATGGTGAGTCAGATTCAGACAGGTGATTTTTGAGCACTCACAATGCAGTGCACACATGCATCATTTCCTGTTTGAACAGTAAAGAGGAAGCTGTGAGGACTTGTTGAAAGGAGTCCGCTGGGAAGCTCAGAGGAAATAAACACATTTAATGACAACATCTCTCTTTTATTTATTTTGAAGATTAGCCAGTTTTCACTCAGAAACTGGACCTGATCCTGAACCTGATCCTGAACCTGATCCTGGACCTGATCCTGGACCGTCAGCATCTTTCACTGCCATGACGACACAACGAGAGGAACATTAGAACAACATTTAGGTTTCAGTTCCTTTAGTCTGACATTCAATAAAGTTTAAAAACATTCAAGTTTTAAAAAATGATCCAGGACCTGATCCAAGTCGCTTAAGTTTGACTATCAGATGTTTTTGATCTGGTTCGTTCAGATTCAGCTGAATACTCTGTTCAGTCTAGAAGGTGGAAAATATTAGAAAGAATTGAGCTGGAAAATGTTTCTTTTATTTTATTCTACAAACAATGAAATGGACAATAATAATATTTAAGCGACAAGTTACTTACTGAACCTGAAGTGTTCCTTCAGGTTCAGTAAGTTAAATTTAAGGAAAATGGAAAGATCAGATGTCCAGGAAACAGTGATCTTAGCAGCATGGACAGACTTTAGGGGCTTCTTTCTGACTGGAGGGGCCTCACACAGAGGTCAATGTGACAAACCTTCCTGCTCAGTGTGAAGAACATCTACAGGACAGGAAAGAAGGTACAACATGTAAATTAACCCACGCGGTGTAGTGATCTTTTAATTTTAAAGAAACAAAAGGATTCAAAACACTGTCCAAAGATTTCTGCACAAAAGATGAGAAATCACAGTCCTCACTGAGACCAGGATGACTGTTTTAGTGATGGGCACCGATGGACTGATCTTTAGAATCGTTCATTAAAATGATTCGTTGAAAAGATTTGTTAAGTGAATCATCAGTTTTCAGCAGGAGCTTCATCCTTCGTCTTCATTCCTCTTTGTGTTGTACTGCAGAGTTTACCAAATATTGTAAATCAGGAAAGATGGGGAGATAAAAATAAATCAATAAACATCAGAGCTGTAGTAGGTGTAGCTGTGTTTCTTTAAAAAAAAACCAAATATTGCTTCAAATTGGCTGATATTAAATCCATTTTGCAGTCAGACATCATAGATGTGTATTAATGTAGGAAGCTCCATGGCCCTCTGTCACTGCCAATAATCCTGGTTTTTGTGAAACTAGATCTAGGGACTTTTTGTTGGATAATTAAGGACTTTCTTAGCTTGAGGAAACACCTAAGGCCATATTTTGATGTAAAACAACCGGCGGAACCAAGGTACGGAGCAACCGGAAATGAAATCGAAGGGAAGAAAATAAAGAACGGACATGTGCGGTTTGTTTTCCGTTAATTTTTTTTGACAACAGACCGTTTAAACTACATACAGTCGGTCCCGCTCACCGACAGAGAGGCACAACACGGGTCCGTTCACGAGGAACGTTCAAACCGGAACACTTTGTGCAGTGCGGTGAAAAAGCTGTCCCGCCGCACAGCCTGCTGGGTAATATGTTGACGACACTGCTACGTTGATTGGAAGTCCGCGGCGCGAAGAGCCAGGAAGTAAAGACAATAAAGAGCAAATAGAGACAAAGTTTATCTTCAATGACTTTAACGAAGAAGCGGAGATAAAAGAGATGGAAGCTTCTGGAGGTTAGTGCTGCTAGCTGCTAATGGTTGCAGCTAATGTTAGCATCCACCATCCTCAGCAATACTGCTGGCTGCTACTTTCACCGCAGTAGTACTACTGATACCAGGGTATTTGAGGTTTAAATAAACTGGATTTTGTAATATTTATATTCAAGCTCTCTTGAAAATCTATGGCGAGTCTACCCTGTTTCTGATGTACTTTTGTGTTTCTACTGTGTCTCTGTTGTATTTCTACCCTGTTTCTGATGTACTTTTGTGTTTCTACCGTGTCTCTGTTGTATTTCTACCCTGTTTCTGATGTACTTTTGTGTTTCTACTGTGTCTCTGTTGTATTTCTACCCTGTTTCTGATGTACTTTTGTATTTCTACTGTGTCTCTGTTGTATCTCTGCTCTGTTTCTGATGTACTTTTGTGTTTCTACCGTGTCTCTGTTGTATTTCTACCCTGTTTCTGATGTACTTTTGTGTTTCTACTGTGTCTCTGTTGTATTTCTACCCTGTTTCTGATGTACTTTTGTGTTTCTACCGTGTCTCTGTTGTATTTCTACCCTGTTTCTGATGTACTTTTGTGTTTCTACTGTGTCTCTGTTGTATTTCTACCCTGTTTCTGATGTACTTTTGTGTTTCTACCGTGTCTCTGTTGTATTTCTACCCTGTTTCTGATGTACTTTTGTATTTCTACTGTGTCTCTGTTGTATCTCTGCTCTGTTTCTGATGTACTTTTGTGTTTCTACCGTGTCTCTGTTGTATTTCTACTGTATCTCTGTTGTATTTCTAGTGTGTCTCTGTTGTATTTTTACCGTGTCTCTGTTGTATTTCTACTGTATCTCTGTTGTATTTCTAGTGTGTCTCTGTTGTATTTTTACCGTGTCTCTGTTGTATTTCTACTGTATCTCTGTTGTATTTCTACTGTGTCTCTGTTGTATTTTTACCGTGTCTCTGTTGTATTTCTACTGTATCTCTGTTGTATTTCTACTGTATCTCTGTTGTATTTCTACCCTGTTTCTGATGTACTTTTGTGTTTCTACTGTGTCTCTGTTGTATTTCTACTGTATCTCTGTTGTATTTCTACCCTGTTTCTGATGTACTTTTGTGTTTCTACTGTGTCTCTGTTGTATTTCTACTGTATCTCTGTTGTATCTCTGCTCTGTTTCTGATGTACTTTTGTGTTTCTACCGTGTCTCTGTTGTATTTCTACTGTATCTCTGTTGTATTTCTACCGTGTCTCTGTTGTATTTCTACTGTATCTCTGTTGTATTTCTACTGTGTCTCTGTTGTATTTCTACCGTGTCTCTGTTGTGTTTCCGCTCTGTTTCTGATGTACTTTTGTGTTTCTACCGTGTCTCTGTTGTATTTCTACTGTATCTCTGTTGTATTTCTACTGTGTCTCTGTTGTATTTCTACTGTGTCTCTGTTGTATTTCTACCGTGTCTCTGTTGTGTTTCCGCTCTGTTTCTGATGTACTTTTGTGTTTCTACCGTGTCTCTGTTGTATTTCTACTGTATCTCTGTTGTATTTCTAGTGTGTCTCTGTTGTATTTTTACCGTGTCTCTGTTGTATTTTTACCGTGTCTCTGTTGTATTTCTACTGTATCTCTGTTGTATTTCTACTGTGTCTCTGTTGTATTTTTACCGTGTCTCTGTTGTATTTCTACTGTATCTCTGTTGTATTTCTACTGTGTCTCTGTTGTATTTTTACCGTGTCTCTGTTGTATTTCTACTGTATCTCTGTTGTATTTCTACCGTGTCTCTGTTGTGTTTCCGCTCTGTTTCTGATGTACTTTTGTGTTTCTACCGTGTCTCTGTTGTATTTCTACTGTATCTCTGTTGTATTTCTACTGTATCTCTGTTGTATTTCTACCGTGTCTCTGTTGTGTTTCCGCTCTGTTTCTGATGTACTTTTGTGTTTCTACCGTGTCTCTGTTGTATTTCTACTGTATCTCTGTTGTATTTCTACCGTGTCTCTGTTGTATTTCTACTGTATCTCTGTTGTATTTCTACTGTGTCTCTGTTGTATTTCTACCGTGTCTCTGTTGTGTTTCCGCTCTGTTTCTGATGTACTTTTGTGTTTCTACCGTGTCTCTGTTGTATTTCTAGTGTGTCTCTGTTGTATTTCTACTGTATCTCTGTTGTATTTCTACCGTGTCTCTGTTGTATTTCTACTGTATCTCTGTTGTATTTCTACCGTGTCTCTGTTGTATTTTTACCGTGTCTCTGTTGTATTTCTACTGTATCTCTGTTGTATTTCTACTGTATCTCTGTTGTATTTCTACCGTGTCTCTGTTGTGTTTCCGCTCTGTTTCTGATGTACTTTTGTGTTTCTACCGTGTCTCTGTTGTATTTCTGCTGTATCTCTGTTGTATTTCTACTGTATCTCTGTTGTATTTCTACCGTGTCTCTGTTGTATTTCTACTGTATCTCTGTTGTATTTCTACCGTGTCTCTGTTGTATTTCTACTGTGTCTCTGTTGTATTTCTACTGTGTCTCTGTTGTATTTCTACCGTGTCTCTGTTGTGTTTCCGCTCTGTTTCTGATGTACTTTTGTGTTTGCACCGTGTCTCTGTGGGGGGCGAAGAGTTAAATGAAAGACTGCAGGGACTATTTTCAGTGGTGGATTAATTTATTTGTGTGTGTGTGTGTGTGTGTGTGTGTGTGTGTGTGTAGACCTGTCTGTCTCTCTGTCAGCAGAGAGAGACAGGATCCAGCGACAGGTGGAGGAGCTGGAACAGAGTCTGTTGGCAACAAACCCTGAGCTGGTGCTGCTGAGCAGTGAGACAGGTACCCCCCCTCTCTTTTCCTGTCTGTCTCTCTTCCTGTCTTCTCTGTCTCTCCTCCTGTCTGTCTGTCTGTCTCTCTCTCCTCCTGTCTGTCTCTCTTCCTCTCTCTCTCTCTCTCTCTCTCTCTCTGTCTCTCTCTCTCCCTCTCTTCCTGTCTCTCTCTCCTTCTCTTCCTGTCTCTCTCTCTCCCTCTCTCTTCCTGTCTGTCTCTCTCTCTCGCTCTCTCTCTCTCCCTCTCTTCCTGTCTCTCTCTTTCTCTCTCTCTTCCTGTCTCTCTCTCTCTCCTCCTGTCTCTCTCTCTCTCTCCTTCTCTTCCTGTCTCTCTCTCCCTCTCTTCCTGTCTCTCTCTCTCTCCCTCTCTTCCTGTCTCTCTCTCTCTCTCTCTCCTCCTGTCTCTCTCTCTCTCTCCTCCTGTCTCTCTCTCTCTCTCTCCCTCTCTTCCTGTCTCTCTCTCCCTCCCACTCTTCCTGTCTCTCTCTCTCTCCTCCTGTCTCTCTCTCTCTCTCTCTCTCTCTCTCTCCCTCTCCTCCTGTCTCTCTCTCTCTCTCTCTCCCTCTCTTCCTGTCTCTCTCTCTCTCTCTCTCTTCCTGTCTCTCTCTCTCTCCTCCTGTCTGTCTCTCTAACAGTTGTCTGTCTCTCTCTCTCTCTCTCCCTCTCCTCCTGTCTCTCTCTCTCTCCCTCTCCTCCTGTCTCTCTCTCTCTCCCTCTCTTCCTGTCTCTCTCTCTCCCTCTCTTCCTATCTCTCTCTCTCTCTCCCACTCTTCCTGTCTCTCTCTCTCTTCCTGTCTGTCTGTCTCTCTCTCTCTCTCTCTCTTCCTGTCTGTCTGTCTCTCTCTCTCTCTCTCTCTTCCTGTCTCTCTCTCTCTCTCCCACTCTTCCTGTCTCTCTCTCTCTTCCTGTCTGTCTCTCTCTCTCTCCCTCTCTTCCTGTCTCTCTCTCTCTCTCCCACTCTTCCTGTCTCTCTCTCTCTCCTCCTGTCTCTCTCTCTCTCTCCCTCTCTTCCTGTCTCTCTCTCTCCCTCTCTTCCTATCTCTCTCTCTCTCTCCCACTCTTCCTGTCTCTCTCTCTCTTCCTGTCTGTCTGTCTCTCTCTCCCTCTCTTCCTGTCTCTCTCTCTCTCTTCCTGTCTGTCTGTCTCTCTCTCTCTCTCCCTCTCTTCCTGTCTCTCTCTCTCTTCCTGTCTGTCTGTCTCTCTCTCTCTCCCTCTCTTCCTGTCTCTCTCTCTCTCTTCCTGTCTGTCTGTCTCTCTCTCTCTCCCTCTCTTCCTGTCTCTCTCTCTCTCTCCCCCACTCTTCCTGTCTCTCTCCCTCTCTTCCTGTCTCTCTCTCTCCCACTCTTCCTGTCTCTCTCTCTCTCTCTCGGTGTCTGTCTCTCTCTCTCCTCCTGTCTCTCTCTCTCTCCCTCTCTTCCTGTCTCTCTCTCTCTCTCTTCCTGTCTGTCTGTCTCTCTCTCTCCCTCTCTTCCTGTCTCTCTCTCTCTCTCACACACTCTTACTGTCTCTCTCCCTCTCTACCTGTCTCACTCTCTCTCCCACTCTTCCTGTCTCTCTCTCTCTTCCTGTCTGTCTGTCTCTCTCTCTCTCCTCCTGTCTCTCTCTCTCTCCCTCTCTTCCTGTCTCTCTCTCTCTCTCCCTCTCTTCCTGTCTCTCTCTCTCTCTCTTCCTGTCTGTCTGTCTCTCTCTCTCTCCCTCTCTTCCTGTCTGTCTCTCTCTCTTCCTGTCTGTCTGTCTCTCTCTCTCTCTCTCTCCTCCTGTCTCTCTCTCTCTCCCTCTCTTCCTGTCTCTCTCTCTCTCTCTTCCTGTCTGTCTCTCTCTCTCTCCCTCTCTTCCTGTCTCTCTCTCTCTCTCCCACTCTTCCTGTCTCTCTCTCTCTCCTCCTGTCTCTCTCTCTCTCCCTCTCTTCCTGTCTCTCTCTCTCCCTCTCTTCCTATTTCTCTCTCTCTCTCCCACTCTTCCTGTCTCTCTCTCTCTTCCTGTCTGTCTGTCTCTCTCTCCCTCTCTTCCTGTCTCTCTCTCTCTTCCTGTCTGTCTGTCTCTCTCTCTCTCTCCCTCTCTTCCTGTCTCTCTCTCTCTCTTCCTGTCTGTCTGTCTCTCTCTCTCTCCCTCTCTTCCTGTCTCTCTCTCTCTCTTCCTGTCTGTCTGTCTCTCTCTCTCTCCCTCTCTTCCTGTCTCTCTCTCTCTCTCCCCCACTCTTCCTGTCTCTCTCCCTCTCTTCCTGTCTCTCTCTCTCTCCCACTCTTCCTGTCTCTCTCTCTTCCTGTCTGTCTGTCTCTCTCTCTCAAACTCTCTCTCTCTCTCTCACTCTCTACCTCTCTCTCTCTCTCTCCCTGTCTGTCTGTCTCTCTCTCTCTCCCTCTCTTCCTGTCTCTCTCTCTCTCTCCCACTCTTCCTGTCTCTCTCACTCTCAACCTGTCTCTCACTCTCTCCCACTCTTCCTGTCTCTCTCTCTCTTCCTGTCTGTCTGTCTCTCTCTCTCTCTGTCTCTCTCTCTCTCCCTCTCTCCCTGTCTCTCTCTCTCTCTCCCTCTCTTCCTGTCTCTCTCTCTCTCTTCCTGTCTGTCTGTCTCTCTCTCTCTCTCTCTCTCTTCCTGTCTCTCTCTCTCTCCTCCTGTCTCTCTCTCTCTCCCTCTCTTCCTGTCTCTCTCTCTCTCTTCCTGTCTGTCTGTCTCTCTCTCTCTCTCCCTCTCTTCCTGTCTCTCTCTCTCTCTCTTCCTGTCTGTCTGTCTCTCTCTCTCTCCCTCTCTTCCTGTCTCTCTCTCTCTCTCCCTCTCTTCCTGTCTCTCTCTCTCTCCTCCTGTCTCTCTCTCTCTCCCTCTCTTCCTGTCTCTCTCTCTCCCTCTCTTCCTATTTCTCTCTCTCTCTCCCACTCTTCCTGTCTCTCTCTCTTCCTGTCTGTCTGTCTCTCTCTCCCTCTCTTCCTGTCTCTCTCTCTCTCTTCCTGTCTGTCTGTCTCTCTCTCTCTCTCCCTCTCTTCCTGTCTCTCTCTCTCTCTTCCTGTCTGTCTGTCTCTCTCTCTCTCCCTCTCTTCCTGTCTCTCTCTCTCTCTTCCTGTCTGTCTGTCTCTCTCTCTCTCACTCTCTTCCTGTCTCTCTCTCTCTCCCCCACTCTTCCTGTCTCTCTCCCTCTCTTCCTGTCTCTCTCTCTCTCCCACTCTTCCTGTCTCTCTCTCTCTTCCTGTCTGTCTGTCTCTCTCTCTCTCCTCCTGTCTCTCTCTCTCTCTCCCTCTCTTCCTGTCTCTCTCTCTCTCTTCCTGTCTGTCTGTCTCTCTCTCTCTCCCTCTCTTCCTGTCTCTCTCTCTCTCTCCCCCACTCTTCCTGTCTCTCTCCCTCTCTTCCTGTCTCTCTCTCTCTCCCACTCTTCCTGTCTCTCTCTCTCTTCCTGTCTGTCTGTCTCTCTCTCTCTCCTCCTGTCTCTCTCTCTCTCCCTCTCTTCCTGTCTCTCTCTCTCTCTCCCTCTCTTCCTGTCTCTCTCTCTCTCTCTCTTCCTGTCTGTCTGTCTCTCTCTCTCTCCCTCTCTTCCTGTCTGTCTCTCTCTCTTCCTGTCTGTCTGTCTCTCTCTCTCTCTCTCTCTTCCTGTCTCTCTCTCTCTCCCTCTCTTCCTGTCTCTCTCTCTCTCTTCCTGTCTGTCTGTCTCTCTCTCTCTCCCTCTCTTCCTGTCTCTCTCTCTCTCTTCCTGTCTGTCTCTCTCTCTCTCCCTCTCTTCCTGTCTCTCTCTCTCTCTTCCTGTCTGTCTCTCTCTCTCTCCCTCTCTTCCTGTCTCTCTCTCTCTCCCTCTCTTCCTGTCTCTCTCTCTCTCCCTGTCTGTCTGTCTCTCTCTCTCTCCCTCTCTTCCTGTCTCTCTCTCTCTCTTCCTGTCTGTCTGTCTCTCTCTCTCTCCCACTCTTCCTGTCTCTCTCTCTCTCCTCCTGTCTCTCTCTCTCTCCCTCTCTTCCTGTCTCTCTCTCTCCCTCTCTTCCTATCTCTCTCTCTCTCTCCCACTCTTCCTGTCTCTCTCTCTCTCCCTCTCTTCCTGTCTCTCTCTCTCTCTTCCTGTCTGTCTGTCTCTCTCTCTCTCTCTCTCTTCCTGTCTCTCTCTCTCTCTCTCTCCCTCTCTTCCTGTCTCTCTCTCTCTCTCTCTCTTCCTGTCTGTCTGTCTCTCTCTCTCTCTCTCTCTTCCTGTCTCTCTCTCTCTCTCTCCCTCTCTTCCTGTCTCTCTCTCTCTCTCTCTCTCTCTCTCTCTCTCTCCCTCTCTCTCTCTCTCTCTCTCTCTCTCTCTCTTCCTGTCTCTCTCTCTCTCCTCCTGTCTCTCTCTCTCTCTCCTTCTCTTCCTGTCTGTCTCTCTCTCTCTCCCTCTCTTCCTGTCTCTCTCTCTCTCTCCCACTCTTCCTGTCTCTCTCTCTCTCTCCTCCTGTCTGTCTGTCTCTCTCTCTCTCTCTCTCTTCCTGTCTCTCTCTCTCTCTCTCTCTCTTCCTGTCTGTCTGTCTCTCTCTCTCTCTCTCTCTTCCTGTCTCTCTCTCTCTCTCTCTCCCTCTCTTCCTGTCTCTCTCTCTCTCTTCCTGTCTGTCTGTCTCTCTCTCTCTCTCCCACTCTTCCTGTCTCTCTCTCTCTCTCCTCCTGTCTGTCTCTCTAACAGTTGTGTCTGTCTCTGGTCAGGTGATGAATCAGATGGTGATGACTCAGAGGAGGAGGTGGAACAGGTAACACATCTCATCATCATCACTCTTCGTCTGTAGTGCTGGTTCTGGATTCACATCAGGAGTTAAACTTTAGCACCACAATAATAATAATGATGACAATGGTAATAATAATAATGATTATTATGGTATTTAATGACAGTAATCTATCTCTCAGTTTTAACACTGTGTTCAGTCTGCAGCAGGTCTCTTGGCTCAGAGAGAGAAGATCCAGAATGAGATCCAGAACCTGGAGAATGTCCTGGGTCCACACAGTGTGTCAGGTACCTGTTTTTCTGTCTTGGCGCTTTTCCACTACACAGTAACGGCACGGTACGGCCCAGTTTTGGTGCTTTTCCATTACAACTGAGTTCCTCCTCGGCGTGGGCGGAGTCATCATACAGCAGTGCGAACCTGCTGTAACTTAATTTGCATGCGACAGAAAACCGGGAAGAAGAAGAAGAACAACACAAACAATGGAGGACAAGGAAGCAGTCATGTATTTGTTGCTCACTCTGTGACTTTTTGTTACGCACAAAGTGAAAGAAAAGAGACAGAGAAGACTCCAGGAAGTGTAACAATAATGAAGCAGTTGTGTTTGGTTTTTACAGTCCAATCAGACGTTCCGCATCCAATGACGCTTCCGATGACGACACTCGTTGGCCAATCAGTGGAAGGCAGTCGGCTGACGTCGTGTTTTAGTATCGCTTCGGCTCACTTGGAACCAGGGCTGAGGAGGTATGAAGAAAGTACCAGGTACCAGTGCGAGTGGAAAAGCGCCACAACTGTGTAGAGCCGTGCCGTGCCGTGCCGTACCGTGCCGTACCGCGCCTGTGGAAAAGCGCCAACGGTCTGTCTGTCTCCATTCATGGTGATTCTCATTATTCTTGTCTGCTCCTCTTTTAGATGACAGCAGCAGCAGCGAGGAGGTCAGTAACATCATTCCACATGAGGTCAACATTAGTATTATTATTAGTAGTAATATTTATTTATTGTGAGATAACGATTTACAAATGTGGATCTTAATCTTTGGGTGTGTAATCAGATTTGTAATTGTGTAAAGGAAATCTGTGAGTGTGTGCATCGATCAACAGATGAAACTGTAACTGCAGACTGTTAACAGGTATTTTACTGCCAGGGTGTTAAACACAGAGCCTCTGTTGACTGTTATTCTGCAGGAGACTTAAAAGTGTGTGCTATACAGCTACAGACCAGCAGGTGGTGCTAGCACCCAGTGGTCTCTGACGTCCAGCTGGACAGAAATTATTCAGTGATCAGAGCCCAATTAAAGTACATTTACAAATGAGTCAGTGTCTTATTACCTCTGTCTGTCTGTCCAGAGTGAGCTGGGTCTGTCTCCATCAGCAGACTCATGTCTTCAGATGAACCTCGTCTACCAGCAAGTGGTCCAAGAGACCCTGGACCAGCTGGAGACGCTACTGACACAAAACCACAGACAGCAGGTCAGTGCCGAGACTAGGGCTGGGACGATACTGTGATGCCTACTGCGGTGTTGAGCTCATTACCGTCATCACCGCAATATATCAAATACTGAAAGAGATTATCCCTACATATTTGCTGTTGAAAGTTACAGGACTGTACATTGTGATTGATATGAAATATAAATAGTAATATTTAAATAGTAAACAAAACTTTTTACACTGCAGCTCGGCAGCGGGTCAGTCCATTAACTCTGGGGGTGTTTTGTTTTCCTGTTATAAGTTTTTTGAGGTTTCAGTGCTTCTCGTGATTAAACTGAATATATTCACACATTATACACAGTCATAAAACACAGAAGCATTGCATAAACAGTCAGAGTTCAGTTTCAATAGTCAGTGCTTTTAGCAGACACACCCCTCTTATGTAGTACTGTCCATAGCTGTTTATCTGTCGAATTGATTTTATTCAACAATAGTCGATACCGTGGTAAACCGCCACACCGCATTGCTTGGGTACTTTATCACCGCGGTAATAAAAATCCATACCGCCACAGCCCTAACCGAGACATTGAACCACAGACAGCAGGTCAGTACTGACTCTATCCTGTGTCTTCCTGCAGAAGGAGCTGGTGACTCAGCTGTCTGGACCAATCAAAGAGCCTCCCAGGGAACGTCCCGCCCCTTCCTCCTGCCAGCTGCCAATCAACATGTACCTGGGCCGCTTCCTGAAACCATACTTCAAGGACAAACTGACAGGACTGGTGAGACAGACAGACAGACAGACAGCCTCCCTGGTGACAGCTGACTAATGAGATGCTGTCTTTGTTCCAGGGTCCTCCAGCCAATCAGGAGACAAAAGAGAAGTCCAGCAGGATGACTGGTTGCCTTGACGACAACAAACTGAAAATCAAACGATGTAAGAAAGGAAAAAAAATCTATAGAAGCTCTAAACTCTATTAATTCAAGAGGAAGTCGTAAGAACATCAACATGTCTCTCTCTCTCTGCCTGTCATCATCATATTTGCTGTAATGGCATGAATGTTACGTTTCTCTCTGTCTCTCTCTCTACACCTCTCTGTCTCTCTACCTGTCTCTTTCTCTATCTCTCTCTCTCTCCTTCTCTCTCTCTTTCTCTCTCTCTCTTTCTCTCTCTCTATCTCTCTCTCCCTCTCTCTCCTTCTCTCTCTCTCTTTCCTCTCTCTCTCCTTCTCTCTCTCTTTCCTCTCGCTCCTTCTCTGTCTCTCTCTCTCTTTCCTCTCTCTCCTTCTCTCTCTCTTTCTCTCTCTCTCTTTCCTCTCTCCTTCTCTCTCTCTCTTTCCTCTCTCTCTCTTTCCTCTCTCTCCTTCTCTGTCTCTCTTTCCTCTCTCCTTCTCTCTTTCCTCTCTCTCCTTCTCTGTCTCTCTCTCTCTTTCCTCTCTCTCCTTCTCTGTCTCTCTCTCTTTCCTCTCTCCTTCTCTCTTTCCTCTCTCTCCTTCTCTGTCTCTCTCTCTCTTTCCTCTCTCTCCTTCTCTGTCTCTCTTTCTCTCTCTCTCTTTCCTATCTCCTCTCTCTCTCTCCTTCTCTCTCTCTTTCTCTCTCTCTCTTTCTCTCTATCTCTCTCTCCCTCTCTCTCCTTCTCTCTCCCTCTCTCTCTCTCTCCTTCCCTCTCTCTTTCTCTCTTTCCTCTCTCTCCTTCTCTGTCTCTCTCTCTTTCCTCTCTCCTTCCCTCTCTCTTTCTCTCTCTCTTTCTCTCTCTATCTCTCTCTCTTGCCTCTCTCTCCTTCTCTGTCTCTCTCTCTTTCCTCTCTCCTTCTCTCTTTCCTCTCTCTCCTTCTCTGTCTCTCTCTCTCTTTCCTCTCTCTCCTTCTCTGTCTCTCTCTCTTTCCTCTCTCTCCTTCTCTGTCTCTCTCTCTCTTTCCTCTCTCTCCTTCTCTGTCTCTCTCTCTTTCCTCTCTCCTTCTCTCTTTCCTCTCTCTCTCTCTCTCTCTCTCTCTCTCTCCTCTGTTTCCGGTTCCGGTGAGCGTGAGTGTGAGCGGTAGTGTGAGTGGTGGAAGTGTGAGTGGCGCGGAGCTTTGAATGGTTTCTGCCGCAATTCTTGGGATTTCTACTGTGCTTATTCACTTGTGCATGATCAGGTGAGGTCTTTTAATTGTTTTCTCGTTGTTTGCCGACTGTCAGAGGTTCTGTCTGCTGGTCTCTGGTCGTTTTCGGGAGGCATGGCGTCCTCCGAGACGCCACCTCCGTCTATCCGGCAGGGAGTACGGATCGTCCCTCCGGATAGTTCGGTGAGTGTGGAGGAGGTTCTGCTGGCTGTGGGGGAGCAGGTCGGCCATGACCAGCTGAGCTTCGCCTCCAGGATGAACAAAGCTGTGGTAGTGTTCTTAAAATCAGAGCCGCTGGTCTATCAGCTGATAGGAAGCGGGGTGTTCATTCGGGACCTGTATGTGCAGGTGTCCCCGCTGTCAGCTCCTTCCACGAGGATCACCGTATCCGGGGTTCCTCCATTTATTTCTAACGAGCTGCTGGAAAACGAGCTCCGCAGATTCGGAAAGTTTGCAAGTGGTTTTAAAAATGTAAGTTTGGGATGCAAAGATCCCAAACTTAAACATGTTCAGTCCCTGAGGAGACAGGTATTCATGTTTTTAGACTCTCCTTCTCAGACCCTGGAGGTGTCATTCAGAGTCAGGCACGGTGAGGGCTCGTACATGGTTTATGCCAGCTCAGGACAGATGAAATGTTTTGAATGCGGTGATGTCGGACACAAGCGGTTTGCGTGTCCTCACAAGCAGCAGCAGGCTGCAACCTCAGCTGGTGTGCCGAGTGGCTCCGCTCCAGCGGCTGCTGCTGCGCCCGATCGGGATGCCGCGGCCGGCGAATCCGTGGCCGAATCCAATGGTGAACCTGCTGGTGAGCCTGACGGTGAACCTGCTGGTGAACCTGACGGGGAACCTGCTGGTGAACCCGACGGTGAGCCTGACGGGGAACCTGCGGCTGCCAGCGTGGAGGTGCATCGCGGTGGTGAGAAAGGTGGGGAGGGGCGGTGCCAGACTGTGGAGCAGCAGACTGAAGCTGCTGAGAAAAATAACTGTCAGACTGAACTTCCACTGTCTGCAGCTTCCTCTGCTGCTGCTGTGTCCACCAGTCAGACAGAGGGACAGACTGTGTCTAACAGTCAGGTGTCCTGCTGTGAGGACGACATGGAGTTTGACTCAGAGTCAGATAGTGTATCTGTGGGTGAAAGCTGCAGCAGAACTACTGATCTGTATCCTCTGGAGGAAATTAACAACTTCCTGGATGAGACTTATAAAAAGTCTGTTAAAGTCACTGATTATTTTGAAGACACTGATAAATTCATCAGATCAGTGAATGCTCTGAAAAAGCTGGTTGGTGTTGACTTGTTAGATGAGAGGAAACGATTCAGACTTAAAAAGCACATTACTGTTCTGAGGAAGGAGGCGATGAGAAAAAATGTTAAAAGGTCAAGAAGATTAACTGATCATGTCTAGTACAGTGTTTTCCCCTCTTTACTGTTCTTTTCTTGTTTCTGTTCTGTTTCTCCTCTCTAACCTTTTCATGAGGAGTCTAAAAGTGGGGTCCCTAAATATTAATGGTGGCAGAGATCAACAAAAAAGGGCTCTGATCTCTGAGGTCGCTGCTCAGAAGCAGGTGGATGTGGTGTTCCTGCAGGAGACACACACCCTCCCATCTGATGAGGTGGACTGGGGCTTATGGTGGCAGGGGTCCTGTGTCCTCAGCCATGGCACTAACGTCAGTGCAGGAGTAGCTGTGCTGTTCAGAGCTGCTGCTCAGGTGACGGTTTTATCCTCCACTGAGGTGGTGAAGGGCCGGCTGCTGATCGTCAAAGCACAAATTCAAGACTCTGTGTTCTGCTTTGTGAACATTTATGCCCCAAACCAAGGAGCAGAAAGAGTAGCCTTTTTCACCCTGCTACAAAAGGAACTCTACACCTTCCAGCAGGACCAGCTAATTATTGGAGGAGATTTTAACTGCACACTGGACTTCACTGTGGACCGGACAAGTGGGGAACCCCATCCACAGTCAGCTCAGGCCTTGAACAGAGTCATCACACACCTGGACCTTTTAGACACCTGGAGGGTTAAACATCCACACACTAGACAGTACACTTGGGTGAGGGTCACTAACAACTGGGTCAGTGCAGCGAGGTTAGACAGGATTTACATTTCAAAAACACTCAGCACTAGATTAACACAGAGCACCATTTATCCAGTAGGTTTCACTGATCACCATTTTGTCACGATAGAGTTAGTCATCACACCGGGTGAAAGGGTCAAGTCATACTGGCTTTTTAACAACAGACTCCTGCAGGACAGAATTTTCTGCCAGTACTTTGAGGCCTTCTGGCAGCAGTGGAGGGCCAGAAAAACTGATTTTAATTCTTTAAAGCTGTGGTGGGAGATGGGGAAGGTGCAGATCCGTTGCTTCTGCCAGCAGTACACTTCCCACTCCACAGCTAGAGTCAAAACTGCAATACACGAGCTAGAGGCTAGAATCAGGGACACTGAGGAGGAGTTACATGGGCACCCAGATCCTGTTAGGAGTCACCAGCTGCAGGAGAAGAGGCTGGAGCTGAGCTCCTTCCTGCAGGAGCGAGTGAAGGGAGCTTTGGTCAGGTCTCGTTTCCTCCAGCTGAAGGACATGGACGCCCCCAGCTCCTTCTTTTTCAACTTGGAGAGGACGACGGCCCAGAGGAAGCAGATGACCTGTCTTCAGCTCTCTGGAGGCAAAGTGACCACCAACCCGGGCGAGATGAGGAACCATGCTGTGGAGTTCTACGCTGGGCTCTTCAAGGCGGAGCCATGCAGCATGGAGGGTCGCCAGGAGCTCCTGGAGGGGCTTCCTCAGCTGAGCCAGGAGGAGAAAGGGGCTCTGGATGAGGAGCTGACGCTGGAGGAGCTGACGGCAGCTGTCCACCAGATGGCAGCAGGACGGGCCCCTGGGATCGATGGGCTTCCTGTGGACTTTTTCAAACGGTTCTGGAACACCCTTGGACCTGACCTTCACAGTGTTTTTATGGACTGTTTTAAAACTGGATCTCTTCCTGTCTCCTGTCAAAGGGCAGTGCTTTCGCTGCTGCCCAAAAAAGGAGATCTGGCTCTGCTCAAGAACTGGAGGCCTGTCTCCCTCCTCTGTGCGGATTATAAGATCCTTTCCAGAGCCCTATCTAATAGGCTGAAGGACATACTGGAACTGATCATTCATTCAGACCAGACTTATTGTGTCCCTGACAGGACCATTATGGACAACATCTTCTTGATGAGAGATGTTATTGATGTGTGTAGGTCTGAGAGTGTGAAAATTGGTATTGTCTCTCTGGACCAGGAGAAAGCTTTTGACAGGGTGGATCACTCCTATTTGTTTTCTGCACTTAGAGGTTTTGGTATTGGTGATGGGTTTTTGTCTTGGGTTCGTTTATTGTATAGTGGCGCACAGTGTTTGGTGAAGATGGGGGCAGGGCTGAGTCGGCCGATTCCTGTACAGCGAGGGATCAGGCAGGGCTGCCCTATCTCGGGGCAGCTGTACAGCCTGGCCATAGAGCCCTTGCTGTGCAGGCTGAGGGGTCGACTCAGCGGCATTTCACTGCCGGGGTCCTGTGGCCTTGAACGTCCTCCTACTGTCTCTGCTTATGCAGATGATATTAACGTTTTTATCTCCAGTCAGGGGGACGTTCAATGTCTGCAGGACACCCTGTCACTGTATGAGAGGGCTTCTTCTGCACGGGTGAACTGGGCTAAGAGTGAGGGTTTGTTGGTGGGGCAGTGGAGGGATCAGGCAGTGCCCAGTCTGCCAGGGGGGTTGGAATGGGGCAGGGAGGGGCTGAAGGTCCTGGGGGTGTTTCTGGGGTCGGAGGGCTTCCAGAAGAAGAACTGGGAGGGAGTGAAGGAGAAAGTGTGTGCCCGGTTATCAAAATGGAAATGGTTGCTACCCCAGTTGTCATATAGGGGAAGAGTCCTGGTCTCCAATAACTTGGTCGCCTCGACTCTCTGGCACAAACTGGTCGCTCTAACGCCACCTAGAGGTCTGGTGGAGGATATTCAGAGAGCCATCTTGGATTTTTACTGGTCTGGACGGCACTGGATCCGGGCAGCAGGACTTTACCTGCCTGTGGATGAAGGGGGACAGGGACTGGTGGATATTCAGTCCAAAATCGCCTCCTTCAGACTCCGGACTGCTCAAAGACTGCTTTACAGCTGTGGCCCAACCTGGCTCAGCACAGCTGGAATGCTGCTGAGGAGAGCTGGACGTTTGGAATATGATAAGCAGCTGTTCCTCCTGCAGTCTGAGGACATGGACCTTTCTGGGCTGACACCTTTTTATAGCTCTGTCCTGCAGGCTTGGCAGGTTTTAAACAGCACCAGGACCACTGAGAAGACACCAGGCATGTGGCTGTTTGAGGAACCTTTGTTTTTTAACAACTTTTTAAAGACTCAAACGCTGCAGTCTGCCAGCCTGAGAGCCAAACTCAGAGAAGCCGGCTGCACCAAGCTGGGCCACTTGATGAGGATGACAGCAACATCTGTGGATGCCCTGAGAGACACTAGCAGCATCACCTCCATCAGACTGATTAACAGGGTGGTGCAGGAGGTCCGTGCTGCCCTGCCGCAACACCTCAGATCCTTCGTTGAGGATCAGACTCTGTGTGAGCAGTGGAGTGGGGAGGCTGAGTACAGCTTCCCCTCTCTGGTAATCACACCAGCTGTGGGTGGGTGGCAGGAGGGAGGAGGCCAGCTGCTGTCCTTCACCACACCACACCTGGACAAGTTTCAGACTGCAGGAAAAAAGGAGCTCTATCGGACCTGTGTCAAGGTTTTGAACCTGAGGACATTAGAGAATATGAGAGAGTCGAGGTGGACTGAGTTCATTGGTCCAGGTTCTTCCCGAAAGGCAGCTGGCGGTCCCTGTACAAGCTGCCCATTGAGAAGAGGACAGCAGACCTCCAGTGGAGGGTTGTACATGGTGCAATAGCCACAAACAGGTACAAGGCACACCTTGATCCGGAGCTGGGGAGGGGTGTGGGTTCTGTGCCCAGGTAGAAACCCTGGAGCATTTGTTTGTATTGTGTCCCAGACTGACTGCATTATTTGACCTCCTTAAAGGATGGTTCCAGGGCTTGGGGGAGGGGTTTTCTTTTCAGTTGTTTATATTTGGCCCAAAGTACACTGTCAAAAAGAAAACTGTACATACATTGATAAACTTCTTGTCTGGGTCTGCCAAGTTGGCCATCTGGTTGACTCGCAGAAACCAGGCACAGGGGACCGGCAGTGTGGAGGTGGTACCGGTTCTGCTGGGACTTTTAAAGACCAGACTGAGGGTAGAGCACACCTACCATCAATTGATGGACACTGTGCAGGATTTCAGCCACAGGTGGACTGTTGGGGGGGTTCTGTGCTCTGTGGGGGAGGATGGAGGGTTGATTTTAAATTTCTGAAGGGAGAACCTCTGAGCTGAGGTTGTTTTGTTTTGTCTGTTTTGTTGTGTCTGTTTTTCAACATAGCGCGAGAAGCTGAATGGTGAGGGTGTTCCCTGTGGAACAATAAAGGGATTTTGAAAACCAAACCTTCTCTGTCTCTCTCTCTCTTTCCTCTCTCTCCTTCTCTGTCTCTCTCTCTTTCCTCTCTCCTTCTCTCTTTCCTCTCTCTCCTTCTCTGTCTCTCTCTCTCTTTCCTCTCTCTCCTTCTCTGTCTCTCTCTCTCTTTCCTCTCTCTCCTTCTCTGTCTCTCTTTCTCTCTCTCTCTCTCCCTCTCTCTCCTTCTCTCTCCCTCTCTCTCTCTCTCCTTCCCTCTCTCTTTCTCTCTCTCTTTCTCTCTCTATCTCTCTCTCCCTCTCAACCCTTCTCTCTCTCCCTCTCTCTCTCTCCTTCTCTCTCTCTTTCTCTCTCTCTCTGTCCTCTCTCTCCCTCCCTTCCCCCTCTCTCTTTTTCTCTCTTTCTCTGTCCTATCTCTCTCTCTTTCCTCTCTCCTTCTCTGTCTCTCTCTCTCTTTCCTCTCTCCTTCTCTGTCTCTCTCCCTCTTTCCTCTCTCCTTCTCTGTCTCTCTCTCTCTTTCCTCTCTCCTTCTCTGTCTCTCTTTCTCTCTCTCTCTTTCCTCTCTCTCTGCTTCTCTCTCTCTCTTTCCTCTCGCTCCTTCTCTCTCTCTCTTTCCTCTCTCTCCTTCTCTCTCTTCCTCTCTCTCTCTCTCCTTCTCTCTCTCTGTCCTCTCTCTCTCCCTCCCTTCCCCCTCTCTCTTTCTCTCTCCCTCTCTCTCTCTCTTTCCTCTCTCTCCTCTCTCTCTTTCCTCTCGCTCCTTCTCTGTCTCTCTCTCTCTCTTTCCTCTCTCTCCTTCTCTCTCTCTTTCTCTCTCTCTCTTTCCTCTCTCCTTCTCTCTCTCTCTCTTCTCTCTCTTTCTCTCTCTCTCTCTCTCCTATCTCTCTCTCTCTCTCTCTCTCTCTCTCTCTCTCTCTTTCTCTCTATCTCTCTCTCCCTCTCTCTCCTTCTCTCTCTCTCTCTCTCTCTCTCTCTCTCCTTCTCTCTCTCTTTCTCTCTCTCTCTGTCCTCTCTCTCCCTCCCTTCCCCCTCTCTCTTTTTCTCTCTTTCTCTGTCCTATCTCTCTCTCTTTCCTCTCTCTCCTTCTCTGTCTCTCTCTCTCTTTCCTCTCTCTCCTTCTCTGTCTCTCTCTCTTTCCTCTCTCCTTCTCTCTTTCCTCTCTCTCCTTCTCTGTCTCTCTCTCTCTTTCCTCTCTCTCCTTCTCTGTCTCTCTCTCTTTCCTCTCTCCTTCTCTCTTTCCTCTCTCTCCTTCTCTGTCTCTCTCTCTCTTTCCTCTCTCTCCTTCTCTCTCTCTCTCACTTTCCCCTCTCTCTCTCTCTCCTCTCTCTCTCTCTCTCTCTCTCAGTGGATGGACTGACTGCGTGGAGCTGAGAGCGGTTTGTTTGAGTTGCGGTTTGTGAGTTTTTCTATCTTTCTCTTTTTATGTGTTAGTGGTTGTTTTGTTTAGTTAGGGTTGTCTTAGTTTAGTGTTGTTTTGTTTGTTTGTTGATTTGTTTGTTGGTGGCGTGCTCACAGCAGCACAATGCCGGTGGTGGAGGCGGCCCCGGCCGAGTTTGAGAAGCTGACCAGGCGTCATGCCGTCAAACTCGTGCCGGCGGTTCGGTGCTCCGTGGAGGAGGCTGGTTTGGCGGTGGGAGAGGTGGTCGGGTAAGGCAGCGTTAAATCTGCCTCCCGTATGAACGTCATGTTTTCAGACAGCACGGCGAAGGTTGGCGAGGTGGTGGAGAAAGGAGTGATCATTCAGGATACCTTCACTCCTGTTCTCCCCCTCGTCAGCCCAGCCGCTAAGGTGATCATTTCTAATGCCCCCCCGTTCATAAAAAATGAAGTACTGGCCAAGGAGCTGTCCCGGTACGAGCAGCTCGTTTCACCCATAAAGATGGTGTCTCTGGGCTGTAAATCACCTAAACTGAAGCATGTCGTTTGCCACAGAAAATCCTAAAAGATACAGCTAATGAGCTCAGCCTGTCTTTTAACTTCAGAGTTGATGGTTTTAATTACATGGTGTTTGCATCATCGGAAACGATGAAGTGTTTTGGTTGTGGAGCAGAGAGTCACCTGATCCGGTCTTGCCCGGAGAAAGCAGGAGCACAGCGGCAGCTGCTGCAGCTCCGCCTCCTCCAGACCCGGAAGTCGATGTGCCGGCCTCAGCCGCTCCGACTCCTCCGGGAGCGCGAGCCCCCTTGCCGGCCCCGGTACCGGAGGCTCCGGTTCCCCCCATGGCGCCGGAGGCTTCCACCTCTGCCTCCGTTCCCCCTAACAGTGCCCCGCCCCCAGGCTCCGGTGGTGAGGGTCAGGACACAGAGGTCCAAAATATGGAGCAAAAAGAGATAAATGATCTGTTTAAAGAGCCTGAGAGCACTGACAATGATCTTATCAATGATGAGGACATGTCTGATGATGAGCTGTTGAAAGTGTCTCAGAAAAGAAAAAGTACAGATGGTCTGCAGGACGGGGGACAGAGCCAGAGGAAGACTAAGGAGTCCAGAGTGTCTGATGTGGACAGTGACTTCTGTCTGACTCAGGATGAGGATCTTTACCCTCCTGCTGAAATAAAAAGTTTCTTAGAGAGAACCAAAGGGGCCAGGCTGCCGGTGGTCGGAGATCACTTCCGGTCAGCCAGACCCCTGACCAGGAAGTGTGTGAGGTCATGTGACAATGTTTTATCAGACCAGGAAATATACAGACTGAAGAAAATGTTAGTGAGAGTAAAAGCACAAGTTTTAGATGAAGATGACTGTTAATTTATGCTTTTATTTCTTCCTGACTGGTCTTATTGTTGTCTCTTTTTATCCATGTGTGATTTTAACATCAGCTCTTTAAACCTGAACGGGCCAGGTCTGATTTTAAAAGAGCTGCTGTTTTTAAAATGATGGATTTTAAAAAGATAGACGTGATGTTTGTTCAGGAAACCCACAGCACTGGAGATAATGAGAGTGACTGGAGGAGGGCTTTTAATGGGGAGGTCATTTTAAGCCACAAGTCCAGTCTGAGTGGGGGTGGGTGTTTTATTCTCCAGAGGGTTTTTACCTGTTTCTTATGTGACTGAGGAAATAATTCCTGGTGTTTTGTTGAAGGTCACAGCTGAATTTGAGAAGGTGAAGCTGGTGTTTTTAAATGTTTATGCTCCCACCAACGCGGTGGACAGGATGGCATTTTTAAACATTTGAAGTGATGCTGTTAGAGACTGTGGGACAGATGATTTTATGTTTTTAGGAGGTGATTTTAACTGCACGGTTGATCCAAACCTGGACAGGAATCATCCTGAAGCACATCCGCCTCATCCTGCAGGATCAGACAGCTCACTGAGACTCATGAGCTGTCTGACCTGTGGAGGGTTTTTAACAGGGATCACAGACAGTACACCTGGAGCCACAGCAGGGCAAACCTTTTATCTCTGGCCAGACTGGACCGTTTTTACTGTTTTAAGCACCATTTAAATATTTTGAAGAGGGGTTTTATCCAGCCTGTGGGTTTCTCTGATCATTGTCTCGTCTCCTGTTCTGTTTTTATTAAAAACATTCGTTTAAGGAGCACCTATTGGCATTTTAATACGGCCCTTTTAAATGACCAGGTTTTTAAAACTGCTTTTAAATATTTTTGGCGCTCCCACAGAGAGAGCAGGCCTGCCTTCCCAGCATTCAGCAGTGGTGGGACTTTGGTAAAGCCCAAACTAAACAGCTTTGCCAGCAGTTCACTCGTAATGTCACTAGAGATCTGACCCGGTCTGTGAAGGATCTGGAGAGGGAGGTAGTCGAGCTGCAGATTGCAGCATCTTCTACAGGAGATCGAGGGTTATTAGACTCCCTCAAAACTGGGAGAACGTGGTGGAAAAGGTGAAGGGGCGCCTCGGTAGATGGAAGTGGCTTCTTCCTAAGATGTCCTACCGAGGTCGCACCCTGATCCTAAACAACCTGGTCTCATGGTCCCTGTGGCACCGGCTGGCCTGTGTTGATCCTCCAGCTTCTCTCCTGACTCAGGTCCAGAGAGTTTTAATAGATTTCTTTTGGGGCAGGATGCACTGGGTCCCACAGAGTGTCCTGTTCCTGCCTAAAGAGGAGGGGGGCCAGGGCCTGGTCCACCTGGCCAGTAGAGGCTCTGCCTTCCGCCTCCAATTCCTCCAAAGACTCCTGACTGGACCAAAGGACACTCTGTGGAGACCTTTGGCTCAGTGCATCCTGCAGCGGTTTAACAACCTGGGCCTGGATTTTAACCTGTTTTTAATGGACACCAAAAACATGAGCACATCTCCACTGCCTGGTTTTTATAAGAGTGTTTTTACTGTGTGGAACCTGCTCAAAAAACAAAGACCGGAGCAGGTGGACTCCCTGCACTGGCTCCTGCAGGAACCGGTCCTGTGGGGGACTATCCTGGACTCTCCCAGCTGGGCAGGGGCCAGTCTGTCCAGGTTACTCCAGAAAGCACGGGTCTTCACACTGTGCCAGGTCCTGGAGATGGCAGGACCCAACCTGGATGAGCCTGCTGGCCTGGCGGCTCGACTTGGGATCAGGTCCAACAGAGTCACAAAAAAACTGTTGGTCTACTGGAGGCATAGACTCACACAACATAAGACTCTGCTTTTAAAACGTTTTACTAATGGAACACTGGTTCCTGATCCAGAGGACCCATACCCCACGATCTACCTGGCACCGGACTACCAGGACTGCAGTGGTCCCTTGCTGGAGCCGGTCCCCCTGGTCTCCCTGGAGGGCGGATCTGGGAAAATGCTGTATAAACGCTTGGTAAAAACTCTGAACAGGAAAAAACTGGATAAAAGACTGGACACGGCATTATAGCTGTGAACTCTTTTATCTCAGTGATCAGTGCTGCTGTGGAGGACAAGTGTCCTTTCTGTGGACTAAGAGAGACGATCTTTCACTGTTTTTATGAGCGTCCTCGTTTATCTGCACTGTTTCTGTGTTTAACAAGTGTTTTTACCAGTTTTAAAGAGGTTTTAACAGGCAGCTTTTTATCTGTGCTTTTAAATACACTCGCCAGCACAAACACAGGAGCCAGCTTTTAAACTTTGTTTTAGGGCAGGCCAAGATGGAGGAAGGTGGAGGAGGGTGGAGAGCTTGATGTGGTCGCTGTGTTAAAGAACCTGATCCGGTCCAGACTGCTTGTGGACCACAGGTTCTACCAGACCTCAGGGGACCTGGGGTCCTTCAGGCAGATCTGGACCGTGGATCAGGTTCTGTCGGTTATCAGAGGGTCAGCTCATTTATGGAGATGTGCTCATGTGAGGTGGTTTATTTATTTTTTAATGGAGGCTGATTTTAATCGATTGATTGATTGATACGTTTACTGACAACAGACAAATGTTTAAAAACATACATCGGCACAACTGCTGTCAAAGGGATAAAAACAGAAAAAGCCAACGGCTTATTTCCATTGTGGTCCCTTCTTATTGTTCTTAGTATTGTCATTTGGTTTTATTTATGAAGAAATTGTCCAGATGACAAACGGACAATAAAGTTGTTTTAAAAATCAAAATCTCTCTCTTTGTCTCTGTCTGTCTCTCTCTCTCTCTTTACCTGTCTGTCTCTTCACCTGTCTCTCTACCTGTCTCTCTCTCTCTACCTGTCTCTGTCTCTTCATCTGTCTCTCTACCTGTCTCTCTCTCTCTACCTGTCTCTGTCTCTTCATCTGTCTCTCTACCTGTCTCTGTCTCTTCACCTGTCTCTCTACCTGTCTCTCTCTCTCTACCTGTCTCTTCATCTGTCTCTCTACCTGTCTCTGTCTCTTCACCTGTCTCTCTACCTGTCTCTGTCTCTTCATCTGTATCTCTACCTGTCTCTGTCTCTTCACCTGTCTCTCTACCTGTCTCTGTCTCTTCATCTGTACCTCTACCTGTCTCTGTCTCTTCACCTGTCTCTCTACCTGTCTCTCTCTCTCTACCTGTCTCTGTCTCTTCACCTGTCTCTCTACCTGTGTCTCTGTCTCTCTCTCTCTCTGTCTCTACCTGTCTGTGTCCCAGGGGAGAGCTGGCAGAAGACACTGCTGATCCACTCAGTAACCAGAGACAGTCTGAGGAGACTCATCCAACCCAAACTCTCCAAGTAACTCCACTCAGTTATTATTAGTAGCATCATGCAGCTGTAACCATAGCGACCGCCACAGTAACAACACCCCAGCATCATGACAACCATCTGAAATGTATACTACTCATGTGATGCAGCACACATCACAGCCATGTTTGTTTGCACAGCCTTTTAGCGTTGCTTAGCATACACTGACTTTATATTCTGTGAGGTTAGCTCTGCTAGCTAACAGCGGGACACAGTGCAATGCTTTTAAAACCACAAATTACACTACATTATTTGACCTAACTACAGCAGCTAAAGTTAGGTCATTAGTAGCTACCATTAGCACAGTAGTCTCTACCCTTAGCTCATTAGTAGCTCACATTAGCATACTAGTGGCTAACATTAGCTCATTGGTGGCTCACATTAGCATACGAGTAGCTAACATTAGCACACTAGTAGCCAAAATTAGCTTGTTAGCAGCTAACAGTAGCTTGTAACTAGCTAACATCATCGTCTCAGGTGTCAGGTATAACTCATAACGGAGAAACAAACTTTTATTGAGCTATTAGTGAATGATTTTTGCTGCAGTAACCTCATTGGCCAGGAAAACATGACACCTGACCAACCTGTTGATTTGTAGCATTGCTGATCATCAATCATAGTATTAATCTGAGATTGATCTTCTTCAGTGTTTGATCATGTCTTCATCACCTGCCTCTCTCTCTCTCTCCACCTGTCTGTCTCTCAGGGTGGACTACCTGTCTCAGAAGCTGTCCAGAGCAGCAGAGACAGACAGGCAGCAGCTCAGAGAGCAGATAGACAGCCTGGAGAGAGAGATCGACCTGCTCAGGTGAGTCCAGTCTGTCAGTGATGTCATGTGATCACATCCTGTCTCCATGCTGTTGTTTAATTTGAGCCTGCCTCTGATTGGTCAGGGGGAAGAAGGAGACAGAGCTGATTGGTGGAGATCGTTTTGAGGAACATGATTGGCAGAAAATCTCTAATATTGATGTGAGTCAAGCAAATCAACCAATCAGTGACTGAAGGGACTGTCATTGATCACACCTCCTCTCCTCCTCAGTTTGAAGGGACAAGGGAGGCAGAGGATATCAGGAGCTTCTGGCAGAACTTCCTCCACCCGTCCATCAATAAGTCTCAGTGGAGTAAAGAGGAGGTGCAGCGACTGAAGGAGATCAGCAGGAGACACCAAGAGAGACAATGGGACACCATCGCTGCAGAGCTGGGGGTGAGGAGGTGTGGTTTTCTAAATCCCTTTATTGTTCAGATCAGTTTCTCTGTTCAGCAGTTTGAAGCAACCCTCCATCCTCCTCCACTGAGCTCAGAACCTCCCACCTGTGGCTGAAGGTCTGATCAGTGTCCATCATGTGATGGTAGGTGTGCTCCACCCTCAGTCTGGACTTTAACAGTCCCAACAGAACCAGGACCCTGGATCTGGTTCCTGCTGGTCAGCCAGATGGACAACTTAGCAGAACCAGACAGAAAGTTCATTAGTGTTTGTACCGTTTTCTTTCTAACGGTCTACCTGGGACCAAAAATAAACAACTGAAAAGAAAACCCCTCCTCCAGACCCTGGAACCATCCTTTCAGGAGCTCAAACAGTGCAGACAGTCTGGGACACTGGACTATTAAAAGCTCCAAAGTTCAGTTCATGGTCCAGTTTGGTGCAGCTAGACTCCTTGAAAGTGTCTCTCAGGCTGGCAGACTGCAGTGTTTGAGTCTTTATTCAGCTGTTGAAGAAAAGAGGCTCCTCAAACAGCCACAGACCAGGAGAACAGATGTGTAAAAAGTCTTCAGGCCTGTGAGGTCCGTCTCCTCAGTTGATAACAGATAGAGCTGCTTGTCATAGTCCATAGTACTTTGGACTGCTTGGACCGGATGCTGTCCAGTCCCCTCAGTCCCTCACCACTCCTTTGGAAACCCTCTGAGCCCAGAAACACCCCAGGAACTTCAGTCCCCCCAGCAGACTGGGCACTGCCTGGTCCCTCCACTGCCCTGCCAACAAACCCTCTTTCTTGGTCCAGGACAGGGAGTCCTGCAGACATTGAACGTCCCCCTGACTGGAGACGAAGATGTTAATATCATCTGCATAAGCAGACGTCCCTGTGAAAGAAATCAGAGCTTTTCTTTCCACCTCTTCTGGATACAGAGTTACTACTACAGCTGATACAGGAGAGTCCATGGACCACCCATGTTTCTGTCTGCACTAGTTTCCTCTGGACTGGCAGGAGGTGGTGGTCAGGCAGAGGGCCAGCAGAGCCCATGGGGTCTGAGGTGAAATGAGTCCTGTCTGCTAGAATTTGGTCTAGAACTTTTCTTCTGACTGTCTGAACTGCTTCCTTGTGAAACATGATGTCACAGGAAACTATGGTTTCCAGGAAGAAGCTGTAAAGGTTGCCTCCATTGTCACCTTTTTACATGGCTGCTTAAAATGAGGATTGCATTTAATGTGTTTTCTCAGCCCTTTGTAATGTCAGGTATTTAAATTTGTCATGTGCGGGTTCGGCATTATTTTTAAATACAGGTGGTTTCGTCCTGTTTTGAAGCCAGCAGGTGAAAAAGCGTTCGTGGGCTTTCCTCTTGTTGGATCACTTTTGGAGCGTAACTGTTGGATTTATTACGGATTAGACCCAAAGACAGTGGATTACCTCAAGAAAAAGGAGCTTTCCCGAACGTTTGGATTCTGGTGAGGTTGCGTTGTTTTGCGGAGCATCTTCTCAGCAGCTGTTTGTCGGACACGGGACATGAGGTCTGATATCGGATCGATCATCGAACTTTGACTGTATATTTCTTGTTTGCACGGACTCATTGGATATGTACAGGGTTGCACCGAACTTTTGGGTCTATTCCTGGGGAAAATTGAGCTGTATTGTGTGCGGTGTGAATGTTTGTTTTGGGTGTCGCACTGTTCAACAAATGTTGAACCGGTGGCTGCGTTTGGTGTGTATGTGTCAATACAGCGTGAACTCTTTCTTACTTTTTCTGCACTGTCTTGTGTGTTATTAGTGAGGATTTGTTAGAAGTGTGTTTGGTTTGGCGCTTAGTTAAAAGCATCGAGTAGTTTGAGCAATTGCAAGGTACGACCCTCCAGTGAAAAGTAGCGCTGTGACCTTTTTTCTGACGATAAGAACAGGTGAAATGTGACAAAGTGAGGAGTTCAGAAGTGTTGTGTTCACTGAGAGAGAAGCAGCAGGTGTGTCCATCTACCTGATTCTGTTTCTACTCAGGTTTCTTTTGTTGGACTTCTGGATTCATTTGATTTTTGCTATAATTTTTGATCAGTAAAACCTTTTCAAGTGGAATCAGTTAGCAACAAAGGTTTGTTTAAAATTCTCTCTCTGACCTGTGTCTCTCTCTGACCTGTCCGTCTCTCTCTGACCTGTCCGTCTCTCTCTGACCTGTCTGTCTCTCTCTGACCTGTCCGTCTCTCTCTCTCTGACCTGTCTCTCTCTCTCTGACCTGTCTCTCTCTCTCTGACCTGTCCGTCTCTCTCTCTCTGACCTGTCTGTCTCTCTCTGACCTGTCTGTCTCTCTCTGACCTGTCTGTCTCTCTCTGACCTGTCTGTCTCTCTCTCTGACCTGTCTGTCTCTCTCTGACCTGTCTGTCTCTCTCTGACCTGTCTGTCTCTCTCTGACCTGTCCGTCTCTCTCTCTCTGACCTGTCCGTCTCTCTCTCTCTGACCTGTCTCTCTCTCTCTGACCTGTCCGTCTCTCTCTCTCTGACCTGTCTTTTTCTGACTCGTCTCTCTTTGACCTGTCCGTCTCTCTCTCTCTGACCTGTCTGTCTCTGACTCGTCTCTCTCTGACCTGTCTGTCTCTCTCTCTCTCTGACCTGTCTGTCTCTCGCTTTGACCTGTCTCTCTCTCTGACCTGTCTGTCTCTCTCTGACCTGTCTGTCTCTCTCTGACCTGTCTGTCTCTCGCTTTGACCTGTCTGTCTCTCTCTCTCTGACCTGTCCGTCTCTCTCTCTCTGACCTGTCTGTCTCTCTCTGACCTGTCTTTTTCTGACTCGTCTCTCTTTGACCTGTCTGTCTCTCTCTCTCTGACCTGTCTGTCTCTCTCTGACCTGTCTGTCTCTCGCTTTGACCTGTCTGTCTCTCTCTCTCTGACCTGTCCGTCTCTCTCTCTCTGACCTGTCTGTCTCTCTCTGACCTGTCTTTTTCTGACTCGTCTCTCTTTGACCTGTCTGTCTCTCTCTCTCTGACCTGTCTGTCTCTCGCTTTGACCTGTCTGTCTCTCTCTCTCTGACCTGTCCGTCTCTCTCTCTCTGACCTGTCCGTCTCTCTCTCTCTGACCTGTCTGTCTCTCTCTGACCTGTCTTCTTCTGACTCGTCTCTCTTTGACCTGTCCGTCTCTCTCTCTCTGACCTGTCTGTCTCTGACTCGTCTCTCTCTGACCTGTCTGTCTCTCTCTCTCTGATCTGTGTTTTTCTGACTCGTCTCTCTTTGACCTGTCTGTCTCTCAGACGGGGAGGACAGCCTTCCTGTGTCTTCAGACCTTCCAGCGTTTTGTCTCGGACTCATTGAAACGAGGTGCTTGGACGTCAGAGGAGGACGCTCTGCTCAGAGAGCTGGTGGACAAGATGAGGATTGGAAACTTCATCCCCTACACACAGAGTAATGACATCACACCGTGACACCACACACTGCTGCTGTTAAAAGGACAGCAGCTAACACCTGTCTGTCTCTACCTGTCTCTCTCTCAGTGAGTTACTTCATGGAGGGTCGAGACCCGGCTCAGCTGATCTACAGGTGGAACCAAGTCTTGGACCCGAGTCTGAAGAGGGGGTTTTGGACCAAAGAGGAGGATCAGGTAGGCAGGAGGTGGAGCTTAGACAGGGCACACCTGAACACTGTCCTGGTTTGTGTTTATACTGACAGAATACTCTCTGTCCTCATGTCCTCATGTGTCTCTCTCTCTCTCTCTAGCTGCTGCTCCAGGCTGTCTCTCGGTATGGAGAGAAGGACTGGTGGAAGATCCGGTTTGAGGTTCCTGGTCGCACTGACTCCGGCTGCAGAGACAGGTGAGAGCTGATTGGACGACAGAAAGTGTCTTTGTGTCCTCAGCTGTGTTCAGACAGGAAGTGAGGTGTGGTTGTGCATCCTCAGGTATTACGACTGTCTGAAGGCAGAGACGAAAAGAGGACCATTTGACCAACAGGAGAAGGACCTGCTGCAGCGGCTGGTGGAAAAACATGGAGTCGGTGAGTCACACACAGGGTGCTCATGGGTAATGTAGTGCGGTAGAAAGTGGTCTTCAAACTTTCATCCTCAGAGCTGTGGAATATCTAGTGTTAATAGATGTTGGTCACCAGAGCAGACCACCTCCTGCTGATGCTAAACTCTGTGTCTCTCAGGCCGTTGGTCGAAGATTGCTGCAGAGATTCCTAATCGGTACGACGCTCAGTGTCTGAGAGAGTGGAGGAAACTGAACAAGCCAGCTCCTCCTCCTCGTGCTAAGGTTTGTTTTCATTGGTATCTCTGGGATTTAACAGTCTCCATTAGTCGTGTTTGGATCCACTTTATCTGACATGAGACCATGAGGAAATGTTGTTTTATCAGGTTAAGTCAAATCAGTTTTATTTGTGTATCCAGATTATCCGGATTCAGGATACAGACCTGAAGCATGGTACACTACAACAAATAAAATATGTTTAGGTGAGATAAACTAAGAACCAGGCTTTCAGAAGACTTCTAACTGAATTTAGGTTTAGGATTGATTAATATGACCAGGAGGAGACACAGCAAAAGAGATCAAGCTGCTTATCTGACATGAAGTTATTTACTAGTAGAGCATAAGATGATAAAGACCTGATATTTAAAAGTCATAAGATACAGCTTTATTTATGACAGAACAATATGAAAGAGGTATGTAAACAAGTCATAACAATTTATAAGATTTATTTTTTAATTTATTATATAGTATAGATATTTATTAATTTAATTTCATTTAGTATATCCTATAATATAAATTTAAAAAGATGTTAAGATTTAGTTTATAACAATATAAGAGATATATAAAAAACATCTGAGGAACAGCAACGTCTTTTTGGGGAGAAAATATTTTTCTCAAGAATATTTTTATTGAGTTTTCCAAGAGTTCCATGATGTGTACATACATTCAAAAGTAAGCAGTAGATATGTCCATACCGTGTAGACCTGCAGAATATCCAGAGGTGTGTGTTGGTATGTTTATGTTAGCATATACAGTCATGGAAAAAATTATTAGACCACCCTTGTTTTCTTCAATTTCTTGTTAATTTTAATGCCTGGCTCAACTAAAGGTACATTTGTTTGGACAATTATAATGATAACAACAAAAATAGCTCATGAGAGTTTAATTTAAGAACTAAGGATTATTCATTTTCCATGGTTTTCTTGATAATAACCAAAATTACTTAAATTCTTACATCAATAGCTATGGCATTGTACCGCCAAAAACACTACTTTTAAGCATTCCATGTTTTCTTTTCTGTTTGCTTTAAACACATGATACACACAAGAGTTAATACTTGATTGCATAACCATTGTTTTTGATGACTGCAGCCATGCGTCTTGGCATGCTCTCCACCAGCTTCTGACATTGTTCTGCTGTCACAGCAGCCCATTCCTGTTGGACAAATTCAAACAAATTTTCTTTGTTTTTGGGCTTGTGGTTCTCCATTTTGAGTTTGATGATTTTCCACAGGTTTTCAATTGGATTAAGATCTGGTGATTGAGCAGGCCAAGGCATGGTGTGAATGTTGTGGTTCTCCATCCAGGCTTTAACTGACCTTGCCGTGTGGCAAGGGGCATTGTCTTGTTGGAAAATCCAGTCATTCGAGGCAGGAAAGAGTTTTCCAGCTGATGGAAGAAGACTGTTTTCAAGGGTAGTCCTGTACTTGACCTGGTTCATTCGGCCTTCACACAATTGCATTTGCCCTGTTCCACTCAGACTGAAACAACCCCAGATCATGACTGATCCACCCCCATGTTTTACTGTAGGGGCAAGACAGTCTGGGTTGTAAGCTTCTCCAGGCTTCCTCCTAACCAGTAAGTTGGCTGGAGTGGGCATCAATTCAAAATTGGATTCATCACTGAAGAGAACCTTAGCCCAATCATCAGCAGTCCAATCCTTGTGGTCTCGAGCAAAGAGTAACCGGGCCTTCCTCTGCCTTTCATTGATGAAGGGCTTCTTGAGTGCTCTGTGTGACTTCAAACCAGCTTCAACAAGTCGGTTTCGAACTGTCCTTGCCGAGCAAGTCACATTTCTCGACAGTGCCCACTCATTTTTAAGGTCCCTGGAGGTCTGACGACGATTCCTGACACAGGAACGGATGAGTGCACGGTCATCTCGTGGGGTAGAAAGACGTTTCCTGCCACGGCCAGGTAGCAATTTGGTAGTGCCATGTTCAGCTTGTTTTTTTTTGTTGGAATGAACGGCTGTCTTGGAGATCTTCAGTTTTTTCGCTACCTGTCTCTCACTCATGCCAATTTCCAGCAGTGCCAAGATGGCTGCCTTTGTTGCTTCACATAATTCTTTTGTTTTAGGCATTATGTGAGAGCTGACAACTTCTGAGTTGTGCTACGGCTTGAATGTAAGCAGGAAACCACTCTAGGCCTTTGCATGTGCAGTGCTGCTTGTGACATGAAATGGCCTCTTATATACCCTGGGAATCAATTAAGCTTAAGAATGTCAAATAGGACATAAAGTATTATGTGACCAGCTGCATTTTTTGTTGTGTTCATTGTATTATACGTTTAGTGGTACCAGATATTAGAATGAACAAGAAATTGAAGAAAACAAGGGTGGTCTAATAATTTTTTCCATGACTGTATAGTGCAGATGATAGAGAAGCTTCACGTAGTTCACAGTACACATCTACAGTAGCCGGTTATACGCTGTAGCCCCACACATCCTCAATGTACAGAGATAAGACGTACAGGATTATTGAGAATGAGCAAACAAAAACAAAGACTCTATCCTGGAGTGAATCAGAAAACTACAGAGCTGAAAGTCAGGTTATGTGAAAGTTAGGAGTTTGCAATTAAGTTTGCTGATGATTCTAGAAAAGGCCCTTCTCAAACTTAATGGTTGAGTTGTAAACTGAGAAGTGAATCTTTTCGAGCTTTAGACATGACATGATGTCTCTTAGCCATTGAGCGTGGGTGGGCGGAGCAGCATCCTTCCACTTCAGTAAAATGGCCCGCCTTGGACACCCTGGACAAGTGTCCAGTTCATCACAGGACACATAGAGACAGACAACCACTCACACTCACATTCACACCTACGGTCAATTTAAATTAACCAGTTAACCTAATCCCCATGCATGTTTTTGGATGGTGGGAGGAAGCCGGAGTACCAGAGAGAACCCACACAGACATGAGGAGAACATGAAAACTCCACACAGAAAGGCCCCGGGCCGGGATTCGAACCCAGTACCTTCTTGCTGTGAGGTGACAGTGCTAACCACTACACCAGTCTTAGAGAAAAGTAGTCCAGACGTGACATATCAAAATGTGCGTCTCGATCACGCCACGATGGCTATTACTTTTCTCAGTCAAAACGGTTACCATGGCGACGCTAGACCCCAGAAAAATTCCCATTGAAATGAATGGGATTGGGGTCAGACTTCATACATTTTAAAACTTTTTTCTTAATGAACAAACAGTCACAGCTCCCTCATACTTTCACCTAGAAACTCCATTCAACTTGCAAAACGCAGCAAAAATACCTGACTACATCTTTATAATCATCATCGTGTCATAAAATGTACCGTTTGTCCGTCAGATCGATTTATTCGGAGCATGTAAAATGTCAAAAATCGGAGTTTAAGATGGGTGTCTATTGTGGCACAACTACACACCTAGAGTGGATAGCAGTTTCAGAATCTTCTGAAATTGTGATTGTGAGGGCTACGTTCACTCCACCGACATCATTTTTCACCAAAATGTAGGAAAATTCGTCCCGATCGTAACGATGTGTCTCTTATGTGTGTGAGATTTGTACTTTTTCTCCATGGCTTTAATTAGTATACCACCTCCCAAGATTCTCCATAGGGTCCAATGGGGATTTTTAGAGAACAGCCTGAAAATGAGTGGCTCCTCTGTCGTTGACAGCTTTCTGACTGGAGTACAGAGACAAAATTTTAATTCATGATCTCCTGATGTCTCAGTCCAAAATAGCTCTACTCATTACGGTTCTTGATTTATTCAGAGGAGTTTGACAGGTCTGACTCAGCTAAAAATCATTGGCAGTCATTGAGAGCCAGTGTGGGAGACAGACCAGGGGTGGACCTAGACTTTTTTTTGTAGGGGTGGCCCAAGTGGGGCCACAACCATGCAGGGGTGGCCAGCAGAATTAGGTGATATGCATGAACCTCCATCACCATAGCATCATTCACATGCAAAAATCTAAGCTCTACTCCTTATAGTTTTTTTTTTTATACCAGAGGTGATTGGACAGGTCAGCTCATAATCAGTGGCAGAGTGTGACTGGATGGGGGGATCCACATAGACACATATAGAGAGTAGATGATGATATGACACAGGCTTCTGATTGCCCATTACCAAAGATACAGAGAGTGGATGACATCGTTGATCACACACACAGACAGGATGGTGATAGACAGTCCTCACCATCCACTTCATGGCACCATCTCCAGACAGTGGAGCAGCTTCAGCTTCTGCTCCACAGACAGACTCAGAAGATCGTTCCTCCCCCACGCCGTTCGCCTCTATAACACTGAGCCTGGACCCTGGACTCACCACACCTGGACACACATGCACTTTCTCACTCACATCTACAAACTGGACTCCACAATGTGTAAAAAAAAAAAAAAATGTATATATTTTGGTGCTAGATATTTTATTTTATTGATATTCTATTTTGTTTTTTATTTCCTTGAACCCTGTGTGTTTTCATCTTTCAAGCTGCTGGAACTGTAAATCTCTCTGTGAGATGAATGAAGTATCTATCTATCTATCTAAAGGATGGTTCCAGGGTTTGGGGGAGGGGTTTTCTTTTCAGTTGTTTATTTTTGGCCCAAAGTACACTGTCAAAAAGAAAACTGTACGTACATTGATGGACTTTTTGTTGGGTTCCGTGAAGTTGGCCATGTGGTTGCCTCGCAGAAACCAGGCCCAGGGTACCGGCAGTATGGAGGTGGTACCGGTTCTGCTGGGCCTGTTAAAGACCAGACTGAGGGTAGAGCACACTTAGCATCAAATGATGGACACTGTGCAGGCTTTAGGTTCTGTGCTCTGTGGGGGAGGATGGAGGGTTGGTTTTAAATTTCTGAAGGGAGAACCTCTGAGCTGAGGTTGTTTTGTTTTGTCTGTTTTTTCAACACAGGGTGGAAAGCTGATGGTTGTGTGAGGGTGTTCCCTCTGGAACAATAAAGGGATTTTGAAAAGCAAACAGACAGGAAGCTCAGACTCTTTCAAAATAAAAGCCCCAAACTGATTGAATCGTCACAGGAGTCTTCAGAGGAAATGAGCATACATTGCTTGCCTCTATGTGTTTGCAACATGGATCTGGGACAGGGTCTTCTGTGAGAGGGTCGGCAGAAGGTCTTAAGGATTTTTTTTCTAGTCAATAAATGTTATTAATGTGGACTTCAGTGGTGGATACCAGAGAATGAATGAATGAATAGTTCAGGGTGTCATCAGCATAGAGTGGAATCAGATCAGATAATCCTTGATTCAGCAGCAACAATAAGGACCTTTATGAAAAATAAGAAACAGGAGAAACTGCTGGATCGACTATGAATCCAGAGTTCATGTGACTGACTTTGACTCTTTCTGTTGATAGAAAGTTAAAAAACCTCCAAGGAATCGAGGAGTGAAGAGGAGGAGGACGGCCAGCCCAGTAAAGAAGAGGAGCAGCAGGCTGCTGAATCTGAAGGAGGAGGAGAGCAGTGAGGAGGAGGAGGAGGAGATGGTGGTAGACTACATGGACAGTGATGAAGAGGAGAAGAATGGAGGAGTGGAAGTGGAGAGGACTGAGGAGGAGCAGGAAGAGGAGTACACCTTCCCCCCCATGCAGGATTGGATTCCAGAAGAAAAAGCTGAGTGTTTCTCATTCCTGAGCTTTCGGCCTGTTGAGCTGTCTTCCTCTGGAGCTGCCGGTCTGGCCCCGGTCCGGTCCACCATCCTGGGCCGGTTCGGCCGCTCTGTGATTGTCGGACCAAGTCCCAGAGAGCTGCGATGGGAGGAACGCCACAGCAGCAGCACTATGATGCTGGTGTCACCAGACCAGCTAAGGGCCCACCTGCACCTCAGTGGCCGCCAGTCCGGTCCTGGAAAAAGGCTCCAGATGGACAAACGGAGCCCCCTGGGTCAGGTGTCGGACATGGGTCTGGGTTACGAGCTGCAGGCCGCCATCACGCCTTGGATCGGAAACCTACTGATCCCGCCGAAAACCAGACTGACGGCAGCCGACGCCCTGAGGGAGCGAGGGGAAAAGACCCGGTTGGCCTCCACCCCGGTCTTCATGCTCCTCCTGCAGACCATAAATGTGGACTCCATGGGATGCAAGGAGATGATAGAGCAGAGGAAGAACAAGGTGGTGTCGCTGGCGCCGCCTCCGCCGAAGCGGCTGAATGTCAAGAAGAACACTGTGGCTGAAATCCTGCAGAGGAGAGCCATAAAGGAGATGGAGACATTGGACCTGCAGCACAAACAGATCCTGAAGCAGCTTCAGGATATGCAGCAGCAAAAGAAGCAGAGGCAGCAAATCCTGCTGCTGCAGAGACCTCCTGCTCCTCCTGCTCCTCCTGCTCCTGCTGATCCTGCTGATCCTCTTGCTCCTGCTCAGAATCGCTCCAGTGTTCTTCTTCAGATGCCTCTGAACATGCGTCCTCAGATGCCTCCTATGTTGGTTCCTCAGGCTGTCTTTGTTCCTCATCCTGCTTCCTCCATCCAGATCCTGAATGCACCTCCTCCTGTTCCACGCAGACCACCTCCACCTGTGGGGGTCCCCTCCTCTCCAGTGCCTGATGCCACATCTACGAGCTCCACCTCTTTCCACCAAGAAGCTCTACCTTCAACTCAGAACCTCCTCATCGCTCCTTCCCCCAGCTGCCATGGGTTTGTTGGTTCTACTCCTCCCAGTGCTCCCTCCATCCCTGCTCCTCCTCAGACCATCGTCCCCGCTCCTCCCATACCAACCAATCAGCACCTTTCTTCCTCCTCATCCAGCCTACCTGCTGCTCTCCCCAACGATCACAACTACACCACTTCTAACCTCCAGCCTGGTCGAGCAGGCAGCTACAGAAAGCGAGGTGAGCAGCCGAGAGCGGCGAGCAGTCAGGAGGACCAGCGTGAGGGTGGAACAGGTACAGGTGTGGTCCAGAAAGGAAAGCGGGTCCGGAAACTGACTCAGAGAGCAAGAGCTCTTCAGGAAGCCTCTCTGGTGAAGGTAAGAGCCGTGTCACACAGCCGGGTGTGATCAGGTGATGTACTGACTTCCTGTGTTTTTGTGTCCAGGCTGAAGCCAAGAAGAAGAGAACTTCCTCTCGTTCTAAGAAGCGCTCCCGTACCTCCTCTAAACAGGAAGTTCCCATCAAATCCAGACCAGTGGCTCCACTCCCAGGGTTCTCTTTACATCCTGGTCAGACCATGTGGGTCATGACTCCTGGTGGACTGGTCCAGCTATCACAAGCCCCCCCTCAAGGCCTTCACCTGGCACTGGTACCGAGCGCCCCCCTCCCAGCTCCCTCTGGAAGTAGCAGTACCTCACCATCAGTTACAGCTCAGCCCGCCGTCACCATGTCTGTCCCCGTAAGCCTCCCTGCTCTAAACTGGCCACGCCCTCTTCCTGACCTGCCCACAGGAACTTCCAAGCCCCTCCCCCCAACCGTCATCCTGCAGCCGCTTTCAAACCCTGGCTCCTCCCCCCTGCCTTCCCCAAAACTGTTCCTGCCTTATAAGGGCATGGTGAGGGCGGATGTGGCGGCGCCCCCTCCTGGCAGGAGGGAGGCACTGCAGTTCGACCCTCACCTGATGTTCCTGGAGTCCCAGGAAGCAGTACGTGATTGGTTGAGTGGCCGGGGAGGCGTGGTGGTACCTGGACTAGACGTGGCTTTGCCATACCTGCCGCCCTTCATCAGCAGTCTGAACACGCTCAGTGGGCTGCTCCGGTCCAAGAAGACTCTGACCAAGTCGTCCCTGCAGTTGCTGAGTCGAGGGTCCGAACCCCAACGCCCCCCAGCCACACCTGACAGCAGCAGTGACAGGACAACCAGTCAGCCTCCAGACCTGCCAGACTCCACCTCTGACCTCAGACCAGTCCAGGACACTCCAGGTAACGCACCATCAGGTAACACACCAGGTAACACACCTGTCATGCAGTGATGTTGTTTGTTTCGTCCCCCTGCAGCTCCCTCCGTCAGCTCTGGCCTGCAGAAGGAGGAGGAGCTTGTGGCGGTGACACGTCAGCTGGTGGCAGAGCGTTTCTCAAGTAACCCCGCCTACCAGCTTCTGAAGGCCCGCTTCCTGTCCTGCTTCACTGTCCCCGCCCTCCTGGCCACTGTGCAGCCAATTGGAGGGAAGACTGTGTCCGACCCAGCCGAGGAGGAAGAGGAGGAGGAGGACCTGAAGAAGATAAGAGAGAAAGCAAGAATGAGGGTCATGGAGGTGAGGATCGTTAGTGACATCATCACTGTCATGAAAAGTGACATCATGAAAATGTCCTTAAGACAAAGTGGATTCATTAAGTAAGATAAAAATGAATCTTTCATCATCTGCAGAGATCTTTACTGCTGTTTGATGGGTCAGGAGCTCCAGCCAGTCACTTCTCAGGGATCAGCACTAGCACCCCTGGACCAGGACCCGGACCGGACCAGATCAGACTGGACCTGAATGGACTGGACAGTCCAGTAAAAGCACAGATCTGAACGTTTATTCCAGTTTAGTTCAGACTTTAGGAAGTTCAGTTGTTCAGATTCAGAGCTCAGGTGTGATCAGGACTGTTTTCAGACCAGCAGGGACGTGAAGGTGAGTAAAAGGAGGATCTCTGTGGTGCGTTCAAGAACCTCAGATAAAGTCTGAAAGATGCACTAACATTTGGTTTGTATTTATTTTATTTTTTATTCAGCTTCTGTAAAGCTTCTGATTTTTTGTAATAAAGAAAATATTTTTTTCAACTTAAATTTTCTTTAACATAGAAAAACACAATACAGAACATTCCCTGACAGCGTCACAAAAAATAGGATGACAGTGCAGGAAAGAAAGAAAAAAAAAATTCACACTGGGGCTGAGAAAGCTGAGCAGCAACACAAACTGAAAATCAACCAAATAGACCAAACCTCCTCACAAATACGTCAGACCGAAGCCTCCATTCCATACACCTCCACTGTGGGTGGCTTTGAACTCTGAAGGCCACATGAAGTTTGGAGGTCTGCAGTGATTGACTCTGCAGAAAGTTGGTGACCTCTTCACACTATGCTCCTCAGCATCCACTGACCCCGCTCCATCAGTTTACGTGGTCTATCACTTGCTGTCTATCACTTGAGTTGCTGTCGTTCCCAAACACTTCCACGTTCTGATAATACAGCTGACAGTTGACTGTGGAATATTTAGGAGTGAGGAAATTTCACGACTGGATTTGTTGCACAGGTGGCATCCTATCACAGTTCCACGCTGGAATTCACTGAGCTCCTGAGAGCGACCCATTCTTTCACAAATGTTTGTAAAAGCAGTCTGCATGCCTAGCTGCTTGATTTGATACACCTGTGGACATGGAAGTGATTGGAACACCTGATTCTGATTATTTGGAAGGGTGAGTGAATACTTTTGGCAATATAGTGTGTGTAGTTGGTAGTTTTTGTCTCTGGTGTATATGTCTTCAGGAGTTAGATGGAAAAGAAACTGACATGAGATGAATGGTAACTCAGTTCCCAGAACTTTATCTATGTCACTCTTTCCTCCCTTCCAGAAAGGAAGCATCACAGGACAATCCCAGAATATGTGCGAGTGGTCGCCAGCCATTCCACGTTCTCTCCAACAGTACATCACTGCAGCTTATCTAAAAATTTAGAAACTACTGAAGGTGTATGAAGAAAATATTAATGTGAAAAGACGCTGAGTCAGTGGTTTACAGCTGGTCCTCACTAGTCTGTACTTGTCTTGTTGGATCTTAGCGTCGTCTTCGACACTGTTGACCATCATATCCTGTCATCAGAGGAACTGGTTTAATCTGGTTTATCAGATCCTCCGTGCTCTTTGAAGTCAGTCATGTTGAGGATGTCGTCTGAAACTTGTGACTTTCTTGTCGTCTTGGTTGTTTCACTTCAGTTCAGTGGTGACATCACTTCCTGTTTCAGTCAGCTGGTTCCTCCTCTGACTTCTCTAAACTTCACTTCATTTTTCTGCTGTAGGGGTGAAGAGCAGAGAATTCGTACGACTGGCAGTAGCAGTACTAGTAGTAGTAACAGCTGTAATAGCAGCAGTACTAGTAGTACTACTACAGTAGTAGTAGGAGTAGCCTGATTTTTCCTCCAGTATTTTGTGAGGACAGGTAAACAGTATCACCTGCTGAATATCAAAGTGAGGTGCAGCTGAAACCTGATTGGTGGATCCAGAAACAGGAAGTGACAGACACAACTTCCCCCTCAGACAACGCAGAGGAAGACAGGTGCTGTGGTTTAATCAGACGGACAGGTGAGACAGGAAGCAGGACTGTGAAGGTGAGTATGTACGACTATAATACTATGCAATCCTAGCAGTAGTACTACCACTTTGATGCTTTGTGTACTATTACTTGATTACTTGTTACACACACATTAATAATCTGCATGTCATAGTACTGTGTATGAATGAATACTGTGTGTACTCACTGTATATTATTAACACTTGGTGTGTGTGTGTGTGTGTGTGTGTGTGTGTTCATGCTCAGAATGCACAAGTGCCCAGTACTAAGAGTGTGTACTACTAATCCCAGTGTGTACTAGTACTCAGAGATGGAGGATGACCTCTGCTGGTTGCAGCTCGATGACTTCAGGATGCTGCTCATCAAAACCATCAACCCTTCAAGGATTACTCCCTACCTGAGGCAGTGTCAGGTGCTCCTGCTGCTCCTCCTCTCTCTCTCTCTCTCTCTCTCTCTCTCTCTCTCTCTGACAGGTCTTCTTGTGTTGTCAGGTGATCAGTGCTGAGGATGAGGAGCAGCTCTTTAATGATCCCTCTCTCGTCATCAGGACAAGAAAAGTTGGTAAGAAAGAGCTGCTGAGGTCTCTGACCTCTGACCTTCTCTCTGACCTCTGACCTTCTCTCTGACCTCTGACCTTCCCAGGAGCCTTGCTGGACATCCTGCAGAGGACAGGGGTCAAAGGTCACACAGCCTTCCTGGAGAGTCTGGAGTTGGACTATCCTGAACTGTACAGCAGGATCACTGGGAAGGAGCCCAACAAGACCTTCAGCATCCTGATTGGTCTCTCTACCTGTCTTTTTCATTTCTTGTCTCTTTACCTGTCTCTGTCTCTACTTGTCTCTCTTTACCTGTCTCTCTCTCTTTCTGTCTGTCTCTCTGATTGCATCTCTACCTGTCTGTTTTGCTTCCTGTCTCTCTCTGTCTCTCTACCTGTCTCTCTCTCTACTTGTCTCTCTCTACCTGTGTCTATCTCTGATTGTCTCTCTACCTGTCTCTCTCTCTACCTGTCTCTCTGCAGACACAGCAGGTGAATCAGGTCTGACTCAGTTCTTGATGTCTGAGTTGACTCGCCTGCAGAGGGCGCTGCAGGACGAGAGGCGTCACCGTCAGCAGGCCTGCTCCGTTGCTAAGGAACAGGTGGGCAGGGTTGATTAGGGCAGGTGTGTGCAGGTGACAGGGTTGGTGACGGTGTGTTGTGGTCTCAGGAGGTCTGGACCCGACAGCAGCAGCTGAGGGACCGTGAGCTCAGGAAGCTGACTGAGCGCGTGCAGAAGGTCCGAGAGGAGCGAGAGCATTTGAGTGAGGAAGTGAAGCAGCTGAGAGAGCACAACTACAGCCTGATGGCCTCCATCAACCAGCTGGGCCAGGAGAAGAGCACCGCCCTGCTGGCCAACAGAGACCTGCAGCTGGAGGTCAGCAGTGATCTGACCTCTGACCCCTGATCCTCTGACCCTGTGACCCCTGACCTCTGATCTCTGGTTTGTGCACAGCTGGAGCGTCTGAAACTCACCGTGCTGCGAGCTGAGAGTCAGACCAGACTGCTGAGACACCGGACGCTGAGGCCTCTGCAGGAGGTGGAGCATTAGCAGCATTAGCGTTAGCATTAGCTTGCACCAGTGTCACTGATCTAAAGTAATGAAGGATCTGTTTATCTGAACCACTGGTGAGGACTGTTCTGAGCTTTCACACTTAATAGTCATCAATTCTGGGGCGTTTAATTTGTCTGATCCACACACCTTTACTTCCTGCATCTGAATGGTTGGTATTATTTTGAAAACCTCCCAGATGGCTAAAGCTGCTATTGATCAGTGGTGTCCACAGAGCTGAGGATGAAACTAAATGAAGAAGTTAACTCCAGCTGACTGCAGAACAGTCAACATCAGGAAGACTCTGATTTAAGAGACCAGCTCTGATTGACATCACTGATCAGACACTCATTGATGTTTGTTTGGTGATAGTTTTAAACTTCAATAAAAAAAGAGATGAATCAGGATTCAAGTAAATGATAGTTTGCCAGTCCTAGATTTTATCTTTCACAATAAAAGGCCACATGTGGAAATAAAACATGTCTGTAGTTTCTTGAGGACAGACCTGATTATTATTGATGTGTCTTTTATTTTGACGTTGAATGAATGTTCAGAGAACAGATGTTGTGTCTCCAGAGCAGGAGCCTGGCTCTGCCCAACAGACTGGAGGAGATGCAGGAGGAGAAGCAGGAGGAGCTGAAGGAGAAACAGGGGGAGAAGGAGATGAAGGAGACGAGGGAGGAGAGTCCAGCTCCTCCTCAGATGAACCTCCTCGCTTCAGTGCTCAGACTGAGGAGAGATCTCCATAGAGCAGAGGAGCAGAGAGCCAGGGTAATGACATCATTAATGATAATCTATTCATGGTATGGACCAGAGGGTTCAAACACGAGGAACATGTCAAACTACGCAGACAGAATCTGTTTCTCTGTTCAAAGGTTGATTCACTTCAGTGAAAAAACATGATTCACAAAAAAATATTAAGCAGGATTTTAAAATGAGACTTCCTCCAAATGTTTCACAATGAAAGCCTGTGACTGTGTTTCCAGAGTGAGGAGGAGAAGGAGGAGCTGGAGCTGATCTCAGCTCAGCTGAAAGGAGATGCCAGGATGCTCCGGCAGAGGAGCAAACAGACCCTGAGGCAGCTAGAGGAGGTGATCCAGGAGAGGGACAAGGTGAGCACCAGTCCTCTGATGATGTCATGGTTCGCTGATGATGTCATGAACACAGACTCACTGATTGGTGCTCCAGGCTCTGGCGTCACAGGCGAAGCAACAGGAGGAGGTACGGCTGCTCCTCCAGGAGAAGGACCAGTACAGGGAGCAGGTCCGACAGCTCACCGAGCAGTCTGATAGGCTGGAGCTCCTCCTGCTGAGGTCGCAGGGGGAGGAGCTCCAGCTGAGGACACGCCTCCGCAGACTCACCTGCAGCACTCACCAGGTGAGGTGATGTAATGATGATGTCGTGATGTTGTGATGATGTAATGATGATGTCATGTTTTTCCCTCTCAGTGTGAGAGGAGTGTGAGCAGCGAGGAAGACGAGAGCGCCACTAAAGGTGAGAGTCATGCGAATCATGTCATGTGACCTGCCGCTATTTTTGAATCGTGTCATGTGACCTGAGCAGGCAGCAGTGAGGAGGTGCGCAGCGGGACTTCGGGGGAGAACGAGGAGGTGGCGCTGCAGCAACACGATGCTCCTGCGGGAGGCGCCACAGAGTCTGAGCAGAAACCCAGCACTGCTGCATCATGGGTAATTCAGCTGAGGCAAATCACACCAGAAACACCTGTTAGCATCAGTGCTAACAGTGTTAGCAGCTGAGTTCTCCTGTCTCTCTGTCTGTCTGCAGGACGAGGAGACAAACGGCTGTCTCACCTCCAGAGGACGTCCTCACTTCTTCTATCGCAGGTCAGCGTCTGTCTGTTACACTTCATCAACACGATCGATAGAAAACAGTCTGCAGCATCGCTGAGCGCTTGTTTCTATGACAACAGGAAGCGAGCCCTCAGGTCAAAGCTGGCCTGTAAGGAATACACAGCTGGTAACCATGACGACAGCAGCGGCAGTGACATCAGCGAGTCTGACTGAAGAGGCTCTTTTCTTTCAGAATTCTATTGTCTCCTCCTCCTTTAACGTTGTTAAACATTCTGCACTTTTAACAGAATGTTTCATGTTAAATCAAGTAGTGTAAAATAAGAAGACACTCCAAGTTACCAGAGGAACATAACAAGAAAAAAACTTCACTGACAGAAACCCCTCCACACAAACAGAGCCAGCGGGAATAGATCCGACGACCTGAGCAGTTTCCTCATCAGTACAATAGAATGCTCTTTATTGTCAACATACGATAGAATGCGACACACACACATTTATGCTCTGTTCTTTGTGTAGTTCTTGTATATTTTTGTTTTGTTTAGATTGTTGGTTTTGCACTATACTGATTTTTTGGATTATTCTGCACTGTATATATTCTTAAAAAAAGGCTTTATATCGCCTTCCTGTTCCTATAGTGTATGATAACTGTTATGAAAGAATTTCCTTTGGGATGAATAAAGTTCTGTCTTATCTTAAGGTAGCTTATCTTAACATTAGTGAATAGGAAACATCTTAATGACCCACCAGAGGCAGAAGCAGGTGAGGATAAATGAAGAGAAAAGATGGTCCAGACTTCAGTGGCTGGACATCCTTTCTCACCTGACTGAGACAACGAGAGTGAGAAACGAGGAAAAAAGAGCATCCAAGGATTTTTTCATGCTGGTGTGAACATTTGTGTGGTGAATGAGGAAACCCTCGTTAAAACATTTCTCCTGTCCAGCCTTCCCTTTCAGGAGCTGCCGGAGGAACTCGGAGCAGATCTGGAGCCATTCGGTACCAGAGGTAACCTCCTCACAAGTTTCACCTGTGCTGTCAGAAGTCCTAAATGCCAGCTGACACCTTATTAGCTTTCTGCTCTGGACTCCTTGAATGAAACCAAACAGCTTCTTTGCTGGAGCTCCTTTAAGTGTTTATTGGCCTCATCTACCAACACCTCTCATCCTACAGGTTCCACTTTCATTTTTTCAGTTTCAGTAAAAAAAAAACAGTAAAAGCTGAACAATAAAATAAAACAAGACAAACAAACGCAAACAACTGATTTTCCTCAAACATGATCGACGGGCTCTGTGTGTTGTGGTCTGTATTGTGGTCTGTAGGAGGAGGTTTGGGGACAATCAGAAAAAATACATTTATTTATTGTCTTCTTCCTGATGTCTACTTGTGGTCCCCAGGTTTATACAGAGGTCCAAAGGGTCTATCTAAAGGGACATTTGACCTGGTTATGAGTGATTTTCTAAAGCAGGTTAGAGAGACGTTTCTGGGTTTGCAGTTTGTACGACTTTCTCCGTTGACCATGAACGAAACACCGCGGCACTCTCGTTGCCGTGGTGACGGAGTGACACACAGAGCAGCTGCTAACCGAGCAGGAACCGACAGTTTGACTTTAACGGACTTTTTACTCACGGAAAGAGAAAACAAGACGACCGGACAGGAACTGTTGACCACGGATTCATTTCACCAGGACACACCTCCAGTCCACCACCAGCCCCAGGATGGGTGAGAGCAGAGCGGTTCCGGGCAGGAAGGTGTACCGGCAGCTGTGTGACGCTCAGGTGAGACAGGTGAAACAAGTCTATGGCGACATGATTAACTGGGAGGAAAACGCTTTTAAAATTGAGTCAGGATACAGCGAACTGTTACCTGGCTGCTAGCTAACAATTAAGTGACTATTAGCTAACTGTTAGCTGACCGCTAATTAGTATAGAGAACGTGACGTCACGTCGCTGTGCATTTTGGGTGTCAGCGCCATCTTGGAAGGAACGCAAATGTAAACAAAAGCGATCATGCGATCGGCTGTAACAGCTTTTAACACAATAACACTGCCCGACCGTGACTGCTTCAAAGTCTCTTCACTGAGATACTTCAGAGAAAGAGAGGCCTCCTGAATATGTAACTAGTGTACAAAAACACACTCAGTGCTCCGTGAAACTGGTTTACTGGATAGTCTACTAGTACTATATTGTTTACTGGATAGTCTACTAGTACTATATTGTTTACTGGATAGTCTACTAGTACTATATTGTTTACTGGATAGTCTACTAGTACTATATTGTTTACTAGTTAGTCTGCTAGTACTATATTGTTTACTGGATAGTCTACTAGTACTATATTGTTTACTAGTTAGTCTACTAGTACTATATTGTTTACTAGTTAGTCTACTAGTGCTATATTGTTTACTGGTTAGTATAGTAGTGCTATATTGTTTACTGGTTAGTATAGTAGTGCTATATTGTTTACTGGTTAGTATACTAGTACTATATTGTTTACTGGTTAGTATACTAGTGCTATATTGTTTACTAGTTAGTATAGTAGTGCTGTATTGTTTACTGGTTAGTATACTAGTACTGTATTGTTTACTGGTTAGTATACTAGTACTATATTGTTTACTGGTTAGTATACTAGTGCTATATTGTTTACTAGTTAGTATAGTAGTGCTGTATTGTTTACTGGTTAGTATAGTAGTGCTATATTGTTTACTGGTTAGTATACTAGTACTATATTGTTTACTGGTTAGTATACTAGTGCTATATTGTTTACTAGTTAGTATAGTAGTGCTGTATTGTTTACTAGTTAGTATAGTAGTGCTGTATTGTTTACTAGTTAGTATAGTAGTGCTATATTGTTTACTGGTTAGCATACCAGTGCTATATTGTTTACTGGTTAGTATAGTAGTGCTATATTGTTTACTGGTTAGTATAGTAGTGCTATATTGTTTACTGGATAGCATACCAGTGCTATATTGTTTACTGGTTAGTATAGTAGTGCTATATTGTTTACTGGATAGCATACCAGTGCTATATTGTTTACTGGTTAGTATAGTAGTACTATATTGTTTACTGGTTAGTATAGTAGTGCTATATTGTTTACTGGTTAGCATAGTAGTGCTATATTGTTTACTGGTTAGTATACTAGTGCTATATTGTTTACTGGATAGCATACCAGTGCTATATTGTTTACTGGTTAGTATAGTAGTACTATATTGTTTACTGGTTAGTATGCCAGTACTATATTGTTTACTGGTTAGTATAGTAGTACTACATTGTTTACTGGTTAGTATACTAGTACTACATTGTTTACTGGTTGGTATGCTAGTGCTATATTGTTTACTGGTTAGTATACTAGTGCTATATTGTTTACTGGTTAGTATAGTAGTACTATATTGTTTACTGGTTAGTATACGATTACTATATTGTTTACTGGTTAGTATAGTAGTACTATATTGTTTACTGGTTAGTATACGATTACTATATTGTTTACTAGTTGGTATACTAGTACTATGTTGTTTAGTGGTTAGTATACTAGTGCTATATTGTTTACTGGTTAGTATGCTAGTGCTATATTGTTTACTGGTTAGTATAGTAGTACTATATTGTTTACTGGTTAGTATACGATTGCTATATTGTTTACTAGTTGGTATACTAGTACTATGTTGTTTACTGGTCAGTATACTAGTACGGTATACTGGTACTATATTGTATACTGGTTAGTATACTAGTGCTATATTGTTTACTGGTTAGTATAGTAGTACTATATTGTTTACTGGATAGCATACCAGTGCTATATTGTTTACTGGTTAGTATAGTAGTGCTATATTGTTTACTGGTTAGTATACTAGTGCTATATTGTTTACTGGATAGCATACCAGTGCTATATTGTTTACTGGTTAGTATAGTAGTACTATATTGTTTACTGGTTAGTATGCCAGTACTATATTGTTTACTGGTTAGTATAGTAGTACTACATTGTTTACTGGTTAGTATACTAGTACTACATTGTTTACTGGTTGGTATGCTAGTGCTATATTGTTTACTGGTTAGTATACTAGTGCTATATTGTTTACTGGTTAGTATGCTAGTGCTATATTGTTTACTGGTTAGTATAGTAGTACTATATTGTTTACTGGTTAGTATACGATTACTATATTGTTTACTGGTTAGTATAGTAGTACTATATTGTTTACTGGTTAGTATACGATTACTATATTGTTTACTAGTTGGTATACTAGTACTATGTTGTTTAGTGGTTAGTATACTAGTGCTATATTGTTTACTGGTTAGTATGCTAGTGCTATATTGTTTACTGGTTAGTATAGTAGTACTATATTGTTTACTGGTTAGTATACGATTGCTATATTGTTTACTAGTTGGTATACTAGTACTATGTGGTTTACTGGTCAGTATACTAGTACGGTATACTGGTACTATATTGTTTACTGGTTAGTATACTAGTGCTATATTGTTTACTGGTTAGTATGCTAGTGCTATATTGTTTACTGGTTAGTATAGTAGTACTATATTGTTTACTGGTTAGTATACGATTGCTATATTGTTTACTAGTTGGTATACTAGTACTATGTTGTTTACTGGTCAGTATACTAGTACGGTATACTGGTACTATATTGTATACTGGTTAGTATACTAGTGCTATATTGTTTATTGGTTAGTATATGAGTACTATATTGTTTACTGGTCACTATACTAGTGCTATATTGTTTACTGGTGAGTATAGTAGTACTATATTGTTTACTGGTTAGTATACTCTTACTATATTGTTTACTAGTTGGTATACCAGTACTATATTGTTAACTGGTTAGTATACTAGTACAATATACTGGTACTCTATTGGTTTCTGTTTTTTCTCCCACTGACTGTTTGCTTGTGATAAACTTGTTTTCAGGTGCAGCTGTCCAGATCTCTGCTGGCTGGATGGAGGGACATGAGGACAACCTGTCTGTCTGCTGAGGACAGTAATACCCACTGCAGTACAACCAGCAGGTAGATAGATGGACAGAGAGACTGACAGAGGGTCGGACAGAAGGACAGGGAGAGGAACACTCATTAATATCTTTCTCTCTGGTTGTTGTGTCCTCCCTACAGTAGGGGGCAGCAGGCTGATGCTGTTGTTGATGATGTCACCAGACTTCCTGACTCAGTGGGTTCGTAGCTGTTTTTATATTTACCATGAAATATATCAGTGTGTGTGTTGTCAGTGGTTTCATGTGTCCTCTCTCACTCAGTGGGAGATCAATGGGGCTGTGACATCATTGAACGACTGACAGAGGAAACAAAACAAAAACACAAAGAAGCTCTGAAACATCTGGAGAGAGAGCTGACACACATTTCTGAGGTACTGGAGGTACTACACACTGAGGTACTAGAGGTATTGCACACTGAGGTACTGCACACTGAGGCACTAGAGGTACTGCACACTGAGGCACTAGAGGTACTGCACACTGAGGTACTGCACACTGAGGCACTAGAGGTACTGCACACTGAGGTACCAGAGGTACTGCATACTGAGGTACTGCACACTGAGGCACTAGAGGTACTGCACACTGAGGCACTAGAGGTACTGCACACTGAGGTACCAGAGGTACTGCACACTGAGGTATCAGAGGTACTGCATACTAGAGGTACTGCACACTGAGGTACTAGAGGTACTGCACACTGAGGTATCAGAGGTACTGCATACTAGAGGTACTGCACACTGAGGTACTAGAGGTACTGCACACTGAGGCACTAGAGGTACTGCACACTGAGGTACCAGAGGTACTGCACACTGAGGTATCAGAGGTACTGCATACTAGAGGTACTGCACACTGAGGTACTAGAGGTACTGCACACTGAGGTATCAGAGGTACTGCATACTAGAGGTACTGCACACTGAGGTACTAGAGGTACTGCACACTGAGGCACTAGAGGTACTGCACACTGAGGTACTAGAGGTACTGCACACTGAGGTATCAGATGTACTGCATACTAGAGGTACTGCACACTGAGGTACTAGAGGTACTGCACACTGAGGTACCAGAGGTACTGCATACTAGAGGTACTGCACACTGAGGTACTAGAGGTACTGCACACTGAGGCACTAGAGGTACTGCACACTGAGGCACTAGAGGTACTGCACACTGAGGCACTAGAGGTACTGCACACTGAGGTACTAGAGGTACTGCACACTGAGGTACCAGAGGTACTGCATACTAGAGGTACTGCACACTGAGGTACTAGAGGTACTGCACACTGAGGCACTAGAGGTACTGCACACTGAGGCACTAGAGGTACTGCACACTGAGGTACTAGAGGTACTGCACACTGAGGTACTAGAGGTACTGCACACTGAGGTACCAGAGGTACTGCATACTAGAGGTACTGCACACTGAGGTACTAGAGGTACTGCACACTGAGGCACTAGAGGTACTGCACACGGAGGTACTAGAGGTACTGCACACTGAGGTACTAGAGGTACTGCACACTGAGGCACTAGAGGTACTGCACACTGAGGCACTAGAGGTACTGCACACTGAGGCACTAGAGGTACTGCACATGGAGGTACTAGAGGTACTGCACACTGAGGTACTAGAGGTACTACACACTGAGGTACTAGAGGTACTACACACTGAGGTACTAGAGGTACTGCACACTGAGGCACTAGAGATACTACAGAGGTTGGACAATGAAAGTGAAACTCCTGGTTTTAGACCACAATAATTCATAGTATGGTGTAGGTTCTCCTTTTGCGGCCAATACAGCATCAGTTCATCTTGGGAATGACAGATAGAAGTCCTGCACAGTGGTCAGAGGGATTTTGAGCCATTCTTGCAGAATAGTGTTCAGGTCACTATGTGATGCTGCTGGAGGAAAATCCTCCAAAACACCCCAAAGTGTCTCAATAATATTTAGATGTGGTGACTGTGCAGGCCATGAGAGATGTTCAGCTTCACTTTCATGTTCATCAAACCACTCTGTCACCAGTCTTTCTGCATTATCATGCTGATACACGGCACCACCTTCAGGATACAATGTTTGAACCATTGGGTGCATATGGTCCTCCAGAATGGTCCTTGGCAGTGATGTGTCCATCTAGCACAAGTATTGGGTCTAGGGAATGTCATGATATTACAGCCCAGACCATCACTGATCCACCCCCATGCTTCACTCTAGACATGCAACAGTCTGGGTGGTACGCTTCTTTGGGGCTTCTCCACACCAGAACTCTCCAGAATGTGGCAAAGACAGTAAAGATGGACTCATCAGAGAACAAGACATGTTTCACATTGTCCACAGCCCAAGATTTCATTGCTGGCACCGTTGAAACCGATGTTTGGCATTGAGTGACCAAAGGTTTGTCTATAGCAGCCCGGCCATGGATATTGACCCTGTGGAGCTCCAGACGGACAGTTTTGGTGGAAACAGGAGAGTTGAGGTGCACATTTAATTCTGCAGTGAGTTGGGCAGCTGTGCTTTGATGTTTTTTGGATACATCCCTTTCAGACAGCGTCCTCTGGTGTCCACAGTTCCTCCTGTTGGATGTGGTTCGTCCTTCTTGGTGGTATGCTGACATCACCCTGGATACCGTGGCTTTTGATACATCACAAAGACTTGATGTCCTGGTCACAGATGTGCACCAACAGTTTATCCTCTTTGGAACTCTGATATATCACCCATAATGTTGTGTGCATTGAAATATTTTAAGCCAAACTGTGCTATTACTCTGCTAGCTGAAGCTTCACACTCTGCTCTTACTGGTGCAATGTACAATCAATGAAGTTTGGCCACCAGGCTGCTCACATTTAACCATGAAACCTCCAACACTAAATTGGCCAGTGTTTCACTTTCATTCTCCAACCCCTGTACACACTGAGAAACAACAGATACTACACACTGAGCTAGTACACTTGTACATGTATCATGCATAATGTACTATGATGTACTGTGCGTACAGTGTGTGTGCGTGTGTTGTGTGTGTGTGTGTGTGTGTGTGTGTGTGTGTGTGTGTGTGTGTGTGTGTTGTGTGGTCACATGACCTCTCACCTGTCGTCTCCTCAGGTGTGTGAGGCTCAGGTGAGGACTGTCAGTCTGCAGCTGCTATCCTCTCTGCAGGACGTGGACCTCAGGTTGAACACCCTGAAGGACAGAATGGAACATCTGGGACAGCTGGAGCACCTCAGTGGGCAGGTACTAATACACACCTGCAGTAGTTTAGAGTACGTTTACTGAATATCTCAGTCTGTATCTGTAAAAGACAACAGGAAGTTCTGTAGCAGGTCATCCTTCCCTCTTACCTGTCAGGAAGTGTGTGTCCTTTGGGAGGAGGTGCAGGAGGAGGTGCAGCTGAAGGAGACCAGGATCATGGATCTGAACCACAAACTGACCGACTGTGAAACCCAGAGAACTGACCAGGTCAGTGTGCTGTGCGTACGACGTGTGCTGAGCGTACGACGTGTGCTGTGCGTACGACGTGTGCTGAGCGTACGACGTGTGCTGAGCGTACGACGTGTGCTGTGCGTACGACGTGTGCTGTCGCGTCGGCGTGTGCTGAAGCGTCGGCGTGTGCTGTGCGTCTGGCGTGTGCTGTGCGTACGACGTGTGCTGAGCGTACGACGTGTGCTGTGCGTCGGCGTGTGCTGGCGTCACGGCGTGTGCTGAAGCGTCACGACGTGTGCTGTCGCGTCTGGCGTGTGCTGAGCGTCGGCGTGTGCTGTCGCGTCTGGCGTGTGCTGAAGCGTCACGGCGTGTGCTGTGCGTACGACGTGTGCTGAGCGTACGACGTGTGCTGAGCGTACGACGTGTGCTGAGCGTACGACGTGTGCTGTGCGTACGACGTGTGCTGAGCGTACGACGTGTGCTGAGCGTACGACGTGTGCTGAGCGTACGACGTGTGCTGTGCGTACGACGTGTGCTGAGCGTACGACGTGTGCTGTGCGTACGACGTGTGCTGAGCGTACGACGTGTGCTGTGCGTACGACGTGTGCTGAGCGTACGACGTGTGCTGAGCGTACGACGTGTGCTGTGCGTACTGATGTTCTCATGTCTTGTAGATCAGATTTGTCCTCAGGAAGTTTCTCCACCTGCTGGAGAAGATCAACTTCCTGTCTCCACCTGACGTCTGCAGACTGATGCACAAGGAGGCTACGGTAACTGACCTTTGACCTCTGACCCTCAGACTTATGACCCCTGACCCCAAATACCTGACCTCCTCCTCCTTCTCCTCCTCCTCATCCCAGATGTTGAATCAGAGTCTCCTGGCAAACCGTCGCAGTGTGGCTCGTCTCCTGCTGCTCCTCGAGGAGGAGAAACTGCAGCAGGAGTCACTCCTCCGTCTGCACTGGGAGGACTGCCTGAGCCGCTGGAGGAGGTGCATGGTCAGCCAGGTCATAGACCGCTTCAGGTGGGTGAGCGACCAGGTGACGGAGTGGTCAGCTGATCCTGTCCCAACAGCAGTACTGTCATTAGAACTCCTGCAGTTTTTAGCAGCAGTGTTTGTGTTGTAGGAGATTCTGCAGCAGTGATGAGGACCAACAGCTGGTCTCAGGTCTGGACCAGCAGAAGAAACAGGATCTGCTAGACCAGCGTTGTGACATCATCAGTAAGATCTGGTTAGAGGAGTTTTTCTTTTCAAACTTAACTTAATTCAAATTTTCTGCAGTAATAGTGATAATGATAATAATAACGAATTTAATTAAAACACTTATCAGACTACGGTGGTGTAGTGGTTAGCACTGTCACCTCACAGCAGGATGGTACCGGGTTCAAATCCTGGGTCTTTCTGTGTGGAGTTTTCATGTTCTCCTCATGTCTGTGTGGGTTCTCTCTGGTACTCTGGCTTCCTCCCACCATCCAAAAACATGCATGGGGATTAGGTTAACTGGTTAATTTAAACTGACCGTAGGTGTGAATGTGAGTGTGAGTGGTTGTCTGTCTCTATGTGTCCTGTGATGAACTGGACACTTGTCCAGGGTGTACCCTGTCTTTCACCCTAAGACAGCTGGGATAGACTCCAGCCCCCCTGACCCTATGAGAGGATAAGAGGGAGAAGATGGATGGATGGATGAAAACTGAACCATCAGAGTTTGCGTTACAGTGCAGACATAAAATAATAAATTCACATCACACACAATAAAAACCACTACCACATGGATGGAAACAACAGTTTTTTTAGAGTTGATTGTTGAGGCCCATGTGTCGGATTTTGTTGAATTGTCTGGCTTTTTTTTTTTTTTTTTTTAACAGCTGTGGAGGGTGGAAAATATTCTACACTGTACTACTTCATTTTAAGCTTAAAGACATTGGCTGTAATGTCAAATATTGACTCCTGAGCCGTGTGTGCTATCCAAGGCATTCAGTTGATTCTGAAAGCAGAGAAATTGTTTTTTTTGACAATGTAATGCTCATTACAGTAAAGTACAAACATTGAATCACAGACGAGGTTTCACCTCTACACCTGAAAAAAAAGGGAGTTACTCCTGAATCCAGTGCTGGTGCCTTGTTATTTATATATATTTTATTATTTCTTTACCTTGTGTGCTGCTGTCTGTCACTTTGCATTTTTTATTCTATGTTCTGACAAAGAGAGTGCTCTAAATCAGTCAAATTTGTCATATATGAAAACATACCTGGCCGATAAAGCTGATTCTTTATCACACTGTGACACACTGTTTTTTGTCGAGGTGAGCGTGTGTCGCATCCCTACGACATGTGGTGTTTTGTTTTTATTTTTGTTTTGACCGCCATGGTATTTCAGGAGAGCGCCGAGTCTTTTTCCCTGGAATGAACGAGTTAGACATTAGAAGGAACATCCTCAGTGGTGTTTTTGAGTGAGAGGCAGTAATATAGTAGTGGAGTACTACAATACTAGAGTAGTATAGTAGTAGTACATTGGTATAGTACTACCTCCTCTAATAACAAGGATCAGGAAGCGACACCACCAGACAGCCAATCAGTGTCTCTGTTTCAGCTCTCTGGTCCCGCCCTCCTGCTCCTCTGCTTTGGTCTCTGATTGGTTCAACCAGATGACGGCTGTCAATCAGCAGATCGGTAAATAGATTCACCTTTCTGAAACAGGAAGTTCATGGTTCCCGCATCAGCTAATGTGTGTGTGTGTGTGTGTGTGTGTGTGTGTGTGTGTGTGTGTGTGTGTGTGTGTGTGTGTGTGCAGAGAGCCATCATGCTGACCTCCTCCATCAGATCAGGTGTTCCTATGAACAGGTGTGGCAGCAGCGACTGGCTGAGCTGGAGAGCTGCCAGGTGACCTTCAGTCACTTTACTATTGATTAACATCTCCTCTTTATTATTGATTATTGATTCCATCATGCCCTCCTGCAGGAGGCGCTCTCAGCTCTCCAGCTGTCAGAGGAGGAGGTGAATGACATCGTCAGCTCCCAGCTTCTTCCTCTGATTGGACGAAGCCAGCGCCAGGATGAGGAACGATTGGCTGCTGTAGATGTATGTATACCTGTCTGTCTCACTGCCCGTCTGTCCACCTGTCTGTCTGTCTCACTGCCTACCTGTCTCACTGTCTACCTGTCTGCAGCTGAGCTGTGACTCAGAGGCTCGTCGTGCTCTCAGTCTCAGCAGGTGTGTGTTTGCTGTGATGCGAGGAGCAGCATTGCTATGGGAGACACACAGCTGCAGGCTAGAGAGGAGAGGAGAAGAACTACAGCAACACCTGGACGACCTGAGATGCTCACAGCGGCAACACACTCAGGTGAGTCTGACCTGGACACCCATCTCACCTCTACACACACAGGTGAGTCTCACCTGCTTTGCTGTTATGTTGTCAGAGGAAGAAGGAGCACCTGAACGACATGCTGGGTGGACTGAGACAGGAGAGCAGTGAGGGAGCTCTGAAGACGTCTTTGGACAAGACTGTTAACTACCTGCAGGACTTCAAACACAGGTACTGCACGACACATGTTAGTGCCATATACATATATATGTGTATGTATGTGTATATATGGGCGGCACAGTGGTGTAGTGGTTAACACTGTCGCCTCACAGCAAGAAGGTAGTTTAGTGTGACATCAGAGCACGGGTCTTGCAGATGTCCACTTTGAGTCCAGGAGCTCTGTGAAGTCCATTCTGTGTACTGTGCTTATGAGACTCTGTGTCATATATGTGTGTATATAATGATAAATATAAATGATATAACTTGCAGCTGTAGGCATAGTGTCTCTGATCAGAAGGAGGTGTTGGATCTCCTTCCTTCCCTCCTCCTGGAGGAGCTCCTGTCCTACAGCAGAAGCCTCAGCTCCTTCTACCACGTCGACCACGCCTACCGACCGGTAACCACAGCAACCACACCTCAGACTCATGTGCCTGCTGGTGACCATGGTAACAACAATCGGATTGTTCCTCAATTGCTCCTCTTCCTCCTCTGCAGAATCCCGAAGAACTGCAGAACCTCCTCCCATCATACACAGAGCAGCAGGGTCAGTCCATCAGTCTAGTGATACCTAGTCCAGTCTGTCCTGGTCTAGTCTACTGAGGAAGCATGTACCAGAAATAACTAGAAAAGCACTCAGAGAGCACAGACCTGCTGCCGCCGTGACTTTTTTTATTTAAAGTTACCCCCGCCGCCAAGGAGGTTATGTTTTCACCGGGGTTTGTTTATTTGCTTGTATGTATTTTGGTTTGTTGGTTTGCAAAATAACTCAAAAAGTTATGGAAAGTTTTTGACGAAATTTTCAGGATTGGCTGGAGATGGCCTAACTTAAAACTGATTAATTTGTGGTGGTGCTGTCGAATCGGATCCGATCACCACCAGAAATTCACAAATCCACAGAAATTCACAAACAGCAGAAAAAGTTTGCGACATATAATAAAAATCTGCACTATAGTGAAAGATGAATTACGATATAGCAAGATTACTGAAGTCTGATCTGGTCCAGTCTGATGTCATCCAGACAGGTCTGATCTGGTTTGTTCGTGCAGAGACCATGGCAGGAGCTGATAAACAGAAACCAGAGCAGAAGAGGAAGAAGAATGATCCAATCAGCTGTATGGATGACCCAGACCCCTCCCAGCCCTCTCAGGATTGGCTGGCTGAGGTGACACTCTAATCAGTGACTAATTAATGTTGTCATCTCTGATTGGTACAGAAAAAAGCTGTGTGTGTGTGTGTGTGTAGGTGGAGTCCTCTCTCCTGGAACTCTATGACATCAGCAGGGATGTCATATTTACATCATTCAGGGGCGAGGTTTACAGTGGTCCTGCCCTCATATGCCCCGCCCCTGACCTGCAGCAGGAAACACACCTGAGCCTGTTTCCTGAGCAGCTGCTCATGCAGTCTCTGAGCAGGTAGGAGCCTCATGACCTCATGACCTCTGTAGCTATGATGTAGTATAATCTGCTGTGTCATATCCAGGATCAGGACTCTGTTCTTTGACCACCTGGAGCAGCATTTCCATGACATCCTCAGCTCTACTGTCACCATGGTGACAGACAGGAAGGAGGGGGTGCTTTCGGAGCAGGAGCTCCAACTGCAGCAGCTGAACCCCCAGCAGATCTGCGACCACATCTACCAGCCCCGTCTGGGTAACACAGTTTCAAAGTGTGACTGGTCTGCAGTCAGCTGACACCCATTTAATGAGTGCTTGCTCACCGCTAAGTAGTAGCTTTAGCCTGTTAGCATCTGTCTGATTAGATGCACTGGCATTAGCATAGCTCGTAGCTGCTAGCTCAGAGTGGTAGATTTTCCCTGATGTTTTAATTAAGTTTTACACAAGGTGTAACTTTGATGTTTCTGAGACATCTGGGATATATTCAAAATAAAAGCGACCATGCTAGTAGCAGTGATTTAATCTGATGTGTCTCTGTTAGCTGAGCTGCTGCTCCACAGGCAGCAGGTGGATGTTCACTGTGAGGAGGTGGTGCACATGTTGGCTTCCTGCAGGGTAGAGTTGCAGAAGCTGCAGACCTCCATCAGCAGGAAGAATCAGGAATTCACTGTCAGTCTGTCCAACATGGAGGAGGACATCCTGGCAGCTGACAGCAGCCATCGGTAACCACTGATCTGTGGTCAGCTCAGACAGACTGATCACACTTATTACTGTTCTTATAGACTGTGTGACTGTCCACAGGCTGGAGGCAGTGAGCTCCACCCTGCAGGACCGTCTGGACCAACATATTAAAGACACCCAGCACTGCCAGACCTCCTTCAGGAGGACAGTCCGCCTCAGACTGGAGGAGGTCCGAACCAGAACCTCTCAGCTCCTCGCCTCCTTCAGGTAACACCTGGACCATTCCTCTGGGAGTAACCACAGGTAGAAGGTCACACTGAAAGAATGTCTCCTCCTCCTGCAGGCTGTTCAGTGAAGGAGGTGACTTCTCTCCCGAGGAGATGAAGCTGTTTCAGAGGAGGCTGAAGGAGGAGACCAAACAGATTACTGTGACGGAGGAGTCCATCTTCTCTGAGCTGGAGGTGTTTGAGTCCAGGAGTCTGCAGCAGGTGGCTTTCCATGCATGTCAGACTACAGAGATATTAAACTTCACTGCAGCTTCACCGGCAGTAAATATATGAGAGACCAGAGGTTATGTTTGTCCTCCAGGTGAAGGAGGCATCTAGTCATCTGGAGGAGAAACTGTCCTTCCACAAGGCTGAGGTGGACTTCAAAGAGAAGATCCAGAGAGTCTTCAGCAGAACCAGAGGCCACCTTAAGGCTGAGGTACCTGTCTGTCCTCTCTTTCTCTCTCTCTCTCTCTCTTTCGCTCTGTCTTTCTCTCCCTCTCTCTCTCTCTCCCTCTCTTTCTCTCTCTCTCTCTCTCTCCTTCTCTCTCTCTTTCTCTCTTTCTCTCCCTTTATTTCTCTCTCTCTCTCTCTCTCTCTCAGTCCTGGGCAGTGTGCAAAATTAACCCATCAGACATCTCAAATTTTGTAAAATAACAATAATAATAATTATAATAATAATGATACAAGGGTTGGACAATGAAAGTGAAACTCCTGGTTTTAGACCACAATAATTCATAGTATGGTGTAGGTTCTCCTTTTGCGGCCAATACAGCATCAGTTCATCTTGGGAATGACAGATAGAAGTCCTGCACAGTGGTCAGAGGGATTTTGAGCCATTCTTGCAGAATAGTGTTCAGGTCACTATGTGATGCTGCTGGAGGAAAATCCTCCAAAACAGCCCAAAGTGTCTCAATAATATTTAGATGTGGTGACTGTGCAGGCCATGAGAGATGTTCAGCTTCACTTTCATGTTCATCAAACCACTCTGTCAGCAGTCTTTCTGCATTATCATGCTGATACACGGCACCACCTTCAGGATACAATGTTTGAACCACTGGGTGCATATGGTCCTCCAGAATGGTTCGGTAGTCCTTGGCAGTGATGTGTCCATCTAGCACAAGTATTGGGTCTAGGGAATGTCATGATATTGCAGCCCAGACCATCACTGATCCACCCCCATGCTTCACTCTAGACATGCAACAGTCTGGGTGGTACGCTTCTTTGGGTGAATTCAAGGAGAATGAGGAGGTGTTTGAGGAGCTGTTTTTAGCCTCTGTGAGGCACCTTGAACTGTGAAATGTATGAAAAGTTTGATTTGACTGGCCCAGGTGCCTGAGGATACCAACCCTCAGTTGGATCAGGCCACAAGGCTCCAGGCATGGATGGGCTCAGAGTGGAGTTCTTTAAGGCCTTCTGGGACCTGGTGGCAGGAGATCCCCTGGATGTTTTTAATGAAAGCCTGGCGTCTGGCTCACTGCCACTGTCAGCGCCATGATGGAGGTGTTGTACAGTGACATTGACAGTGTGCTGAAGTTTCATGGGACTGGTTTTACCTGGTTTAACAGTCACATTGTTTTATCTGCGGATGCCGATGACTTTATGTTTTTATCAGGAACCAGCAGGATGTGAATACTTTAGTCATTGTCACTAAAAAGTTGTGAAAGAATGAGGCCTCCCTGTTCTCCCTCAGAGCTTGACCTGGAAGAGAAACAGGTCTAAATATCTGGGAATCCTTTTAGGTAATGAGGACATGGTCAAGAAGAAATAGGAAATATTGTGGAAAAGGTTGAGGGGAAATTGTCCAAATGAGGTGGATCCTCCATCAGGTCTATTAGCTCAGGTTCAGGCAAAAATGGTGAGCTTTTTCTGGGACCAGCATCACTGGTCAGAAGAGCCACCGTCAGGACCTGCAGGGTTAGTATGCAGAGAGTGGCTGGTTGCATGCTCAGACGTGTTAATAACCTGGGACTGGATGCGCCTCTTTAAGTTCTTAAAGTTCGAGGGCTTACCTCCATTTTATCAGGGTGGTTTTAAATCCTGGGCTCTTTTTAATGTGAAGAGAAGTGAGCAGTGTGACTCTGTGGTGGACAGGCAGACAGACTCTGTGCATGGACTGATGGGGGCGCTGTGCAGCTACTGGTGCAGAGAGACCTGGAGAGGATCCTCCTGGTCCGGTCCAGCAGAGGAGACGCTGAGCCGGGCAGCACACCCTCTTTCCCTGAGGTCCACCTGAGTCCAGGGTTCATGGAGCTCAGTGGTCCTCTGTCTGTACAGAGCTGACAGACTGCCTGCCTTCTCTATGTGTCCTCTCTGTCCTCTCAAAATGTCCTCTCTGCCCTCTCTGTATGTCCTCTCTGTCCTCTCTATTTGTCCTCTTTGTCCCCTCTAACTGTCCTTTCTATATCTCCTCTATGTCCTCTCCATATGTCGTCTTTGTCCTCTCTATCTGTCCTGTCTGACTCTGTCTCCTTTCTGGACCTTGCAGGAAGCCAGCAGTAACCAGCGGCAGTCGTCCATCAACAGCAGGTTGGAGGACCTGAGGAGGACGCTGCAGGACACACAGGTACACGCAGTACTACTACTGGTGTATTGGTACCCGTTTGGCAGCATAGTACCATGAGGTACTATGATGATACCAGCCAGGGTCGAGATGCAGCAACAGAGACTTTAATTCTTAAATTTTGTATGTCTGCAGGTGTGTCCAGATCAGGTGTGTTCCTTCCTGTCATCAGTCAGTGAAGAACTCAGGAAGCGCTGTCAGTACCTGGACCTGTCATTGGTGGGTTACTTCCTGTATACTCATACTCCTACCTCTTCTATACTATACTACTACCTACCTGAAGGTTTGGAGTTCCTGCTGACAACTTGAACTAAGTCTTATACTACCTACCTCCTGTCTTCCCGTACTGCCTCTTGTCCTCCCGTACTGCCTCTTGTCTTCATGTGCTACCTCCTGTCTTCATGTACTACCTCCTGTCTTCCTGTACTGCCTCCTGTCTTCATGTACTACCTCTTGTCTTCATGTACTGCCTCCTGTCTTCATGTACTACCTCTTGTCTTCATGTACTACCTCCTGTCTTCATGTACTGCCTCCTGTCCTCCTGTACTACCTCCTGTCTTCATGTATAACCTCCTGTCTTCATGTGCTACCTCCTGTCTTCATGTACTACCTCCTGTCTTCCTGTACTGCCTCTTGTCTTCATGTACTACCTCTTGTCTTCATGTACTACCTCCTGTCTTCATGTACTGCCTCCTGTCCTCCTGTACTACCTCCTGTCTTCATGTATAACCTCCTGTCTTCATGTACTACCTCCTGTCTTCCTGTACTGCCTCCTGTCTTCATGTACTACCTCTTGTCTTCATGTACTGCCTCCTGTCCTCCTGTACTGCCTCCTGTCTTCATGTACTACCTCTTGTCTTCATGTACTACCTCCTGTCTTCATGTACTGCCTCCTGTCGTCCTGTACTACCTCCTGTTTTCATGTACTACCTCCTGTCTTCCTGTACTGCCTCCTGTCCTCCTGTACTACCTCCTGTCTTCATGTACTACCTCCTGTCCTCCTGTACTACTTCCTGTCTTCATGTCCTGCCTCCTGTCTTCATGTACTGCCTCTTGTCCTCCTGTACTACCTCCTGTCTTCATGTACTGCCTCTTGACCTCCTGTACTACCTCTTGTCTTCATGTACTACCTCCTGTCTTCATGTACTACCTCCTGTCTTCATGTACTGCCTCCTGTCTTCCCGTACTACCTCTTGTCTTCATGTACTGCCTCCTGTCTTCCCGTACTACCTCTTGTCTTCATGTACTGCCTCCTGTCTTCATGTCCTGCCTCCTGTCTTCATGTCCTGCCTCCTGTCTTCATGTCCTGCCTCTTGTCCTCCTGTACTACCTCCTGTCTTCATGTACTGCCTCTTGTCCTCCTGTACTACCTCTTCTCTTCATGTACTACCTCTTGTCTTCATGTACTACCTCCTGTCCTCCTGTACTGCCTCTTGTCCTCCTGTACTGCCTCTTGTCCTCCTGTACTGCCTCCTGTCTTCATGTACTACCTCCTATCCTCCTGTACTACCTCTTCTCTTCATGTACTACCTCCTGTCTTCATGTACTACCTCCTGTCTTCATGTACTACCTCCTGTCTTCATGTACTACCTCCTGTCCTCCTGTACTGCCTCTTGTCCTCCTGTACTGCCTCTTGTCCTCCTGTACTGCCTCCTGTCCTCCTGTACTACCTCCTGTCCTCCTGTACTGCCTCTTGTCCTCCTGTACTGCCTCTTGTCTTCCTGTACTGCCTCCTGTCTTCATGTACTACCTCCTGTCTTCATGTACTACCTCCTGTACTACCTCCTGTCCTCCTGTACTGCCTCTTGTCCTCCTGTACTGCCTCTTGTCTTCCTGTACTGCCTCCTGTCTTCATGTACTACCTCCTATCCTCCTGTACTACCTCTTCTCTTCATGTACTACCTCTTGTCTTCATGTACTACCTCCTGTCCTCCTGTACTACCTCCTGTCCTCCTGTACTGCCTCCTGTCTTCCTGTACTGCCTCCTGTCTTCATGTACTACCTTCTGTCTTCATGTACTACCTCCTAGTCTTGTTTTTATCTGTGTGTTCAGGACCCTGTCCTGCAGGAAAGCCCCTCAGCTTGTCCTAAATCCAGCAGCCTAGATGTCCCACAGACCTGCAGCACAGGTGTGGACCTCCTGGATGACTCTGTAGTGAGCGATATCAAGTTCTTGAATAGGTAATACTCTTAAGTATTCCCTGGAGTAATACTGCAGGACGCAAGAGTACTGTGAATACTTTAAGTGTCTTCTATCTGATCAGGTTCAGTAAGATCCAGGACGATGAACCGGCAGAGACAGAGGACAGAGGAAGACCAGCTTCTGGTAAACATCTGGTTCAAAGTTGGTCTACAGCAGCAGTCTTGGTGACATCTAGTGGTCAGGTTGCAGAATGCAGAATGTCCATGCTCTCCTTCCTGTGCTATCTACTGTAGTCCTCTGTGGTAAAAACTGTGGTCTTGAACCATGATGACTACAACTCCCATGATCCACCGCTGCTCCCTCAGTTCTTCGGGAAGTTTCTGTTGCTATGGTGCTGTTGGATCCATGGCTCACTTCCTGTCTTATTGTGCTTCCTACAGGTCAGAGTCTGGTTCAGCTTCTTCCACAGAAAGCTTCTGAGTCTGTCAGTACACTAAGGTAAACACTGCAGCTCACCTGTCAGTCACTACTCTGGGGTCACTAACACACAAGTCTACCTGTGCTTACCTGTGTCTACCTGTGTCTCAGTGTAAGTAGGAACTGCAGGTCCATCCGGACTGACAGAAGGTTCCAGGTCTTTGGAACACAACCAGAGCAGCGGCCATAGTGAGTCCCAGCTGCTGGTCTGATGTGGTCCTGGTGGTCCTGGTGGTCCTGATGTGTGTTTGTTTTGCAGCTCCTTCAGCTCCACGCTGACCTCTCTGCTCTGGAAGGCCAATGATGTCCTCCTCATGGTTGCTGAGGTAACAGAGACACCCTGTGGAGCAAGCTCACTGTAATGAAGATGAGCTTAAGCCTCAGTGAATAATAAATATGTCTCTGTCTCTCGACCTGTCTGTCTCTCAGGACTTTTACCAGACTGAGCGTTGTGGTCTCAGCAGATTCCTCCTGGTTCCGGACAGTTTTGACCAATGGGCTGAGAGCATGCAGCAGAGGCTCCTGGGATACCAGGAACACGGCAGGAAGTTTCTGAGGATGAGTAGAGAGGGTAACCGGTCTGTCCTCACCTGTTGCTCTCTATATGTCTGTCTATACCTGTCTGTCTTCACCTATCTCTCTCTCTATCTTCTATCTTTCTCTTTGTGTTTATGTGTTAGTGGTTGTTTTGTTTAGTTAGAGTTGTCTTAGTTTAGTGTTGTTCATTTTGTTTGTTGCTGTGTTTGTTTGTTAATTTGTTGGTGGTCTGCTCTCCGTAGCTGTCTTTTAAGTAGATGGTTTTAATTACATGGTGTTTGCATCATCGGAAACGATGAAGTGTTTTGGTTGTGGAGCAGAGAGTCACCTGATCCGGTCTTGCCCGGAGAAAGCAGGAGCACAGCGGCTGCTGCTGCAGCTCCGCCTCCTCCAGACCCGGAAGTCGATGTGCCGGCCTCAGCCGCTCCGACTCCTCCGGGAGCGCGAGCCCCCTTGCCGGCCCCGGTACCGGAGGCTCCGGTTCCCCCCATGGCGCCGGAGGCTTCCACCTCTGCGTCCGTTCCCCCTAACAGTGCCCCGCCCCCAGGCTCCGGTGGTGAGGGTCAGGACACAGAGGTCCAAAATATGGAGCAAAAAGAGATAAATGATCTGTTTAAAGAGCCTGAGAGCACTGACAATGATCTTATCAGTGATGAGGACATGGTCTGATGATGAGCTGTTGAAAGTGTCTCAGAAAAGAAAAAGTACAGATGGTCTGCAGGACGGGGGACAGAGCCAGAGGAAGACTAAGGAGTCCAGAGTGTCTGATGTGGACAGTGACTTCTGTCTGACTCAGGATGAGGATCTTTACCCTCCTGCTGAAATAAAAAGTTTCTTAGAGAGAACCAAAGGGGCCAGGCTGCCGGTGGTCGGAGATCACTTCCGGTCAGCCAGACCCCTGACCAGGAAGTGTGTGAGGTCATGTGACAATGTTTTATCAGACCAGGAAATATACAGACTGAAGAAAATGTTAGTGAGAGTAAAAGCACAAGTTTTAGATGAAGATGACTGTTAATTTATGCTTTTATTTCTTCCTGACTGGTCTTATTGTTGTCTCTTTTTTATCCATGTGTGATTTTAACATCAGCTCTTTAAACCTGAACGGGGCCAGGTCTGATTTTAAAGAGCTGCTGTTTTTAAAATGATGGATTTTAAAAAGATAGACGTGATGTTTGTTCAGGAAACCCACAGCACTGGAGATAATGAGAGTGACTGGAGGAGGGCTTTTAATGGGGAGGTCATTTTAAGCCACAAGTCCAGTCTGAGTGGGGGTGGGGGTTTTATTCTCCAGAGGGTTTTTACCTGTTTCTTATGTGACTGAGGAAATAATTCCTGGTGTTTTGTTGAAGGTCACAGCTGAATTTGAGAAGGTGAAGCTGGTGTTTTTAAATGTTTATGCTCCCACCAACGCGGTGGACAGGATGGCATTTTTAAACATTTGAAGTGATGCTGTTAGAGACTGTGGGACAGATGATTTTATGTTTTTAGGGGGTGATTTTAACTGCACGGTTGATTCAAACCTGGACAGGAATCATCCTGAAGCACATCCGGCCTCATCCTGCAGGATCAGACAGCTCACTGAGACTCATGAGCTGTCTGACCTGTGGAGGGTTTTTAACAGGGATCACAGACAGTACACCTGGAGCCACAGCAGGGCAAACCTTTTATCTCTGGCCAGACTGGACCGTTTTTACTGTTTTAAGCACCATTTAAATATTTTGAAGAGGGGTTTTATTCAGCCTGTGGGTTTCTCTGATCATTGTCTCGTCTCCTGTTCTGCTTTTATTAAAAACATTCGTTTAAGGAGCGCCTATTGGCATTTTAATACGGCCCTTTTAAATGACCAGGTTTTTAAAACTGCTTTTAAATATTTTTGGCGCTCCCACAGAGAGAGCAGGCCTGCCTTCCCAGCATTCAGCAGTGGTGGGACTTTGGTAAAGCCCAAACTAAACAGCTTTGCCAGCAGTTCACTCGTAATGTCACTAGAGATCTGACCCGGTCTGTGAAGGATCTGGAGAGGGAGGTAGTCGAGCTGCAGATTGCAGCATCTTCTACAGGAGATCGAGGGTTATTAGACTCCCTCAAGTCCAAACAGTCGGCCATAGCCGACCTGCTGGGCGTCTCAGCACAGGGAGCTCTGGTCCGGTTTCATGAACATCTCGCAGATGGATGCCCCATCTCAGTTCTTCTTTGGGCTGGAGCAGAAAAACGGACAAAGGAAGATCATTCATTCTTTACGTACGGGTAGCAGCTCTGAGATCTCAGACCCATCTGAGATCAGGAGGTTTGCTGCCGGTTTCTACAGAGACCTCTTTAAGAGTGAGTGGTCACATAATCCAGATGTGCACAGCAGCTTCCTCAGCGGTCTCCCTCAGGTCACAGCAGAGGCTAACAGTGAGTTAGCAGCAGCGCTAACGCTGCAGGAACTACAAACCGCCCTGTTAAGCCTGCAGAGTGACAGAGCTCCAGGCCTGGATGGCCTTCCTGTGGACTTTTATAAGTCCTTCTGGTCTGAGCTGGGACCAGACCTGCTGGAGGTTCTGGAGGACAGTCTCCAGAATGGAAGACTGCCTCAGAGCTGCAGGAGGGCCGTCATCACTCTGCTGCCAAAGAAGGGAGATCTGCAGGACCTGAAGAACTGGAGGCCGGTCTCTCTGCTGTGCATGGATTATAAGATCCTGTCCAAAGCTCTGGCCCTTAGACTGAGGGAGGTGATGGCGTCCATCATCCACCCGGACCAGACTTACTGTGTGCCCGGCAGACTCATAAGTGACAATGTCACTTTAATTCGGGATGTTTTGGACCTCTCCAGTTCATTGGCTGTAGAGACTGGTCTTATTTCCATAGACCAGGAGAAGGCTTTTGACCGGGTTAAACACCAGTACTTATGGCAGACTTTGTCTGCCTTTGGCTTCAACCCGGGCTTCATAGCCATGATCCAGGTCCTCTATAGTGACATTGACCTGATCTTTCACTGTTTTTATGAGCGTCCTCGTTTATCTGCACTGTTTCTGTGTTTAACAAGTGTTTTTACCAGTTTTAAAGAGGTTTTAACAGGCAGCTTTTTATCTGTGCTTTTAAATACACTCGCCAGCACAAACACAAGAGCCAGCTTTTAAACTTTGTTTTAGGGCAGGCCAAGATGGAGGAAGGTGGAGGAGGGTGGAGAGCTTGATGTGGTCGCTGTGTTAAAGAACCTGATCCGGTCCAGACTGCTTGTGGACCACAGGTTCTACCAGACCTCAGGGGACCTGGGGTCCTTCAGGCAGATCTGGACCGTGGATCAGGTTCTCTGTTGGTTATCAGAGGATCAGCTCATTTATGGAGATGTGCTCATGTGAGGTGGTTTATTTATTTTTTAATGGAGGCTGATTTTAATTGATTCTTATTGTTCTTATTATTGTCATTTGGTGTTATTTATGAGGAAATTGTCCAGATGACAAACGGACAATAAAGTTGTTTTAAAAATCACATTCTACATCTCTCTCTCTCTCTCTCTCTCTCTCTCTCTGTCTCAGAGTTGCTGACCCAGCTGTCAGTGTGGGAGGAGCTGCTGCATTCGTTTCCTATCATTTTGATCAGTAACCATGAGCGGTGGCAGGGGGCGGGGCTTATAGAGGAGGTGGGCAGAGTCCGACTGAAACTGGAGGAGACACTGGCAGCCAGCGAAGAGGACAAGGTCTGTCCTCACCTGTCTGTCGTCATCTTTCTGTCCTTACCTGTCTGTCTTCATCTTTCTGTCCTCACCTGTCTGTCGTCATCTTTCTGTCCTTACCTGTCTGTCTTCATCTTTCTGTCCTCACCTGTCTGTCGTCATCTTTCTGTCCTTACCTCTCTGTCTTCATCTTTCTGTCCTTACCTGTCTGTCGTCATCTTTCTGTCCTTACCTGTCTGTCTTCATCTTTCTGTCCTCACCTGTCTGTCGTCATCTTTCTGTCCTTACCTGTCTGTCTTCATCTTTCTGTCCTCACCTGTCTGTCGTCATCTTTCTGTCCTCACCTGTCTGTCGTCATCTTTCTGTCCTTACCTGTCTGTCTTCATCTTTCTGTCCTTACCTGTCTGTCTTCATCTTTCTGTCCTCACCTGTCTGTCGTCATCTTTCTGTCCTCACCTGTCTGTCTTCATCTTTCTGTCCTTACCTGTCTGTCTTCATCTTTCTGTCCTTACCTGTCTGTCGTCATCTTTCTGTCCTTACCTGTCTGTCTTCATCTTTCTGTCCTCACCTGTCTGTCGTCATCTTTCTGTCCTCACCTGTCTGTCGTCATTTTTCTGTCCTCACCTGTCTGTCGTCATCTTTCTGTCCTCACCTGTCTGTCTTCATCTTTCTGTCCTCACCTGTCTGTTGTCATCTTTCTGTCCTTACCTGTCTGTCGTCATCTTTCTGTCCTCACCTGTCTGTCTTCATCTTTCTGTCCTCACCTGTCTGTCGTCATCTTTCTGTCCTCACCTGTCTGTCTTCATCTTTCTGTCCTTACCTGTCTGTCTTCATCTTTCTGTCCTTACCTGTCTGTCGTCATCTTTCTGTCCTTACCTGTCTGTCTTCATCTTTCTGTCCTCACCTGTCTGTCGTCATCTTTCTGTCCTCACCTGTCTGTCGTCATTTTTCTGTCCTCACCTGTCTGTCGTCATCTTTCTGTCCTCACCTGTCTGTCTTCATCTTTCTGTCCTCACCTGTCTGTTGTCATCTTTCTGTCCTCACCTGTCTGTCGTCATCTTTCTGTCCTCACCTGTCTGTCTTCAGCTTGTGAATGTCCGTCAGCTGCGGGTGTCTCTCAGAGAAAACGAGCTCCAGGCTCTGGACAGCAGAGAGGAGCTCAGACAGCAGCAGCTGCAGAATGCTGTCAGCTGTACACACCTGGAAGTACAGGTAGGAAGGGGGAGGAGTCAGTGTGGCATCTGTTCGAGCTTCTGCAGGGACTCAGTAACACCTGGATCGTTCTGTTGTGTGTCCAGGTGTGTGTGAAAGCCAAAAGGGAGGAGTTTGTGACATCACTGGCCTCTCTTTCGGAGAAGCTCCTCCACCTGCTGGACAACCTGCTCTCACCTGAAGGTAGCTCACTTGAGACCAGCTGCAGCACCTCTGTGACACCTGTGACTTCAGTTCATTAAGTTGTTCTGTTTGTGTTGTTCTAGAAATCAAGGCAGCACAGCACTCTGAGGCCAGTGCTGTTACCATGGAGATGGGAGCTGAAAGGGCACGGAAACAAAGCCTGGGCAGCAGGTAACACCTGACCTTTGACCCCTGCCAGCTTACCTCTGATAGCATTTCAGCACTTTCAGCTGACAGACAGGTGAGGGTGGGACAGATGGATTAATGCAGACAGGTGAAGAGGGTTCCTTCACAGTAAAAGCCTTCATGCTCCTTCACATCAAAAGCCCTCCTGCTGTCTGTTTCAGGACTTTGCCTGGTATCCAGTTCCTGTCCTCCCCCACAACTCCAGCTCCTGATGTTACCACAGCAACAGCATCCATCACCACGGCCAGGTGCACCATGGGACATCTGGTTGTCATGGAGCAGAGAGATGCTGCAGTGCAGGTACACATACACACACTAGGGTGGGAACATAGAGCTAACATGACACTGACATGATGCCAACATGACCTTAACGTGATGCTAACATGATGCCAACATGACCCTAATGTGATGCTAACATGACACTGACATGATGCTAGCATGACCTTAACGTGATGGTAACATGATGCTGACATGATGCCAACATGACCTTAACGTGATGCTAACATGACACTGACATGATGCTAGCATGACCTTAACGTGATGGTAACATGATGCTGACATGATGCCAACATGACCTTAACGTGATGCTAACATGACACTGACATGATGCTAGCATGACCTTTACGTGATGTTAACATGATGCTGACATGATGCCAACATGACCTTAACGTGATGCTAACATGACACTGACATGATGCTAGCATGACCTTTACGTGATGCTAACATGATGCTGACATGATGCCAACATGACCTTAACGTGATGCTAACATGACACTTCATGATGCTAGCATGACCTTAACGTGACGCTAACATGACACTGACATGATGCTAGCATGACCTTTATGTGATGCTAACATGACACTGACATGATGTTAGCATGACCTTTATGTGATGCTAACATGATGCCAACATGACCTTTACGTGATGCTAACATGACACTGACATGTTAGCATGACCTTTACGTGATGCTAACATGACACTGACATGATGTTAGCATGACCTGTACGTGATGCTAACATGATGCCAACATGACCTTTACGTGATGCTAACAGGATGCTAACATGATGCCAACATGACCTTTACGTGATGCTAACATGATGCATGTTTGTTTCTCAGAGGTTCCAAGTGCTGCTCAGAGGACAGTTGTCATGTTCAGAGGAGGACACTCGAAAAACACTGAGTGGACTACACACCTGGAAAACGCACTGGAGGCATCAGATACACACACTAACACATGTAATCTGAAGGGGGATGCCAGCAGCTGATTGGCTGTTTGTTTGTTAATAAACAACTTGAGTAATCAATGAATCAGTGTCTGGCTTTAACTGTTGGAGATTCAGGGTTACCCTTTACATAGAGCCCCAGTAATAATCACTGATCGAGCCTTTAGAGTGAGTCATGTTTATATTCATCCATTACCAGACGTCTGGTACTGCAATAATACCAGTACTACTACTGTGCCACTACTCCTACTGTACTAGTTATACTACTCTACTAGTATTCCTAGTCTACCAATAGTTCTACTTGTAGTTCTATTCTAATAATATTTCTACTAGTTATACTACTCTACTCGTAATTCTACTAGTATTTCTACTGGCGTCGCTTCTCCTCAAGTATTTCTACTAGCATTTATGTTCTACTAGTATTTCTACTAGCATTTATGTTCTACTAGTATTTCTACTAGCATTTATGTTCTACTAGTATTTCTACTAGTATTTATGTTCTACTAGTATTTCTACTAGCATTTATGTTCTACTAGTATTTCTACTAGTATTTATGTTCTACTAGTATTTCTACTGGCATTGCTGCTCCTCTAGTATTTCTACTGGCATTGCTGCTCTTCTAGTATTTCTACTAGCATTTATGTTCTACTAGTATTTCTACTAGTATTTATGTTCTACTAGTATTTCTACTAGCATTTATGTTCTACTAGTATTTCTACTAGTATTTATGTTCTACTAGTATTTCTACTAGCATTTATGTTCTACTAGTATTTCTACTAGTATTTATGTTCTACTAGTATTTCTACTGGCATCGCTGCTCCTCTAGTATTTCTACTAGTATTTATGTTCTACTAGTATTTCTACTGGCATTGCTGCTCCTCTAGTATTTCTACTAGTATTTATGTTCTACTAGTATTTCTACTCTAGTATTTCTACTAGTATGTTCTACTAGCTACTGCTACTAGTATTTCTACTAGTATTTATGTTCTACTACTATTTCTACTAGTATTTATGTTCTATTAGTATTTCTACTAGTATTTATGGTCTACTAGTATTTCTACTAGTATTTATGTTCTACTAGTATTTCTACTAGTATTTATGGTCTACTAGTATTTCTACTAGCATTTATGTTCTACTAGTATTTCTACTAGTATTTATGGTCTCTACTAGTATTTCTACTGGCATTGCTGCTCCTCTAGTATTTCTACTAGTATTTATGTCTCTACTAGTATTTCTACTAGCATTGCTGCTCCTCTAGTATTTCTACTAGTATTTATGTTCTACTAGTATTTCTATGTCTCCTACTAGTATTTCTACTAGTATTTATGTTCTACTAGTATTTCTACTAGTATTTATGTTCTACTAGTATTTCTACTAGTATTTATGTCTCTACTAGTATTTCTACTAGTATTTATGTTCTACTAGTATTTCTACTAGCATTTATGTTCTACTAGTATTTCTACTAGTATTTATGTTCTACTAGTATTTCTACTAGTATTTATGTTCTACTAGTATTTCTACTAGCATTTATGTTCTACTAGTATTTCTACTAGCATTTATGTTCTACTAGTATTTCTACTAGTATTTACTAGTTCTACTAGTATGTTCTACTAGTATTTCTACTGGCATCGCTGCTCCTCTAGTATTTCTACTAGTATTTATGTTCTACTAGTATTTCTACTAGCATTTATGTTCTACTAGTATTTCTACTAGTATTTATGTTCTACTAGTATTTCTAGCATCAAGTTCTAGTATTTCTACTAGTATTTATGTTCTACTAGTATTTCTACTAGCATTTATGTTCTACTAGTATTTCTACTAGTATTTATGTTCTACTAGTATTTCTACTAGCATTTATGTCTCCTCTAGTATTTCTACTAGCATTTATGTTCTACTAGTATTTCTACTAGCATTTATGTTCTACTAGTATTTCTACTAGCATTTATGTTCTACTAGTATTTATGTTCTACTAGTATTTCTACTGGCATCGCTGCTCCTCTAGTATTTCTACTAGTATTTATGTTCTACTAGTATTTCTACTAGCATTTATGTTCTACTAGTATTTCTACTAGCATTTATGTTCTACTAGTATTTCTACTGGCATCGCTGCTCCTCTAGTATTTCTACTAGTATTTATGTTCTACTAGTATTTCTACTGGCATTTATGTTCTACTAGTATTTCTACTAGTATTTAGTATTTCTACTAGTATTTATGTTCTACTAGTATTTCTACTAGTATTTATGTTCTACTAGTATTTCTACTAGTATTTATGTTCTACTAGTATTTCTACTGGCATTTATGTTCCTACTAGTATTTCTACTAGTATTTATGGTCTACTAGTATTTCTACTAGTATTTATGTTCTACTAGTATTTCTACTAGAATGTATGGTCTTCTAGTATTTCTACTAGAATTTATGTTCTACTAGTATTTCTACTAGTATACTGTTCTCTAGTATTTCTACTAGCATTTATGTTCTACTAGTATTTCTACTAGCATTTATGTTCTACTAGTATTTCTACTGGCATCGCTGCTCCTCTAGTATTTCTACTAGTATTTATGTTCTACTAGTATTTCTACTAGCATTTATGTTCTACTAGTATTTCTACTGGCATCGCTGCTACTCTAGTATTTCTACTAGTATTTATGTTCTACTAGTATTTCTACTAGCATTTATGTTCTACTAGTATTTATGTTCTACTAGTATTTCTACTGGCATCGCTGCTCCTCTAGTATTTCTACTAGTATTTATGTTCTACTAGTATTTCTACTAGTATTTATGTTCTACTAGTATTTCTACTAGCATTTATGTTCTACTAGTATTTCTACTAGCATTTATGTTCTACTAGTATTTCTACTAGTATTTATGTTCTACTAGTATTTCTCCTAGTATTTATGTTCTACTAGTATTTCTACTAGCATTTATGTTCTACTAGTATTTCTACTAGTATTTATGTTCTACTAGTATTTCTACTAGTATTTATGTTCTACTAGTATTTCTACTGGCATCGCTGCTCCTCTAGTATTTCTACTAGTATTTATGTTCTACTAGTATTTCTACTAGTATTTATGTTCTATTAGTATTTCTACTAGTATTTATGGTCTACTAGTATTTCTACTAGTATTTATGTTCTACTAGTATTTCTACTAGTATTTATGGTCTACTAGTATTTCTACTAGCATTTATGTTCTACTAGTATTTCTACTGGCATCGCTGCTCCTCTAGTATTTCTACTAGTATTTATGTTCTACTAGTATTTCTACTGGCATTGCTGCTCCTCTAGTATTTCTACTAGTATTTATGTTCTACTAGTATTTCTACTAGTATTTATGTTCTACTAGTATTTCTACTAGTATTTATGTTCTACTAGTATTTCTACTAGCATTTATGTTCTACTAGTATTTCTACTAGCATTTATGTTCTACTAGTATTTCTACTAGTATTTATGTTCTACTAGTATTTCTACTGGCATCGCTGCTCCTCTAGTATTTCTACTAGTATTTATGTTCTACTAGTATTTCTACTAGTATTTATGTTCTACTAGTATTTCTACTGGCATCGCTGCTCCTCTAGTATTTCTACTAGTATTTATGTTCTACTAGTATTTCTACTAGTATTTATGTTCTACTAGTATTTCTACTAGCATTTATGTTCTACTAGTATTTCTACTAGCATTTATGTTCTACTAGTATTTCTACTAGCATTTATGTTCTACTAGTATTTATGTTCTACTAGTATTTCTACTAGTATTTATGTTCTACTAGTATTTCTACTGGCATCGCTGCTCCTCTAGTATTTCTACTAGTATTTATGTTCTACTAGTATTTCTACTAGCATTTATGTTCTACTAGTATTTCTACTAGTATTTATGTTCTACTAGTATTTCTACTAGCATTTATGTTCTACTAGTATTTCTACTGGCATCGCTGCTCCTCTAGTATTTCTACTAGTATTTATGTTCTACTAGTATTTATGTTCTACTAGTATTTCTACTAGTATTTATGTTCTACTAGTATTTCTACTGGTATTTATGTTCTACTAGTATTTCTACTAGTATTTATGTTCTACTAGTATTTCTACTAGCATTTATGTTCTACTAGTATTTCTACTGGCATCGCTGCTACTCTAGTATTTCTACTAGTATTTATGTTCTACTAGTATTTCTACTGGCATTGCTGCTCCTCTAGTATTTCTACTAGTATTTATGTTCTACTAGTATTTCTACTAGCATTTATGTTCTACTAGTATTTCTACTGGCATTTATGTTCTCTAGTATTTCTACTAGTATTTATGTTCTACTAGTATTTCTACTAGTATTTATGTTCTACTAGTATTTCTACTGGCATCGCTGCTCCTCTAGTATTTCTACTAGTATTTATGTTCTACTAGTATTTCTACTAGTATTTCTACTAGTATTTCTACTATCTACTAGTATTTATGCTTCTACTGTATTTCTACTAGTATTTCTACTAGTATTCTCTAGTATTTCTACTAGTATTTATGTTCTACTAGTATTTCTACTAGTATTTATGTTCTACTAGTATTTCTACTGGCATCGCTGCTCCTCTAGTATTTCTACTAGTATTTATGTTCTACTAGTATTTCTACTAGTATTTATGTTCTACTAGTATTTCTACTAGCATTTATGTTCTACTAGTATTTCTACTGGCATCGCTGCTCCTCTAGTATTTCTACTAGTATTTATGTTCTACTAGTATTTCTACTAGTATTTATGTTCTACTAGTATTTCTACTGGCATCGCTGCTCCTCTAGTATTTCTACTAGTATTTATGTTCTACTAGTATTTATATTCTACTAGTATTTCTATTAGATGCTATAATATTGGGGCCTTTTGGAGACTTTATTTGACATTTGAAAATGTTACTTTTTTATATCTAAGCTAAGCTAATCACAGGTGTTCCTTCTCTTCCTGCTTCCTCTCAGGTAAATAAACATCAATCATCATAATGTATTAATAATTTACAACAACAAACTGCAGCTCTTTTATTCTTTTTAACTAATGACACTGAAAACGATCAGTGAGGAGTCCTGGTGACCTCAGTCTGACCATGTCATCCTGTCTGGAGGAGCTCTGGAGGGGTTCTAGAAAGTTTGGAGGAGGTCTGGAGGGTTCAGGACTCTGAGTCCAGGATGGAGATCTTGTCGATGGACTGCAGCAGCTCAGAGACCAGTCGGAGAGTCTCTGCTTCCCTCAGCAGCTGACTGCAGGCAGACAGACAGGCAAGCAAACAGGTTATAAGAGAGTTAAACTCCTCCCCCTCACACATCTGTTCCCAGGTACCAACCCAATGGAGGAGTGGGCGTGGCTTGCCGTCTTGTTCAGGTATTCTGATGCCACTTGAGCATTGCGTCTCATCGTCGTGACAACGTCTGATTCTGCAGCCTTCAAGCTGTCATTGTCGGACCGCAGAGAGTCGACTTCCACCTGAGGAGCAAACAGACATGAGGTTCATCTCAACACAAAAACTATCGTATCCTCATCATTATCGTCATATTTTTCAATATATTACACTGTGAATATTTATGTCACACGTCAACATGTTATAGTTCTGCTGCTCGGGTCTCGAAGGTCTAGACTCCTTGGATCGGTCCATGGTTCCACTCCAGGTCTAGACTCCTTGGTTCGGCCCATAGGTCCGCTACAGGTCTAGACTCCTTGGTTCGGCCCATAGTTCCGCTACAGGTCTGGACTCCTTGGATCGGTCCATAGGTCTGCTACAGGTCTAGACTCCTTGGATCGGTCCATGGTTCCACTCCAGGTCTAGACTCCTTGGATCGGTCCATGGTTCCGCTCCAGGTCTGGACTCCTTGGATCAGTCCATAGGTCTGCTACAGGTCTGGACTCCTTGGATCAGTCCATAGGTCTGCTACAGGTCTGGACTCCTTGGATCAGTCCATAGGTCTGCTACAGGTCTAGACTCCTTGGATCGGTCCATGGTTCCACTCCAGGTCTGGACTCCTTGGATCGGTCCATGGTTCCGCTACAGGTCTGGACTCCTTGGATCGGTCCATGGTTCCGCTACAGGTCTGGACTCCTTGGATCGGTCCATGGTTCCGCTCCAGGGCTGGACTCCTTGGATCGGTCCATGGTTCCGCTCCAGGTCTAGACTCCTTGGATCGGTCCATAGGTCCGCTACAGGTCTGGACTCCTTGGTTCGGCCCATAGGTCCGCTACAGGTCTGGACTCCTTGGATCGGCCCATAGTTCCGCTACAGGTCTGGACTCCTTGGATCGGTCCATAGTTCCGCTACAGGTCTGGACTCCTTGGTTCGGTCCATAGGTCCGCTACAGGTCTGGACTCCTTGGATCAGTCCATAGTTCCGCTACAGGTCTGGACTGCTTGGTTCGGTCCATAGGTCTGCTACAGGTCTGGACTCCTTGGATCAGTCCATAGGTCTGCTACAGGTCTGGACTGCTTGGTTCGGTCCATAGGTCTGCTACAGGTCTGGACTCCTTGGATCGGTCCATGGTTATTAACCAGACTTCTTCCCCGGAGCCCCTGTGCTCTCAGCTCCCAGGTGTCCGTGAGCTGAGGCTACTTGTTAAGAAGGAGGTGGTGTCATCCAGGCTTCGTCTGTCGTGATGGTGGTGAGATGGAGAAGAGGCGATGCTGCTCAGGTTGTATCTGTTAGAGTAGTGGAGAAGAGGAAGTGTTTACTCTTCCTCCCTTTAACACATGCTGCAGATTAGTTTTGTGCCTCGTAGTCCCTGTGCGTTCTCATCTCACAGGTATCCATGGATCCAGTCTACCTGGTGGAGTAGTGGTTGTGCAGACCAGTCAGGCTTCATCTTCATATGCTGGTGCTGAGTGACGTGGTGGAGAGGAGGAAGTCCATTACCTTCAGCTTGATGTTGCGCTTCATCACCTTGGACACTTTCTCTCCATGGTAATTCACATGTATTAACTGTGAAACTTGAATTTATTTTTTGTTTTCTTTCGACATACTACACTAACTTTTTCCCACATTTTCTGACAAAATTATTGCTATTTTTTTATTTTATTTTAATAAAACATATTACAATTTTAGTTGCATGACTGAGCTAGGCAAAGTAGCTGCATATGAAAGGATGTTGTACAGGATGCAAGACAGAATGGAAAAGTACTTTCTGAAATGGGGCTTGTACCTTGACACCATATCTGTCCCAATGTAAGAGTAATAGGATGTTCAGGAATTGTGACATAGTAGGTGATATATATTTATATAACCTGTTTGTCTTTCTTTTTTATTTCATTTTTTTTTATCTTACTAATCCCCTCTGTAGGGTTTATATGATTTATTATGTCTTGATGCTCGAGTTAGACCTAGCCACGGTATTGTTAAGTTGACTCCTCCTCGTTATGGGTGGGGGGAAATATCCAGTGTTTGGACAGAACACATTCTGTAATTACAGGGATTGCACTGATTTGAATATGAGAAAATAAAAAGTTATAAAAAAAAAAAATTATACTACAATTTCATAATAAGTATCATCATATGGCCTTTTCATGACAATATTTGACATTTGAATTTTTTTCCTTTTTTCAGCAGACTATACAATGATGTTTTCAAACTGACTGGGTATGGTTCATGCTGTCACAGCTCTGCCCTTGAGATCGGTCCAGAGCCCCGGATTGGTGCACAGGTTTGCAGCAACGCCTCCTCCATGATGACGTCACAACGCGCCACCAGTCCGAAAACAAGAGAAGATAAAAGTGGCTGTGATTCACCGTGATCAGTCGACCTCTGATTGGGAAAGTGTGCTTGTGTATTAATTGAGAGATTTTTGACATACAATACCATGAGTTTGTTTTTTTTTTTTCCACATTTCAGATAACCAATTTTTCAATTTATTTCAAGAAACTATGCTATATTTTCATCCCAAATGCCATAATATGGCCTTCTGATGACTTATTTTAACATTTGAAAATTTGACTGTTTTGACATTTTTGACATACTATACTATGACGTTTTTTTCCACATCTCAGACACGCCAAATTTTTGCCAATTTTTCAATTTATTTCAAGAAACTTTGCTATATTTTCATCCCAAATGCCATAATATGGCCTTCTGATGACTTTATCTCGAATTTATTTCGAGAAATTTTGCTATATTTTCATCCCAAATGGTATAATCAGGCCTTTTGATAGCTTATTTTAACATTTGAAAATTTGGCTTTTTTCGACATACTATACTGAGACTTTTTTTCCACATTTTGAGACACGCAAAATTTTTGCCAATTTTTCAATTTACTTCAAGAAATTTTACTATATTTTCATCCCAAATGGTATAATCAGGCCTTTTGATAGCTTATTTTAACATTTGAAAATTTGGCTTTTTTCGACATACTATACTGAGACTTTTTTTCCACATTTTGAGACACGCAAAATTTTTGCCAATTTTTCAATTTACTTCAAGAAATTTTGCTATATTTTCATCCCAAATGCCATAATATGGCCTTTTGATGACTTATGTGAACATTTGAAAATTTGACTTTTTTTGACATTTTTCGACATACTATAGTGTGACGTTTTTTTTCCACATTTCAGACACGCCAAATTCTTGCCAATTTTTCAATTTCAAGAAATTTTGCTATATTTTCATCCCAAATGGTATAATCAGGCCTTTTGATGACTCATTTTAACATTTGACTGTTTTGACATTTTTGACATAGTATAGTATGAGGTTTTTTTTCCACATTTCAGACACGCCAAATTTCTGCCAATTTTTCAATTTATTTCAAGAAATTTTGCTATATTTTCATCCCAAATCGCATAATATGGCCTTTTCATAACTTATTTTAACATTTAAAAATTTGGCTTTTTTGACTTTTTTCAATATACTATACTATGACTTTTTTTCCCACATTTTGAGACACACAAAATTATCGCCAATTTTTCAATTTATTTCAAGAAACTTTGCTATATTTTCATCCCAAATGCCATAATATGGCCTTCTGATGACTTTATCTCGAATTTATTTCAAGAAATTTTGCTATATTTTCATCCCAAATGGTATAATCAGGCCTTTTGATAGCTTATTTTAACATTTGAAAATGTGGCTTTTTTCGACACACTATACTGAGATTTTTTTTTCCACATTTCAGACACGCAAAATTTTTGCCAATTTTTCAATTTATTTCGAGAAATTTTACTATATTTTCATCCCAAATGCCATAATATGGCCTTTTCATAACTTATTTTAACATTTGAAAATTTGACTGTTTTGACATTTTTGACATACTATAGTATGATGTTTTTTTCACATTTCAGACGCAAAATTTTTGCCAATTTTTCAATTTACTTCAAGAAATTTTGCTATATTTTCATCCCAAATGCCATAATATGGCCTTTTGATAACTTATTTTAACATTTGAAAATTTGACTTTTTTGACATTTTTCGACATACTATAGTGTGACGTTTTTTTTCCACATTTCAGACACGCCAAATTCTTGCCAATTTTTCAATTTCAAGAAATTTTGCTATATTTTCATCCCAAATGGTATAATCAGGCCTTTTGATGACTCATTTTAACATTTGACTGTTTTGACATTTTTGACATACTATAGTATGATGTTTTTTTCACATTTCAGACGCAAAATTTTTGCCAATTTTTCAATTTACTTCAAGAAATTTTACTATATTTTCATCCCAAATGCCATAATATGGCCTTTTCATAACTTATTTTAACATTTGAAAATTTGACTTTTTTGACATTTTTCGACATACTATAGTGTGACGTTTTTTTTCCACATTTCAGACACGCCAAATTCTTGCCAATTTTTCAATTTCAAGAAATTTTGCTATATTTTCATCCCAAATGGTATAATCAGGCCTTTTGATGACTCATTTTAACATTTGACTGTTTTGACATTTTTGACATAGTATAGTATGAGGTTTTTTTTCCACATTTCAGACACGCCAAATTTCTGCCAATTTTTCAATTTATTTCAAGAAATTTTGCTATATTTTCATCCCAAATCGCATAATATGGCCTTTTCATAACTTATTTTAACATTTAAAAATTTGGCTTTTTTGACTTTTTTCAATATACTATACTATGACTTTTTTTCCCACATTTTGAGACACACAAAATTATCGCCAATTTTTCAATTTATTTTGAGAAATTTTACTATATTTTCATCCCAAATGCCATAATATGGCCTTCTGATGACTTATTTTAACATTTGAAAATTTGACTGTTTTGACATTTTTGACATACTATACTATGACGTTTTTTTCCACATCTCAGACACGCCAAATTTTTGCCAATTTTTCAATTTATTTCAAGAAACTTTGCTATATTTTCATCCCAAATGCCATAATATGGCCTTCTGATGACTTATTTTAACATTTGAAAATTTGACTGTTTTGACATTTTTGACATACTATACTATGACGTTTTTTTCCACATCTCAGACACGCCAAATTTTTGCCAATTTTTCAATTTATTTCAAGAAACTTTGCTATATTTTCATCCCAAATGCCATAATATGGCCTTCTTATGACTTTATCTCGAATTTATTTCGAGAAATTTTGCTATATTTTCATCCCAAATGGTATAATCAGGCCTTTTGATAGCTTATTTTAACATTTGAAAATTTGGCTTTTTTCGACATACTATACTGAGACTTTTTTTCCACATTTTGAGACACGCCAAATTTTTGCCAATTTTTCAATTTATTTCAAGAAATTTTACTATATTTTCATCCCAAATGCCATAATATGGCCTTTTCATAACTTATTTTAACATTTAAAAATTTGGCTTTTTTCGACATACTATACTGAGACTTTTTTTCCACATTTTGAGACACGCCAAATTTTTGCCAATTTTTCAATTTATTTCAAGAAATTTTACTATATTTTCATCCCAAATGGTATAATAAGGCCTTTTGATGACTTATGTGAACATTTGAAAATTCGATTTTTCCACATTTTTCGACATACTATACTTTGACGTTTTTTTCCACATTTCAGACACGCAAATTTTTACCAATTTTTTAATTTATTTCGAGAAATTTTGCTATATTTTCATCCCAAATGCCATAATATGGCCTTCTGATGACTTATTTGAACATTTGAAAAATTGACTTTTTTGATGTTTTTCGACATATTATAGTATGACGTTTTCATTTCAGACACGTCAAATTTTTTTCAATTTATTTCAAGAAATTTTGCTATATTTTCATCCCAAATGGTATAATCAGGCCTTTTGATAGCTTATTTTAACATTTGAAAATGTGGCTTTTTTCGACACACTA